>OX123184.2:13382324-13722987 GCA_944739405.2 Euclidia mi | reverse complement strand
CAACGTCTGAAGAGGAAGGACCGTAAACCAGAAGTAAACAGAGTACCGGCTTACATGCCTTACATAAAGGCAGTGACGGACAAAGTTGGAACAGTACTACAGAAATACTCCATAAAGACTGTATATAGTCCGCTCTCCAAGGTAGCACACAATCTGCGCACCCCGAAGGATGTCATTCCTCTACAAACACCTGGCGTCTACAAGGTCGACTGCAGTTGTGGTAGTTCCTATATCGGACAGACCAAACGAACCATCGCTGAAAGGGTCAAGGAACATATCGCAGCTGTAAAAACCGACAAATTAACAAGTCTGCCATAGCTGAGCATTTGTTGGAGTCTGGAACAAACCACTGGATCGAATTACATCAACCAAAGGTCTTATCTACCGATCGTCACTATTAATCCAGGATAGTACGTGAAGCGGTTGAAATCAAAAAACATAAAAATTTCAACCGGGAAGATGGATACAGACTGTCTACAACTTGGAATCCAGTAATCAACAAATGTAAACCCCGCCGCAGTAACACAGCTCATCAGTGTGTAGACGTCATAAGTGTTGTGTGTCGACGTACCGACAGTTCGGATAAAAATAAAAATAAAAAACAAGTGAGGGTAGCTGCCGAAACCCGCGCTTCACAAGGACGACGCTGAGATGACATCAGTCCTGCCGCGACCAAGGCTGTTGTAAGACGGCCGAAACGTCGGTAAAACATAGGTATTTATACCTTAAATTAATTAAATATATCGCGAATAAGACCCGTTTAAATTAAATTGTATGATGCATATTTGGTAATATTGCGAACGGCTAAGCTGGCGTTAAGCGGCTGCGAGATATTATAACGCAATACGTGTAGTATTACGTTACACTATTATTGATATTTATAAGTTCGGAACAGTCGGTACTTCAACACACAACACTAATGGTATCTTTACACTGGCGCGTAATATCACCTCGTCGGTGTCTAGATTTGCTGATGACAGGATTCCAAGATGTAGATAAACGGTAATCATCCACCCGGTTGAAATTTGCGTGCTTTTTTATTTCAACCGCTTTCCGTGCTATTCTTGAAAAATAGTGACGGTTTGTGGAGAGAACCTGGGACCGATGTAGCTCAATCCAGTGATTGGATCCTGACTCTAACATATGCTCAGCTATGGCCGACTTGGTAGTTTGTCGGTTTTGACGGCCGTGATGTGTTCCCTAACTCGTTCGGCGATGTAAAGATACTATTAGTGTTGTGTGTCGAAGTATCGACTGTTCCGAACTTATAAATATC
The DNA here is from genome assembly GCA_944739405.2 of Euclidia mi. NCBI lineage: Eukaryota > Metazoa > Arthropoda > Insecta > Lepidoptera > Erebidae > Euclidia > Euclidia mi. The sequence continues at coordinate 13,721,711 of OX123184.2, read as the reverse complement.
AATAATAGGTAGTGAATACCAAGTGAGGGTAGGTTCCGAAACCCGCACTTCTCGGAGGCAGCGCTGACGGACATCAGTCATCCCGTGACCACGGCTGGTGTAACCCATGCCGAAACGTCGGGACAAATAGAAAGGTATTTTATCTGTCTTTTCGTTTAACACGATTCAGACCCGTTACATAATCATTAGTAGATGATCATCTGATTTGTTCTGTGTCTGGGTATAATTTATCTATAAAATAATTATATAGGTATGCCTCCGTGGTTCGGTCCAGTGTTGGTGAAAGTGTTACTGAGTTATTCCGAATTGTCAGTAGCAGCACAGAGTTTGGCAATGTAACGGTACCGGTGAAGTGTGGGTGTAATATACCTCTGCCTAACCCTTCGGTGATACAGAGGAGTGCTTTTTTATATATTTATTAGCCAAATTAGATCAATCCAGATAACTTTATGTGAATACTATTTTATTTAAAAAGATAATTATTGCCTAAACTTCTAACTATACACATTTAGTCAACCGAAACATAAAGATAACGTTATTAAGTTTTAATCGTCACTATCAAATAAAATATAACCACAAAACTTACTACCAAAACTAGTAAAACTACATCAAATAATAAGTTCTAGTCTATAAAATTAAAGATATTGCAGATAAAAAATAACTAAAGCGGGCTATCATATGTCCCGAGGGCAACTTTAATCTACGTGGGAGGAGGTCGGTTGGCAATTGGAAAGGAATTGGTTTCACAATTCGACTCGCTGGCGAAGCATTACTGGAACTACTACTTCATTTAATTATCTGCTGCGGATTTTTTCTCTCTTTTCGGTGGCTGTTAACGTCACATCGAGAAGTTTGTTTTGGTTCAGGATTTGAATTTTTTAAATTTATTATTATTATTATAGACTCACGCCTGTATCCCCGAAGGGGTAGGCAGAGGTGAAATATTACACCCACATTTTGCCTTGAATTTTTAGGTATAGTAATAGTATATCGTAATAGGGGGCGAGCCTATTGCCGCACCGGGCACATTACCAGACTTCGTGCTGCTACTGAGAATTCCTAACGGAAAAACCCAATAGCACTTTGCCCGACCCGGGAATCGAACCCGAGACCTCCCAAACCCACGCGCACATTTATGCCGCAAGACCAACGAGGCAGTCAGATTTTATTTAATAATAATAAGAATTATATTTTATAGTTTGCTTTGATCCGATTGACGCTGACGTTCGGTTTCTGAAAGGCTGGCTTTAAGATCACGTCGTTGTAGAAGTCAGAGCAAGCAAACCGTGTCGTTAGATGCTGTATGAATCTTGACGTTGTTGACGTGACGTATGTTGACGTTTGACGACCCGTTGGCGCAGCGGGCGCTGCGCCAACGGGTCGTCAAACGTCAAAAACTTTACAGGATCGAAATCTGTTTAAGTAACGAGTGCATAGGGTGATTATTATTTAGAATTGGAATTATTGCTTTGCACAATAACGATTATAGGATTTAAAAACCTTAATCAGTGTATTACAGCTTCTAAAATATCTTACATGCACCCAAAATATAAGAGACCCGGAAATATTTCCTGAAATCGAACACAGAACCTCATAATCTACTACAAAAACGCACATAAACTAAACCACAATAGGTACATTCAAGACATTTCCCATTTCGATTTTATTACATTTTTTGTGTTAACAAAAACATCTACGTTATTGGTATCATATTTTCTTTAGCACTGTGAGAAGAATACATTATGATGTGGGCAAAAATAAGCGGAAACTACACATACGCATTGTCCATTTGTTTTCGCAAATTGTTTTGATAGAAGCAACGGCCGTATTGTATGTGCCTGTCTGGTTTATTATAGTTCGAGACCGCTTATTTGATTTAATGGTGTCAGCTTTATTTTATTATTATATCAGAGCATGTAATAATGTTTTCTTAAAATGGTTTTTTTGTCTACAATTATGTAGGTAAGTAAAATATTTTGATAGAAATCAGTATACTCGTAGTTCTGTGAGTTTCAAAGACTTATCAAAACTTTAAATTTTGTATTCTAATTTGCTCATAGCAGCCTTCGATTAGGTAGGTGTCCACTGATCTAAACATGAATGAGCTTCTAATGATTTTATGGTGGAACTTTATAATTATATATAATATATACATAATATTAAATACAAATTAACAGTTATTTTCTTCATCGGCACCATCACCTGCTGTAGATAACTGATACACACCGATGGATGACCTCTAAAATGACACGCCTTTGAGCTGAATTACCCACTGTCCGATTCCAGTCGCATCCGACCACTTTGCGTAAATCGTCAGTTCACATAGCCGAAGGACATCCTAGGCTAGGTTAGTAGGTCGGCATTAAGTTCACATTTAATTACCCAATTAATAAAAATATAACATATTGAAGCGAACTGCAAACCAACCAAAACAAAAACCCAAAAAAAAGAACTCAGAAATGAACTAGTAAAACGTTAATAGCACAAATAAAAGGTTATATGGCGAAATTAAAATGTTGGTTGTGATTAACTTGAGAACTGTAAGCGGGTACGTAAAGTCTCACATCAACGTTAAAAGCCTTTAAAAACTATATGTAACCGACGCGGCGGGAAGCCATTCTGTGGATTTAAGTTACTTAGGACACTTAAACATATATTAGAGTGAGTAAATATCGATGGTACGTCACTTTAAGGGAGCTGACACGTCTATGATGTGAGGAAGCGCATACACCAACTCGCATACAAATATAAATCGCCACAAACTAGTTATTGTCTGTTGATCTCAATTTCTGCACGGCATACAAAACGTAAACGCTATCTCGTATCAACACAATCAACATTATCTTACACTATATAGTTAGCCCACCGATGGATTGAAACTAAGATGAATCTGTCAGTTGTATCGAAGCGTTTCGTATAGGTATGATATGTCTCACTCTATTATAAACACTCTATTATAGTCAGATTAATTATTTGCATCCTTCTCGCTACTGTTTAACTGCGAAATGATCAGTATACAGACGCTAGTGAATATTCGCATCGCTATGCGTGACGACCTGTCAGGACGGACAGATATTCGCATAATTGAAGCCGAAATCATTAAAATATTGCTGAAATGAATTCGAAATGTCTCCAGAAATGTATGCGGTTAGATCTGTATATAATAAAAAAGCGTATGAGAAGATGTCTGCTCCCACGCTTCACCAAAATACAATTACATTCCTTGCAAAATAATCGCGGAACTAAGTCGGTGTACCAACGCTGTTAGTATAAAGACGTGTTCACATGCGGCTACGAACCACCGTGGAACTATTGTGGAAGCGAAACGTCTGCAGTCTATTATTACGTCTATTAATAGCTAGTAATATTCGTTTTTAAAATATCGTGTACGGTTTGGATATAAGTCTCAGACTTTGGTGCTTACCAGTCCGCATCGCAAATGCATGTGTACACACTATACCGATTACCGACTGTTAAAACTATGTGTATTTATTCTTTAACATTTCAGTTTTTGAAAGCAACGATTAACGAAATTCATGCATTTATTTAAGAGCACTTATGGTGCGCTTAATTAATAAAGTACTCTGTTGCTTGTCATTTATTAAACAGTCCGGTATTTGAGATTACTGTAGGTTTTAGTTGCTTAATTTTCAGGGTTTCGTCGAATGAATTACTAGTTTCTAACTCTTCAAAGCCACATGTTTGAAGGGTTAGTAGAATTTTGCTTGGTTATTTTGATTATTGATAGAGATATGGTTTACTTCTATAAGCCAGTAATGGAACTGTGTTGATAAAGTTACACACGTACCAAATTGAAAGGAATGTGATTTGGATTATAAATTAGGCGGAAGTTATTATTGAAAATCGACTTAGTCGAAATCTGGGTTTATGGAGAAGACACCGGTCGAAGATATTTTTTATATTTTTAGACGTTTATAATTTAACAATATCTTTTTCGGAACAAGTTTAGACACTGTCTTTTGATTTGTACTCGAAATAAAAATCTTCAAACGCGTTATTAAATCATTAAGAAACGTGTTATGTCTTATACTTAAGAAAACGACATATCTTTATGTATAAAATTCTAGCGTTACTGACTGACAGACGAAGCCACAGCCGAAATTTGGCCTGGGTGTTCCTTACGGATCGTAGGGCCCGTTAAAAGGGGATTTTCCGAAATTCCCACGGATTAGTGAAAAAGAAACTGTGTAAGCGTAGCTGCGGGCATCCTCTAGTTTTAAATAAAAATACGATAAAACCTAAGACCTACCTACAACATTCCATTAATAATATCGCTAAAAATAAATTCCCAGAAAACTCTATTTTCATCACATTATGTGAGAAAATTACACACACAAGAATACTTAAACACTTTCGCCTTACCAAGAGATCGCTGTGAAATATTAAAACTTAATTTGTTACACACACCAACATAACTTACATACACAAACACACGTAAAGAATCAAGTATGTTAGTGTGAGTTGTTCCGTGTAACTACGCGGGTGAAATGCATATGTTTGCGCAGGTTAATTTACACAAGTTCGTAACAAACATATTGTTGAACTTTCAGCAATTTGGAGTTAATTCTTTATGTAAAAAGTTTGGTAATACATTGACCTTAAAGCGAAATGGTTTGAGTTATAACCCCGGGGTTATCTCGAGAACTCGTTTGTCTTTTAATGTCAGCAACCCTTTTTTAGTTCCTTTACTGTACCTGTTTGTTTTTTATTGAACTGAACTAAAAACTCTTTAGGCGTACTATAATACATAACTGGCGAAGTGTGGGTGTGTAATACACCTCTGCCTACCCCTTCGGGGATAAAAGGCGTGACGTTATGCTATGTTATGTTAGGCATACTATAACCTCTGCTATTAAGAGTTTACGAATTTAAAATGTATCGTTTTCTTTTCTGTTGTGTGGGTATTCTTATCTGAAACGACTTCTGATAAAAAAGAAAATTTTCTCAACTATACTCTATCATTTTTTTATATGTTAATTAGCTCAACATCCCACCATTTATAAACCGAGTGCAAATATAAAAGAGCTGCCGCAATATGGCTTTTGAATAAAATTAGCTGGAATGGGTAGGTATGTAAAACAGTTCAACGTTCAGTCATTTTTGGGCAGCGTGCAAGAAATTCACTTTTGGTCATATAAGAACAACATAATAATATTACATTTGGCTACAAATTAGGTGAGCCATCTATTCTTTGTATTAATAAATGCTAGGTGTATTTTAAACATTTCACGTAAAAATAATGTAGAATCTTGATAGAATGAAATCTTATTACGTACTAAAAATAATTCACCACACGGTGATGGAATCAACTCTGTACGTTTCTGAATATTCAAGCTCCACAGCTGATTCTAAAACTTAACATAATTTAAATGCATAACGTTAGCGATTTGTCCCCCATTTCTTATCTCGCCTTCTCGACGAAACTTGGTGAAGGTTTCGTGTGAGGTTTAAAGTCCAAAGAATTGCGCTATTCTTTTGTGAATAGCTTCAGAATTTTCGCTTTACGGGATTTAGATAAAGCGGTTTGTATGTACGGGTTGTGTGACGTATGTAGCTGGATGTTATATATTTGAATAGTTGGACGGAAAAAAGTTGCTGCGTGGCAAGTGAAATTCAACTTTATGGCGTTCGTTTATAGTTGATTCAATAAGGAAGTTGGAACGAACTTTCTTTTTTCAATTTGAGCTCGAGTTCCTTTTTGGTTACGTAAATGAGAATAATTTAGGGTAGGTAATCGCAAACAGATTATTTGAAGCAATATTTGTACCTTCAATCATATCTTGAATGACTAACCTAGAAACTTGTGCATGTAGTAATGGATTTTGTAAAAAAATCGGCACAATATTACATAAACATTATATAAATTTTATTTGAAAATAATTTCCAATAATTACACGATATAGACCCGTTACATAATTATTGGGGTTACATAAATCAGGGATTGAACCCACAAAACTCTGTGCAGAGTCAAGCGTCGAGGCGGCCGTTTAAACCACTATCTAGATATTATAACTAATCAAGCAGTTACACTATCGTTATTTATTTAACATAAAGCTCTATAATCATCGTACAGTGACGCTGACGCATTGTTGGATGATCTCTTTGTCATGTTATGCTTGTTCGGAGCTCATGTTTCAAGGGAGATAATACTTTGTAATACAGTGAAACTCTTGTTGGTTACACTGCAATAAAAATCTAGTAACTGAAAAGCTCAATAAATTTGATAGACAGCCCGAAACATATTTGCATTTTGTTTTCTTTCGTTCGGTGAATGTGAATGTCGGCCACATGACTATCTATACATATATTGAAGTGTCTGTTTGTAATATTTAAATAACCGCGTTTACTAAATGCATATGGATGTATACACGGTACATATACCGCAATGACGATTTTTACAATTTTTGTCTGTGTTTGTTCCCGCTAATCTCTGGAACGGCTAGACCGATTTTGACTTGCCTTTCACTGGCGGATAGCTGATGTTTCAATGAGTAACGTAGGTTAAATTAACCGGGTACGCGAAGTAATTTCCTCAGGACGCGGGTGAAACCGCGGGAAACAGCTATTAATATTAAAATTCTACTTACATATCAGACTGCTGTAGTCCACTGCTGGATATAGCCCTCTTCAATGGCACGCCACTAAGCTCGACTCTCATTCAGTGGCCGCCAGTCATTTTGCGTAATTCGTCACTTATCCGGATTGCAAGTCATCTCATGCAATAGGAAAACCTGTATCGCGGATAACTTTACAAATGTTCAACCAGCTAACACATAGAGCAACTAGACTCAAAACATGGTTGTGAAACACAAAGTGTTGTTCCGTGTAGAGTTTCGGCACTCAGCGCATTGTTGAGGCACAGTTGAACTCTAACCAATAGACAATTAATGACCAGTCGTTGCTTAAATTTTTGTAATAGGCACTTGCTTCAAAACCATCGTATTTTCAAACAAAAATCCAACCTCTCTTTTACTTCTTAGGGTTTAGAATCTCCTCTGTCCTCCCCTCTCCACAACAAAACGAACTGTATAATTACTTACTTTGATTGCCTCTTGCTTCAGAAATTTAGTTTCTGCGATCATGTTCCAGACAGGACATAGCTTTGTACATACCACACCACATACTGACATTGACAACTAAAATTAAGAACACACATTATGGGTTTACATTCTCTGCACGCTAGCACAGTTATAAGTAACTCAGCATAAAAATTAGGTCGAGTTCATTCACACGCCCTCCTATTATGATTCAGCTAATTAGCATGAAAACAGAACACTATTATGATTCAGCTAATTATAAACAAGTTTATAACTTAGAATTACGTTAGCTAAGCACTAAGTTCGCAAACATTATTAAACTTGCCTGCGCTACGTATTTGTACCAACTTTTGGAATGAAGCGCTTTTGTTTAAACCGCGCTTGTTAAACAATATATACACGTATTTGCTGAACTATCTTACTTTTATAAATAATTTTAAGTAATTGTCTTCAGATGGAAATACATTTCGGTTTTGTATTTCGTTATTTGTGACATTTTTAATAGAAACCGTGTACAAATCTTACTGTATAATTACTGTTTTGATACTTCGTTTCCGATCAAGAGGTTTAACTGGTCATTGTAATCAAGGAAATTTCCAACCGAAATTTCACCTTTCGACACCGGCACAGATTTTGGCAAAAACCAGCCTCAGTAGAATGAAATTTTTCTGTTTATCTATGCATATGAGGGGCAACATTGAAACTACACATCTTCAGTAAATGCTTGGTATAAGCCGGCAACGAAAAAACGTTTGTTTTTCTGTTAAGACTCTTTACAGCGATACAACACAAGATTCTCAAACAGCGAACTTCTGTAGTACAAAGTTATTGCCTCAGTCCAAACCAGTAGAAAGAAACAACCATGTACTAATGTATACTGGACTAGAGCACTATCATTATGTGTTGTAGAAGCTTCATTGGAACATGTGACAGCTTGATAGCTTTAGTCTATATTTAGCACTGGCCATTTAAGTTGATACTGAATACCGTTTGCACATTTAATTGCAGTTAATTGTTCTGTTAGTGCCTGAATTAGCTATGAATGTAGGGTAGGGATTTTAAATTATTCGTATTCTGGTTATGTATAACTGAAAACATAGTAATTTATTACTGGAAGCTTAGGTAGCTAGAGGAGGAAATCAATCTGGAGAAAATCAAAGCAAAGCTTCATAAAGCTTTGCTTTGATTTTTTCCAGAGATACCACCGTGATGCTTTTAGAAACAAACCTTAACTATTTCACTTCTTAATAATTTTATACTACCTATATTTTGTGATGGATGGACGTCACTTTTGAGTATATTATCTCTTATATATCGCACTGTTCTAAGCACCCTGATCATGGATGTATTGATTGGTTTTGCTTGGCCAGGAAACGTATCTTGCCAGCAAATAAAAACTGCTTTACCCATATAATACAATTATAATAGCTTACAATGACTGCTGCATGCCATTTTTTATCAAATAGGAATCATAAAAGATAAATTTGTTAGGATCGGATCATCTTTTGATAAGGATACTTCTAAACCCTTATAGCAACAAGTTTAAGGTTGTAACTGTCCACCCTGTCGTTCTTAATCTGATACTCCTTAGAAAAGGAAGTGACGCAACAACTCAAATACCTACAGAATCCCAACGACATGAACTTTATTTATTTATTTATTTTATTTATTTAACCAACCACATAATTACAAAATCTTAATTATAACATTTTTACTTGGTTATACATCTCTAATGCTGTGTAAATATGTCACTTAAAGGTGCGCACACCATTCTTAGTACATTTATCGTGGATTATGGTAAACAATTTAGAAATATAATTGGTACTTGCAGTTATATGGAATCTAATTAATTGGTATTATTAAATTTAAATTGAATCGAGACCAAATAAAATCAAAATTAATTCAAGACAAAATTAAGTCAATGTCAGGATAAAGTCAAATTAAAAATAAATATCTTTTAAATTAACATAAATCAAATTAAAATTAAATAAACACTAAATCAAAAACAAATTAAAATTAAATAAACATTAAATCAAAATCAAATGAAATTAAAATTAAAATTAAATATTCGTTGAATCAAAACCAAATTAAATACAAGTTAAAATTAAACAAACATTAAATCAAAATCAACTGAAATGTAAACTAAATTAAAATAAATTAAAAGAAAAAGTCAATAAATACACTTTGTCACAATTAGGAACATGGATCCAATAAAATGAAATAAAATCAGAATACCGTTAACAAAAGCAAAAAAATATCATAAAGCAAATAGAAATAAGAACTACAAGTTTTCAATATGTGCAACTCTATCCTTAAATATCTTAAGACTGTTGAAATAAATGTCAATATCACAGTTACATGAGCAGACTCTATTGTAAGTGGACATCATCCTGTTGACGGGAGCATGTTGGCCGAGATTTGTCCGACATGATCTAACAACGAAAGTTCTTGTTATTTTTTTAGTCCGAACGTGCCACTGACGAGGTACGTCTAAGTTTATTTTTTTTACTAGATCAGGTGTTGATGTCAACCCATTGGCAATTTTATATAGAGTACTTAGGTCGATCAATGTTCTACGCCGTTCCAATGAGACCAGGTTAAAATATTTAAGTCTCTGCGCATAGTCGGCTCTGTCTGGACATTGATGGTCCTTGAATCTCAAATATCTCGTGATTTTTTTCTGTATTCGTTCAATACGTGCAATGTGGACTTTGTATATTGGGTTCCAAACCGGTGATGCGTATTCGACAACACTTCGCACATAGGAATTGTATAGCGTCTTTATTGCAAGAGTACTCCTGAACTCTTTGCCCACTCTACTGATGAATCCAGCCATTTTGGATGCCTTATTTACAATGTTGTCAATATGTGCGACAAACGAGAGGTCACTACTTAATACCACCCCTAGGTCTCGAATGTTGTCCACCTGTTCCAGTGTTGTTCCATTGAGGAAGTAGGTAGATGGCACCCGGTGTTTTTTCCGAGTAAATGTGATATGGTAGCATTTTGCGTTGTTAAAGGTCATTATGTTAGCGATACACCAGTTGTGCAAAGAGTCCAGGTCTGATTGAAGTAGAGCGACATCTTCGCGGTTACCGACTTGACGATATATTTTGAGGTCATCTGCGAACAGGGAGCACTGGCTGTACCTGATGCAATTAACTACGTCGTTCACAAATATAGTGAATAAAACGGGACCCGTGTGTGAGCCTTGGGGGAGCGATATACTCAGGCGATTGGTAACCATTCACGACCACTTTTTGAGGTCGCTCGCAAAGATATGATCTGAACCATCCCAGTAGTTGCCCATGTATCCCATGGTCTTGTAATTTACGCAGTAGGATTTCGTGGTCCACCTTATCAAAGGCACTGCTGAAATCAGTGTAAAGGGCGTCAACTTGTTGACCAGCGTCAATTGACATTGAAAGCTCATCCACAAATGACACTAAATTGGTGACAGTGGATTTGTTACTGCAGAAGCCGTGCTGCTGTGGAGCGAGCTGTTGTTTTACGTGAGATGTTAAAATAGGGCAGACTAAGGATTCGAAAGTTTTAGAAAAGGTCGACAAGAGAGAAATCGGGCGATAGTTTTTGGCATCTCCTGCGTCACCCTTTTTATATATAGGGACGATATTGGCTTTTTTCCACTCGGTTGGGAATGTGGAAGATGCGAGGGATTTGTTGAAAATTAGTCTTAGGGGAAGTGCCAGATAGCGAGCACATTTTTTTACAAATAAAGGTGGTATCCCATCCGGGCCCGCCCCTTTAGTTATGTTGACTGCGTTCAAGGCCTTAAGTACTTCTCTTTCAGTGAACGTAACCGTACTTAGTGTATTTTGTGGGAATGAATGGCGATTTGCGTTTGGTGGTGATGCATAATTCTGGACTCTGGATAAAAACGTCGTTGATAACTGAGACGCAAAGAGTTTGCAAATTTCGTCTCCTCTTGATGCAGTTGACTCATTCAGTTTTATTTCGGATGGTATGGAACTCAGTTTAGCCCTTTTATTTTTAATAAACGACCAAAATGCTTTTGGATTTGAGCGAATTTGATTCTCTATTGTATGGACATATTTCCTATAACACTCTTTGATAAATGACCTTGCTCTATTGTCGAGTAACCTGTACTCAAACTTGTCACGAAGATTGCCGTATTTTTTGTATCGTTTACGTAACTTTTCTTTTTCGTTTATGATGTTAACTAGTGTTTTCGAGTACCACGGGGGATAGTTATTGCTAACCCAACAAAGAAATGATATCACACAATACAACCAGGGTTGGATTTCGTACGAAAATTAATTCTGGAAAACTGATATCGCCTTATATTTATATGGAATGTGTAACGTTATCTATGATATTGTACCTGGTTCATTCCAATGGATTGAAAGGATTCCCTTTGTTCTGAGTTACCCACAAAGTATAACGTATATACTGTGCGCTGAGCGTATTGAATTGGAAAACATATTCCTGTGTACCACGTTTGTAGCGCGGGCCTTGAGTCGTGGCACTTAGAGAAAATATTTAGGTATTTTGCTATGGAAGGAAAATATACATAGATATTGAAGACATAGAATTGGTCGTAGTTTAAAGTTGGTTCTGTTGTTGAACTTTTATACCATGCACATATGCAATGGTGTGACAATAAATAATAAACTCATAAAAGAAAACTTAGGCAGTGTGAATAATGAAATATAAAGCGTTATGTATACAATACTTTTCTGTAAGTTTGATCTTCGGTTTATATTTCGGTGAACCACTATTGTATTACAATATGGCATCAAAATTTGAGTCACACAATTTGTATACAATGCATATACAAGTTTGTATAACTAGTTAAGTTAGAACATTTTTATTATAACAAAAGATAACTACTGTTTCAAAATAAATGAAAAATAAATGAAAGCCACCAAATCTACAAAGCAAGAAGTACATTATAAACAAAAATTCGAATTATTCTGACTTATAAATCAAAGTTATTCTTGCTTCAAACCGAAACTCAATTTTGTCATTGTTGTATTAAGTAATTGTTATAGTAAATTACTCTTAATATCAACTTAGACGTTTTGAATGACATAAGTTTTAATACACGAATGCTAGACAGATGAAGCATAAACTTTTTTATTTCGTAAAAATGTATTAAGTTTAGTATTTATAATATAAGATTAAAGACCTATAAGAAATTCTCAAACAAACAAATAAAATAAATCAATGAAACTTCCACATGCGGTGCCACGAATCACTCTCGCCGTACAGTTTAGCTTACGAAAAGCTATCGGAGGCGGCGTATTGGAAAAAATATTGTTTGTTATTGCCTCAGAGACTCCTGGAATTTATCGATAGAAATTGGACTTGTTTGCCGTTTTAATACTTGATTTACTTATCTTTATACACACAGGTGTGAAATGAAATGTGCCGGTAAGCCATGTGAACAGCCAGATAAGAATGAACGATGGCCTGAACAAAAGTACTAAGTTTAGGTTTTATGTTAGGGTATGCTGTGATTTTTATGGTTTATCTGATAAAGTTTTAGTATTACGCAATATAGAATGTGAGAGCAAGAATTATTTTCGTGATAAAATTTTCTGTGAATTCAAGAAAGGAAATATGTTATTATGAAAACAGTTCTATGATTGTATGTACCTAAAGCACGTATACCAAACGATAAGTCACGAGTTCAATTCGTCGACTGTTGTTATATCCGATTCGCCTTACTCCATACGTACAATTGCTTTCTATATAAAGAAAGGCCTATTAAGCCTATCTGCGGTCGCGTGTTACTAGAAAATGTTTTCATTTGATTCAGCGATGCAAACGATTCGTGGTATTTTTATCAGAGCGAGCAAATAAGTTACATCTCATTCTGTGATAGCATCTACAAGAGCGCTGCGAGTCACGCGACTTGTTCGTGTATTAATTCGTTGAGCTGTAGTGTAATGTGCTTTGTTGAAAGCGCATTTCGAAAAATAAAGTTTCAAGAGAATAAAATAAAGACATATTTTTATTATATAAAATTCTTGTGTGACTGACTGACAGAAAAGCTACAGTTTAAAGTATTAGGCGCAGAAATGTTGCATGTATGTTCCTTGGCCACCATAGTGGCGCACTAAGAAGGGATTGCCCAAAATTCCCACAGAGTCAGGCAAAAATAATTAAATAAAAAATACGCTGGCCACCAGTTAGATTATAGCATCATAACCTAACCTATTATTAACCTATAATTCATGATATGTATACTGTCATGTTTTTAGTATCATTGAGAGAGCTGACTCATAATCATGACATGAGCGTCCTTTCGATTTTGACCTACGCTTTGTAGCAATGAGACACTGTTTTACTCACTACTAACTAAACTTGGTAAATTGCTAGCCTTATCATAGAGCGACCATCACCTTGCCTCTACAAATCAATATATGATGATAGTATATAATAGTATTAGGATAATTGTGGGTACCGCCTCTCGTTAAGTATTGTCAACAATCTTCATTGTAGCTGGGACCACGAAGTAGTCGTTGATCACACAAATTATCGTCTTTCCGAATCCAATACGCTGAACAGAAAGCTGAGCAGTATTTATTTTATATATATTTAGCTATAATTCCAAAATAATAATAATTCTCAAAATCATCTGATTTTAAGTTACACCCTCGTTTCAAAACGAATCAATAGAATCTTATAAGCCTTAAAGGGTAAAAGTCGTAAAAATGAGTCTTCAAATCTTCGTTACTTCTTGACGTATAATTTTCAATGGGCTGATAAATTGTCATCACACAGGTTATATATTTTAAGGCCTGGTTTATCATTTAGTGCAATGTACAAGGCTTTCGAAATCAAGACTAAGGTACGGTAAGGCTTTCTTCGGACACAATGGATTTAGTCTGCCTGTCAGCTTTGCCTTTGTGTACTTGAATGAAACCAGGATATATTATATCCAGTATTGCTTTGTGTTTTCACATATTAATAGTCCATTTTGACTGTTTGGATGGTGTGGCACTTGCCACAGTATGAAATGGCTGCCTCGCCATTTAGCACTGCGTTAAGTATTGTGAGTTCAATCCCCACTTGGGACGATACTTTTTGTGAATGACAAATTGTTGTTTCTGAGCTGTGTTCTTTGTATTTTTTGATAAAAGTCCGCCGCGATGTTTGAATTCGATTAAGTGCGATAGTTTTGAAAAACATTCAATTACCGTAGCTGTTGGTGTGTAAAGCGTTCAGTGCTACCTACTAAGGCGTTTATAAATAAATAAAATAATGAACCTTAAATATCCGAAAAATTCATCCTTAAAGAAACCGCTTGACTTTAACAACGTATACATACTGTTTATTTCGATCTGGTGCATTTTTTTATAATTTTGAACATAACTTTTAACTGAATTTCATTGTTCGCTGATGTGCCCTTGCCCAGTACTATTAAATTCTAAATTTACGATTGTAGTTTCTTTAAGTACTAATTGCCATATACATACTCCTTGTGTTCGTTTTAAAAAGACAGCTCACTGAACTGACTTCCGCGACACAGGATTTAGTCCTAATGCGGGAGTTGTCTTAAAAAAAAAAAAACATTCAGTCAGTGAACACAAAGACTCCAGACTCAAAACAAGATTTTATCGGGTGTGGGTTTAGTCCATAACACATTATTTTTTATTGCACAGATTTGTACAGTGGAAATGCCCTTACAGTAAAAAGGTAAGAGTATATAAAAACTATATACTATCGATAAATACTTTATAGCACAATGTCGACATGTTCAGTGACATAATCCCGACGTGTACGACCTAAATCTAAAGTGTTAAGAGATCTTATCAGATATGATCGATTGTGCGATGAAAGAAATGTGAACTGTTAAAACGTATATGCAAGAGATTTTCAACCTTAAACTATAAGGTTTTAGAGCTGATAATTCATTGTATGTGTTTAACGATATTGTGTTGTGAAAATTATGGTATGATATACAGTTTTGTTGTAGATATTTATGAAAAATTGTATTGTTCGGAATCAGGGGCAAGTTGAACTGGATGATGTATTTTATTGAGTGTGTTTTTCTTTGATGATTTGAAGTACTTCCTTTCAAATCAGTTGGAATAGAAACGTATTGTAATAGAATCGTATTGTAGTGAAGATAATATTGTTTTTTGTCACTTGGTGAAGTCGCGTCAGATAAATAAGCAAAATGAGGATATTTGCGTGTCGAGCAATATTTTTCTTTTCTTTGATGTTTACATTATTCCTCTATTCTTATTATTCCTTAGTTATTTTAATCCACCCTGGCATAGTACAGCTATTGGCGATCAAAGGTTATCCGTGCGCCTCTAGAGGCGAAATTAGAACTTGTCTAAGACCGTCACTTTTGACAGCTTTCAGTGCAACTTTGCTTCGAGGATATCGTGGTAACTGAAGTATCGGGAGTAATAAATAAAATGACGTCAACTTGTAGCTAGCGTATATGGCGAACTAAACGGTTACAAATGATGTAGGCTTATTTATACGTGATCTTACTTACTAATTTTCTTATTTGGGTAAACTCATATATATTACAATCCTCCACCGTAAATAATGCATATCCTAAATTATATAAAACTAAAATAAACAAAATATAAACCTTACATTAGCTATTTTATATCTTACAACTGTTTACAACGTTCTACAAACATCAATGAAATAGGAACTTAGTCTTCATAATAATAATAATAGCTACCAGTATAACTTCATTAAAAAATAAGTGAAATAAACAATAACTCAATATGGCTATCACAATTTTAATCAATATATTGGTTAATTATTTTATTTACATATTTATCAATTTATTGGGGCGGTCTTATAAGCGACACGCCCGTACAGGACGGGGGCAGACTACCTCTGGAACAGCATCCTCGGAATGGGACACTATCACCCGTTCGTCAAGACTGGGTACATTACTGAGAGGTACTGATCCAGAAGCAGATGTAGATGGCAACTCAACGGTAGTCACGGTTCGAACCGGACTGAACTCCCTCACGCTCCGAGGGCTCCGAGTCTCGCCGGGGACTGACGCTGGCGTCACTTGGGGATAGTCGGGACGTTCCGCATCAAGAGAACTCCGTTCCGATGTGCTAGTCGGACAAATCAATGAGCTTCGCGATCGCTGTCTTAACTGGTCAATGTGTCTATTCAAAAAAAGCTGGCAACACCGGCCGAGTAACTTTCAAATTCGTTAAAGTCCGTATTTTTAATTAATTTTATTGTTAAATATTAGTGGCAAATATACAAAGTAACTGTTAAATAACACGAATAGTGACTACAAATGTTCGCAGCTTATAAAAAATACAAACAGCTCTAAAAACGAAGTTTTACGATCAAAACAGCTGTTTGACAGTTACAACGGATAAAGAACTTTTTGTAAACTCCAGGGAGTATATTATATTATACACACAAACATTACACACTTTTCGTTAAGCACAACATAGAATACTCTTCTTTACTAATCTACTTAGCATCAACGTTATTTTCAATAGTAAATGTTTACCTTCCTATTCGGCAATATTAAATTCGTGAAGTGATATTATAAAGAAAAACAAACCATCACTTACCATAATACACGAGATAAGAACAAGTTTATGTTAGTAATTACATTAATTTAGAAACAAATAAGTAACTTATTGTTTTAAAATACATAATATATTAGGTTTTTTGCTTTTGTTTACCTACCTACATTCCTAAATTGTTCATTTTAAAATACACTTCCACACTAATTCTAGATCAAATAACACCTTTAAATTACTTATTTTCTGTATCTACTCTATTGTTTTTCTACATTCTTACTACCTACTTTTGTATAGGTACATTTTACTCATTAGGTACTGATCAGTCTGTCTCCTGTCATCTTGTTTCTTTCTGTCCTTAGGTGTTTGGTGTACCCTTTGCTGCAACAATGAGCACTTATAAGATGACCCGTAAGGCCACAGCAAAGGACATGGAAAATAAGCTCAAAATAGCCTTGATGGAATTAAGAAAGTGCCAGGAGGAAAATAATCACCTACTGAAAGAGCGTTCTGATTGTGAAGAGGATATCAAGATTGTTAATGACAAGGTCTCAAACTTAAAAGCACAACTCGCTGAACTTCACATAGAGTACATGGACACTCTTGCGCAGCGAGACAGGTTGCAGGAAGAGATCAATACATTAACAACTTGCAATGACACCTATTCCTGGTCTGTAAGTCGGATCACTGAGCTTGAAAGCAATTTAGAACAGGCTCTGTTAAAGGTAAAATCGTTAGAGGAAACGGTGCAGGTACTTAACCGTGGTGCAACACAGAACCTTTATTCAGAGGTTTTAGGTGATAAATTATGCTTAGGGTCTAATAGACATAGTATACAACTAAAAAGTTATGTTAAAAATTTTAAGCAACAAAGGAAATTACGTAACATAAACAAAAATATTAGTAAACTAGTACAGAACTTGAAACAGTATAATAAATCAAAAAATATAACAAACCAATACAAAAACTTAGTTTCTGAACGTAATGATTTGTACAGGACCTAGAAAATTATAATATAGAATTAATTAATGGTAGGATGTTATATGATCAGCATACAAGGGATCTCAAATCACAAATCAGCGCTTTAGAGTCACAACTAAATAGGATGAATATCCAGTATGAGAAAGAGGTTCAGGTATATATAAGTAAATATGATGAGATTGCACGAATTGGTAAGAATAATCTGGAATATGTAAAGGCCTTGACAATTACAAATAATTACTCAAATT
Source organism: Euclidia mi (assembly GCA_944739405.2). NCBI lineage: Eukaryota > Metazoa > Arthropoda > Insecta > Lepidoptera > Erebidae > Euclidia > Euclidia mi. The sequence goes on along the minus strand of OX123184.2, from coordinate 13,703,906 downwards.
GTTCAAAATCATGCTTGTTAGGTAATGAGTCTCTAATTATAGGTGATAGTGATTCAGGTTGCTGTGATTCAGGTTCAAGTTCTAGTTCTAGTACAACCAATAGTCCAAAGGATAAGACACCCTTACTTGATAAGTCTGGCACAAAAAACGTTTACATGTTTTCAGATAGGTTAGGTGTAGGTTTAGGTAGCTTAATGAGTAGTCACTTACAGCAACAGAAAATCATTAATTATTGTTATCCAGGGTCATCTTTTTCACACTTAATAGATAGTTTAAAACAAACAACATTAGATAGACATTCAACAATAATTATTATGTATGGTGACAGCCAAATTGTGAACAAAAAAGATATTTACAATTTAACAGAAGTAATGTTATCACTTCATAAAAAACTAGGATGTCAATTTATTACTTGTGCTTTACCTTATTCAAGTATATTAGATGAAAAGGTAAATCAACATATATTTGACCTAAATTTGTGTTTATATAATATGACATGGCAGTATAAAGATATTATTTTATATTTTGACATAAATAAATTCATTAATAAATATAATTACACATTGACCAAAGATACTATGTATCTTTCACTATTTTATAAACGACAAATTGCTAAATTATTAGCATATAATATACAATATGACGCAGGTACATGCAGGGTATCCAAGAAAATGGTTTCTGTAAATAATTCTGTCTTTACCATTCCTTCTATTTTAAATACAGACACGAGTTCTTTAAACTTAAGAATAGGACAAAGTATAGACATTGTCAATTGAATGTAGCACATCAAAATATACAGGGTCTATCTGGCAAACATTTAGAATTAAGTTTATACTTAGACAGCCACAATATTAAAATTATGTGCATAACGGAGCACTGGTTAAAGGATTATCAAATTACATTTTTAAATAACATGCATTACACTGTGCAAAGTGCTTTCACTAGGAGTCAAGCTATCCATGGTGGATCCTTGATACTAGTTTCAAATACCATACCATGTAAGGAGCGAAAGGACATAAGCACCTTGTCTGTAGAACGAACTATAGAAATGTCCTGCATTGAGCTGGAACAGTTTATTGTTATATGTGTGTATCGCCCTCCTTTAAGTAACTTTTATGTGTTTGAGTCTACTATGGAAGATGCAATTGGTAAAATTAGGACCAATAAAAAAGGTATCATAGTTTGTGGTGATTTTAAAATTAATTTATTAGATACTTCACCGATGACTAGTAGGCTTTTAAACCTTTTTAAATCATTTAATTTGACAAATTTATTTTTTGAACCTATTAGAATAACAGCATCATCTTCCACTTGCCTTGACAACATATTTAGTTATCATACAGTATCACATAAATTAGTTACTACTGACTTAACTTCGGATCACTGTGGTCAATTGGCAGGATTTTCATATATTCATGAAAAAGTCGTATATAAGGTGACAGTTAGGCCATTACCTAGGCGTAAATTTATTGAATTTAGGAACAAAATTTTAGTAGGTATTAATCCTGATATGATGGAGCTTAAATCACCTAATAAAATTTATGATACTATGTTTAATATAGTGCAAAACGAATTTAGAAGTACTTTTTAGACCAAGGAAAAAGTAATCAAGGAGTCTAGAGCATTTAGTGAGTGGGTTACTGTAGGTATTCACAAAAGCAGAGCAAGGATGTATGAGTTGTATGGTATGAAGAAATACAATTTTAATGCGAGCTTCACTGAGTATGTCAGAAATTATTCTTTAATATTTAAAAAGGTATGCAGTATAGCTAAGGCAGTATTCATTAGTGACAAAATTAGGAAGTCTTCTAATAAAGTTAAGGCCACCTGGCAAGCTATTAACGAAGCAACGGGCAAGACAACCTTACGGAACACCAATGTTAACTTGCTAGATAATAATAAAATTATTAACAATAAAGAAGAAGTTGCACACACATTCAATATTTTTTTTGCTAGCATACCTATTACTACTACTAGAGGTCTAAACTCATCAGCTTCAGGTGCAGAAAATTTATTAGAATCAAGTGTACAAAAATGTGATGTAATATTTAAATTCAGCCCTATTAGTTCTACTGACATTATAAACACCTTTCAATCTCTAGAGTCTAAGAATACAGGTGATCTCTGGGGAATATCTGTTAAGATATTGAAAAGTATAATAGATATGGTAGTTCCTTATCTTAGTAAATTATTTAATAAGTGTATAGAATCAGGCGATTTTCCAGATTTAATGAAGCATAGTAAGATAATACCTCTGTTTAAATCCGGCAGTAAGACTGATCCTAGTAATTATAGGCCAATTTCAATACTACCTACTTTTAGAAAAATCTTTGAAAAGATCATACTCAAGCAACTTCTGAAACACTTTAATTTAAACAGCCTCCTTCATACTAAGCAATATGGTTTTACTAAGGGTCACTCGACGACGGATGCAGGAGTAGCGTTACTCAAACACGTCTACAATGCATGGGAGAAATCTGAGAATGCTATTGGTGTGTTTTGCGACCTTTCGAAAGCATTCGATTGTGTCTGCCATGATACGCTCTTGTGCAAACTTAAACATTACGGCGTCCAGACTAAAGCATTGGGTGTTATTAAGGCATATTTAAATAACAGAATCCAATGTGTCGAAATAAATGGCTCAAAATCCAGTGGTTTACCAGTACAATTGGGAGTGCCGCAGGGTAGTATCCTAGGGCCTTTCTTGTTTCTTGTTTACATTAATGATTTGCCATTTGACCTGAGAAACATTTGTGACGTGGTATTGTTTGCTGACGATACTTCATTGATATTTGAAGTAGATAGAAATAAGGAAAACTTTACCGAAATAAACAGTGCTCTTATTCAGGTGACTAAATGGTTTAGTGTAAACAACTTAGTACTGAACGCCAAAAAAACCAAATGTGTTAAGTTTGCTTTGCCAAACGTCAGAAACCTTGGTACTAACATCGTTTTAAATGGTGATGTACTAGAAACAACTGAATCTACGTTGTTTCTAGGAATAACACTTGATTCGAAGTTGCAATGGGGCGCACACATTACATATCTGTCAGCGAAACTTAGTTCGGCTGCTTATTCCATTAAAAAGGTGCGTAGTTTAACAGATGTCGATACGGCTAGGCTGGTATATTTTGGCTATTTTCATAGTGTTATGTCATATAGCATATTACTATGGGGTAGAGCTGCTGATATCGAAAGTATTTTTATATTGCAAAAAAGAGCAGTTCGGGCCATTTACCAATTACGAACAAGAGTTTCGCTCAAGAAAAGATTTAAGGACATCGGTATTTTAACTGTAGCGTCTCAGTATATTTATGCCAGTGTTTTGCATGTGCGTAAAAATATAAACCCATATTCAAAGAATAGTGATATTCACTCTATTAATACAAGAAATAGACATAAATGATGTGTTCCGTATTTCCGTTTGTGCAAAACTCATAATTCTTTTATAGGACAAAGTTTACGTATCTACAACAAGATACCGATATGTATTTTAGCTAGCTAACTAATAGGTTGTCGATTGCTTTGGTTTCATAATACCGTTAATTTCTGCTTCATTCACTTCTACCATAGTTCTGACCATGTTCGCGAGTTGCCTACATTAGAAAGACGTAAGTGGATGCTTCTGTTTCACCATATTTACTTTGGGAGGCTTACCATATGAACATCATTTACTGCTTGAGTATGATATCAATAGCTACTAAAAAATTTACTAGTAGATGTCTACAATGTGAAACAGTTGCAGCTCCTTACAAAAATAAAATGTACCACCATTATATTTGTTTGAAAAGAGTGGCCATGAGTTTTATTGCCCGTTCTTTCTCGTGGTTCTACCTATTGCATTGCGAACGTGGCAGTAAATGTAAATGTAGAATCATTATTAATTAACTTAAATTTTGACGTTCATAAGCGTCACTTTGTGATTTTGATTTTGAGACTTGCCGTTTAGCGCATTTAAGACAACGATTAAAAATAACCTGATGCAAAAGGCTTATTACAGTTTAAATGATTACCTTAATGACAAATGCGCTTGGAAATAATCTGTTTCAGTATTCACATAATTATTGGGTAAATAGATAAATAATATTAAAATTTTCATGACATGTAATTAAATATGATTCTATTCCCAATAAAATTATATAAGTAAATGATGTTTTTTGGAATCGCCACCACATCATTAGATGTCTTTCATGTCGTTAGATACTATTTATTTATTATGTTTATTTTATTGTCTTGTACTCAATCAGTTGGATCGGTGGTTGTATTTCAAAAGGTATCACGTCAATTAAATATGGGTACTACATTGGCATTTCTTCACACGTTTTCACAAATTTATGCTAATATTAATGATCTGGAAAATGGAGGTAATTCGCGTTCATGGTCAGTATACCAACAGATTGTTAATTTTATTACTGCCGGTTCGTATACCGTTGTCGACATGCTCACCAAAATGTCATTTCTTGTGGTGGCGTCGTGTGTCGGTTCATCCCTGTCCCTCTGATATGGCGAGAGGGATGATGGCTGGCACATGCGTCATACTCGTGAACGGGTGCTACTTGCGATGACTGGTCGATGGCGGTCTTATGGGCTGGTATATTTTTTTATTTATATTTAACTTCATCATTTCCATCATGGTTCTGAACATTTGCGCGGATTGCCTGCATTGTTAGGTGCATAATGTAAGTGGATGCTCCTGTTTCACCATGTCTATGTTCAGGAGGCTAACTAAATGAATATCAAAATTTAAGTTGATTATGCTTGAGTATCATTTAAAGTAAATATATACAAGTAACATAGAAGGTATAACAGTTGCAGCACCTTACAAAAGTTTAATTGTTATGTATTATTAAAAACCTGGTGATGAAAAAGAGTGACCGTGAGTTTTATTGCCCGTTCTTTCTCATGGTTCTACGCTCTTGCTTTGCGAAAGTAGCAGTAAATGTAAATGTAGAAGCATACAGTAATAATGTTTAAATTTGACGTTCATAAGTGTCACTTTGTGATCTAAATGAATAAAGGATTTTGAGTTGAGTTGAGTTGAGTATGGCTCTCTTTGCCTGAACAGTCCATAACTTTATAATCTGTAGTAACCATTTTATCTACTACCTGCCCCGGACTCCATTTTTCATTTCCCCTATATTGTCTCATCCATACTTCCTCTCCTATCTCTAAAGAACGTTTGGCGTCCGTTCCTACTTTCTGTTGTCGTTCCTGAGCCTTCCTAACTTTATTTTCTCTATTTGGTTTTAATGCATCTAATTTGGTACGTAAATTCCTACCTAGCATCAATATGGCTGGACTTTCCCCTGTTGAACAGTGCTCCGTATTACGGTAATGCAAAAGGAAGGTATTTAAGAATAAATTAATGTTTTCTTTTTGTTTAAAAGCTTTTTTTATAATTCTTTTAACCGTACGCACTGCATTTTCTGCAGCCCCATTCAGATTCCGGTGCAGAAAAAACGTGATCTACACCCTGACTACCCAAAAAGTCTGCCATTTCCTTGCTCGTAAACGGTGGTCCGTTATCTGAGACTATTTGTCTCGGTAAACCCCATCTAGAAAAAACTTCGGTAAGCTTTTCAATCGTAGAACTAGCCGCCGTACTAGGCACAGGAAATACTTCTAACCATTTAGTTCTAGCGTCAACCATAATTAAATACATTTTCCCGAAAATAGGCCCTAGAAAATGCAGATGCACCCTCGCCCACGGTCTAGAAGGCCAGGGCCACGGCGTGACCGCGTGCCGCTGCGGCGCGTCCGCTTCCCCCGCGCACACCGCGCACTCCCTGCACGTAGCCTCAATCACCTCGTCTATGCCCGGCCACCACACATAACTCCTAGCTTACGCCTTCGTCTTAACTATGCCCATATGGGGTTCATGTGATTCCTGTAGTACCCTGGCTCGACTACTTGCAGGAATCACTACCCTGTGCCCCCACATCACGCAGCCTAGCTCCTCGTACAGTTCTTTACGACGGTTAAAATACGGCTGTAATTCTCGAATATCATTATCTGTTGGCCACATATCTCGAATATAATTTAAAACCCTACCTAACATTGGATCTAACATAGTTTGTTGTTTAATTGTATTATAATCTAATAACAATGCATTCTGTGCAAAATGTAAATACGTTTGCTCGGGGACCCGCAGTGACTCATAGCTACTGCACGGAACCGGCAGTCTGGACAGCCCGTCCGCACCGTTTTGTTTAGTGTTTACATATTCAATATCGTACGTATAAGCAGATAAAATAATTGCCCAGCGTTGTAATCTTCTCGCAGCTATTGCTGGTACACCGTGTTTTAGTCTAAATATACTTACTAACGGTTTGTGGTCGGTTCGCAAGACAAAACGTCGACCATAAACATACTGATGTAGTTTTTGTAAACAAAATACGATAGCTAACGCCTCCCGATCTATTTGTGAATAATGTTTCTCGGCGTTATTCAACGCGCGTGACACATACACTACCGGGCGGTCGCGGCCGTCGGCGCCCGGCTGTGTGAGTACACCGCCTATGCCCCGCGCGCTCGCGTCGCATGTCAACACTGACGGCTTGTTTGGATCATAATGAGCTAATACCTCTGCGCCTACTAATATTTTTTTTAATTTTGCAAACGCCCTTTCGCGCTCCGCACTCCATCTCCAATTGACCTCTCTTTTCAAAAGTTCATACAGTGGTGACAAAATAGTACTCAAATTCTTAACAAATTTAGCATAAAAATTAACTAAACCTAAAAAGGAACGCAACTCTGAAATATCTCTTGGCCTGGGAATTTTTATTATTGCTTTTATTTTATCTGAATCCACTTTAACCCCATCTTTAGATATGACATAACCTAAGTATTTGACTTCATTAACCATAAATAAACATTTACTCCTTTTTAGCTTCATACCGTGACTGTGTAACCGCTTGAACCATTTTTCTAACGTTTCTAAGTGATTATCCCGTGTTCCCGACGTTCCGATGATGATATCATCTAAAAATACTTCTACCTCCGGAATATCACTAAGTAAATTCGACATAATACGCTGGAAGATGCCCGGACTAGAAGACAACCATAACACAAGTCTATTGTACTTAAAAAGACCTCGATGTGTGTTTATTACAGTTAAATCTTTAGTATTATCCAATTCAATCTGGTTATAAGCAAGGGACAAATAAATTTTTGAGAAATGTGTAGCACCGTTTAAGCTCCCTAACAAATCATCTATCTTGGGTAACGGATATCTATCGACCAGTAAGACAGGATTTAAAGTTATTTTGTTATCAGCACAGATACGGAGTCCTCCGTCCGCTTTACGTACCGGTACCAAAGGCGTCGCCCAGTCCGAGCACTCGACGGGCTCGATGATGCCCGCGCGCAACATGGCGTCCAGCTCCGCGTCGACCTGACCCCTCAGAGCGTAAGGCAGCGGCCGCGCGCGGCAAAACACCGGCCTCGCGCCCTCCCGCAACCGGAGCGTTGCCTTGCCGCCTGTGTATCGCCCCAGTCCCTCGCTGAACAATCCTTTATACCTGTTCAACAAACAATCGACAGTATCAGACATTTTGTGTACACTATGGTTAACCTCTTGTTGAAATGGAGGTATTTTAATACCCAATTCTATTAACCATTGCCTGCCCAGTAAGGAAGTTGTACCCCCGTCTATCACAAACAGTTCTAGATATTTTATTTTATCTTTGTATTGAACTTTCAGTCTTATAACCCCTAGTGGTCTTATATTGCTACCATCATAAAATTTTAACACCAAATTAAATGGTTTAATTACTCTATTGTTAAAAAGTTTATCATATGTTTTTTTACTGATGCATGAAATTGCCGAGCCTGTGTCTAGCTCCATTTTTAATGTTTTATCATCAATCAGCAATGCTAAACTCACCGGGTTGTAGCCGCTCAAACATAGTTGATGAAGTTCTTCCTCAAGCTCGTCCGAACTGGAGTCTCCCGCGCCTGCCCTCGGATGGTCGCTCGTGGTGGCATCCACGTGATTCACTCCACGCCTCTTCCCTCTGCCTCTGTTTGCCTCCGTCCGCGGACAAACACGCCTCAAATGTCCGCTTTGTTTGCATTTGCTACAAACAAAATGCTTATAGCGGCACTCCTCCTTGCTGTGTCCGCGCCAGCCGCACGCCGTGCAGCCCCCCGCGCCCTTCACGGTGTCCGCGCCAGCCGCACGCCCGTGGTTCGTTCGTTGGTCTGCTGCATGATCCGCAAACCGACCGCGCCCACGCTTTGCCCGCAACGTGTTCACGATTGCTGATGCCTCCGCCGTCGCTTTCTGTTCCACGACTGCCGCATCCCGCTCGGCCGCCTCCAGCCCAACCGCCAATTTGACTGCTCCTGAGTACGTCAAATTGTCTTCCGCAAACAACCTTTGCCTGATGACGTCACTCTTTACTCCGCATACAAACTGGTCACGCAAATTCTCCTCCAAATTTGCACCAAACTCACAAGTTTTCGAGAGTTTCTTTAACTCGGTCAGATATTGTGTTACACTTTCGTCGTCTTTCTGTCTTCTTTGTCGGAACCGATACCGTTCCGCCATGACCGCAGGTTTCGGCTGTAGGTGATTTTTCAAAATGGTAACGGCCTCTTCGTACGTAATATCCCCTGGTTTTCTTGGATTGCACAGCGTGCTCAGCAATTCGTACGTCTCATCACCCACGCCCGTGATCAGCATCGGCAGCCACATGTCCTTCTCGACCTTATTTACCTTGAAGAACATCTGCAACCGCTCCTCGTACAAAGTCCAGTTGCCTGACTTCACATCAAAATCGCGAATCTTCCCGACTTTGCCGACCGACATTTTCCTCGAATAATTGCAGACGAACTTCGATGATTATTCTAACGCACAAATAGTGATCCTCGTCGCCACTGAAGTATCGGGAGTAATAAATAAAATGACGTCAACTTGTAGCTAGCGTATATTGCGAACTAAACGGTTACAAATGATGTAGGCTTATTTATACGTGATCTTACTTACTAATTTCTTACGTGGGTAAACTCAAATATATTACAGTAACCATGGTAACTGTATTAAGAGCTGCCAAAAGTGACACAAGTAGTAATGATCTGTATAATGACGATCTAAGACAACTTCTAAATTTCGCCGCTTGAGTCGCTAGTTAGAATCTTAGCATCACCAATATGTAAATCACATAATATTCCCTAAAACTATATAATAATAATATTCTACCACATTCACACATCACCATCTAGTCCCAAACTAAGCATAGCTTGTACTATGATTACTAGACAATGGATAAACTTACATATCTTTTTCTCTTTGCGTTATAATGTGTACAAAACAATATTTTTTATCCTTCCTTAACTTTACGACGAGGCTACTGCTGAGAAAAACCGTGCAGAACTCTTTATGTGAACTAGAACATAGTTCGTTACAGTACACTAAACCAGTATATATAAATCCTGGTGGTCTCGAAAGTATTTGATTTAACCAAAGATTACCGAAGTCGGTTATTACTAAAGTTCAAAGTCCACGGTACAAAGAGCATAAGTATCAAGCGATTTACGGCTTAATCGCTTGATAATTATGATCTCGTAAAAGTTTTTGAAGTAGACCATATGGTGTATTATGGTGGGAGTATTTAAATGCTTCGTTTTATTTGACGGATGATTACGAGGTCGAAATATTATGGTATAAAGATTTGGGCAGAAAACTCTCCGCCGCAATAAAGAAATCAAGATTTGTCGGCAGAAAATGTTATGCTAGTTATAATGATAAAATATAGCTTCTGAAATAATGGTGTGTGCACCTTTAAGTTTACTACTATAATTACAACTACACCGAATAGCCGAACCATACACTAACCGTAAAATCAGACATGAAAGAAATAAATCAAATAAATTATCGTCAATACAAACGCCCATATTTAGTACATATCAACACTAGATATTTTTACAATATTTTTATCAAACAATAAGGCTAAGAACTCACGGAGCGATTTTCACCCGCGACCGCCGCGGTTGCGGGCCCGCAGCTTCTGTAGAATGCAGATATATATGTAAAAAATTAAAACACAACTCACGACGCGTTTTACGCCCGCGGTGTGCGCGGTTGTTTGCGGTTCCCGCTGCACCGGCGGCGGGCAACTAGTGGAATCGTACGGGCCGCGGTCAACCGCAGCCTCGGCGGGTGGCATCCGCGCGCTCTGCGGCCGGTTGGCGGGCCACGGTCGCGGGCGAGGGGCGGGTGGTACAGAATTCAAACGTCATTTTGCACCAGCCAGTGACTTGTGGTATCGTGACAGATGTTTGTGCATGTTTAAAATTAAACAAACATTATAAAATGGATATTGAAATCGATCTACTAATTACTTACTTACGTCTTGCAATCGCCTGTCTTGCGATCATCGCCCGCCACGTCTGCGGGCGATGATCGCAGCCGCGACGGCTGCGAAACCGCGCGAAATAACCGGTCTCGTGAGTTTCAAAATAAAACCGCAGTTCCACCACCGCGGCGGTCGCGGGTGAAAATCGCTCCGTGAGTTCTTAGCCTTAAAGTATAAAAAGTACTGATGCCTATAAAGATTCTGACATATTATCTGAACTTCCAACGCAGCTCAACGTCAGATTATAGACAACTTTTAATAATCAATCAATAAAGCTAGTGTCACCGACAGAGCCCCAAATCATATAGTTATTTGTTACTAAGACGATACGTATCTAACTTATATGTTAAGAGTAAATTAACTACAAAATGATTTTCAGGTAACGACAGTTTCAATGTGTAGTGAATTTGAAATAAGGAAACTACGGTCGACTTTGTAAGCTGTTAGTGAAGGTAAAGGTAGTTGCTGTAATTGGAACTTTAGTGTGTGTAATGCGTTTCCGAGTGGTTCTAAGGCCCCGTAATATAAGTATTCGTAAACGTATAAGGAAGAGCACTTTTAAGCCTCGTTATATATGTACATATGTAAGTGTACGTATAAGATAGACAGCCTAATGGCAGTTTAGTGGAGAGAGGCAGCGATAGCCTAGTGCAGCCATTCTCAAAGTGTGCTCCGCGGAGCCCCAGGGCACTATGAAGCATCTCTAAGGGCTCTACGACAGTGTTGCTCAAATTCAAATAAAATTACTAAATTAGAACTAATTCACTAGATAGCTGACTTTGTTTCAATTAAGGGCTCCGCCAAATACTCGGTTATACAAAAGGGTTCCATCTCCAAAAAAAGTTTGAGAACCACTGGCCTAGTGGATAGAGACAGCTCTAGCCTAGTGGATAGACAAACAAACTGCTACGCAAGGTGGCACGGGTTCAAACCTGTGGCGCGAACTCTTGACTTTTCAAGATAAGCGCGTATTAAATTATTATTATTACCTATCTGTTGCCCCGTATCTCTAATGTGTTCTATGTTAAGTCGTCGGTACCTGCTGTCAAACTGATCTTTGAACGTTTTCATGGGATGTCTGTACCCTAGAATAAACCGATGCTGATCTAAATAATGAAATATTGCTATTCGTTTTGGAGCGTACTATTGTATTTCTTACGCGGTCTGTTTACTGGACTCCTTGGACGCTCCATTGCTCGCTGACAAATCTCGAGTGCGAACCTCCCTCTGTTGTCCAGTCAAAGACCATGTTTGTGCACCATACGATGATGAGGATCGTAATTAAAATTCTTAATCTATATAAATATTCATGAGCTAAATGACTAAAGTGAAGTGTAAATTAATCAAGGTGCTTGAACAATATAAGCTAAATCATAATATTAACGTGACATGTTGTTTGATACACGACACTAATTATAATCTCGCTCATTAGTATATTACTAATATTAAGTGCGATGTTATGGGTCGTGTATGTGTTTAATATTAATTAATATTTTATGTGACAATTAGAGTTAGTTTAATTTGTATTACAGGTATGTTAATATTTGCAGCAGAATATGGTATATTAGGCCAATTCCTTCTTTCAAAGGAGAGGCCTAGTCCAGCAGTGGACTTTTTAAGGCTGCTGATGATGATGATGAATATTTGCAGGGATTTAATATAATTTTTATGGTTGGTTGGTCTTATTTGTGAAAATATTACGGGTAAGATCTTTTTATATATAGAATTCTAGAATGCGTATGTGCACAATCTACTCCTCCTAAATTATGTAGGTATATATAATAATTATATGTTGGCATTGTTATATTAAAATAGTTTTTAATGTAAGGAAAGTTATTTGACACTCGTGTATCAAATAATTTTCTTTTGTTTCTTTTTTTGCGTCGTATCAAAATATATAATTTGAACTTCATAAAAAGGCACTTAGCTTTACACATTTAATAAAATAGATTAATTCGCTCGCATTATCTGCCACATTTAGCTCGAAAATATTTAGGTACGCTGTTTACAAGAGATGGTAAGAATGTAGAAGATATTGAAATAAGAGTTAATGCAGGTAATAGAGTGAATGGAGCTCTGAAGGCGTTTATAAATAGCCAAAACGTGTCCAAAAAGACACGTTTGGCTGTGCATAGAGGGGTGCTAGTACCTACTCTTATGTATGGAAGTGATAGTTGGGTATGGCAGAAGAGTCATGAAAGTAGAATAAATGCTGTAGAAATGAGAGCACTGAGAAGTATGTGTGGTGTCTCTCTGACTGACAGAGTAAAGAATTGTGTGATAAGAGAGTGTTGTGGGGTAAAAGAAGATGTAGTGACAAGCATCGAGAATGGTATGCTAAGATGGTTTGGGCACGTGGAGAGGATGGATGACGAAAGACTGACCAAGCAGATATATAAGGCAAGTGTGGAAGGGACAGGACGAAGGGGAAGACCTAGGCTGACGTTCTCTGACCAGATTGGAGACATCCTAAAAACAGGACAGGTGAGAAGTACCCTGAACAGAAGAGCATGCATGAGGAATCTGATGGGAGTGAATGAAGCAAGAGAGATATGTCAGGATCGTTGCAAATGGCGTTCCGTAGTCTCTGCCTACCCCTCCGGGAAACAGGCATGAGTCTATGTATATATGTATGTATTTAGCTCGAAAGCCTCGAGTGACGCACGCATCGCTCGCGTGACTCCCACAAAATTGTTATTGATTTAAATAATTACACAAAATACTAACACACCGTGTTGTACCCGGCACTGGTTTACTGCCGAAACACGAATATTCGATTTCCCACGTTACTTACTAGCGATTAACCTTTATTGCTAATAATAATTAGGAATTTTGGGACACTGGAATTTTGGTATTGATTCTGCGAAGGTCATTGGAATTTTAGGTGAATTTGCATAAGAATACGAATTGTGTTCAATGTAGATTAGCCGCGAATCATATTCAAGGATCCTTCTAGAGTCTTAGATATTACGTGGCTTTATATATACTGAACTAAATTATTTTGATAAGTCCTTTACTGTTCAGGCAGTATGTCTGTGGAAATCTCAGAATATTTTTAAAGATTTGTTAAAAACACTACTTAAATTCGTTAATACGTTTTTAAATACTGTACTTTCACGCGAGTTCTAGGTATTTCAATGTATCTATCTATCTATATCGTCACGCCTGTCTCCCATTGGGATAGGCAGAGACTATGGATCGCCACATGCTTCGGTTCAAACATATCTCTTTCGCTTCCTCGACATTAATTAACCTCATCATGCATAGGCGTCAGTTATGGGTACTTTTAATTTGGCCCTTTTTCAGTACGTCACCTATTTGGTCAGCACACGTCCGTCTGGGGCGTCCCCTATCGACATTTCCGTTCATTCTCGCACGATACACTCTTTTCTTATTTCTTCTTTCATCCATCCGTTCCAAATGTCCAAACCAACGCAACATTCCTTTTTCAATCTTTGTCACCACATCTTCTTTTAGAACATACTCTTCTCGTATCACACTGTTACGCACCTATCAGACTTACTCCGCACATACTTCTCAAAGCTCTCACTTCTACAGCATTAATCCTACTTTCATGCTTTTTCTGCCATACCCATTATCCGCTACCATACATCAATGTTGGCGCCAAAACTTTCTGCAGGATAGCAAGGAGAGCTTGTCTTGGGATTATACCATTGCTGATGATGGACTGTAAGGCTCCATTCACACTATTTCCTGCTTTCAATCTCCTTTCAATATCTTCCTCGCATTTTCCATCTCTCCTAAACAAAGACCCTAAATACACAAACTCATTCACTTGCTCCACTTTTTCATTTCTTATCATTACGTCACATTCAGTTACACTATCGTCCCTCTCTATGACAATGACTTTGGTTTTGTTAACATTAACTTTCATACCTTTCTTCTTATACTCTTCATTCATCATGGTGACCATTTGCTGCAAAAAAGACGCTGGCGATGCAAATAGAACCTGATCGTCAGCGTATAGCAGGGTCTTAAACACTGACTCACCCATTCTTATCCACATTCAGACTCTTTCAAATCAGCTAATCATATGTCCATGAACAGATTGAACAGCCAAGGAGACTCTACACATCCCTGTCTACACCACGATCAATGTTAAACCAGTCCGTGTAGGCCCCGTTTATTCTGACACGGGCACTTGAATCCCTGTATAACGATGTAAGTGCCCGTATCAGACTGCTGTTCACTCGATACACAAAAAGTGTTGACCAAAGTTCATCCCTCACCACTCGATCGTAAGCCCTTTTCAATTCAATAAAGGCGCAGAAAACCTTCTGGTGTTTCATTAACATTTTCTCTGAAATGCACGTTAAGGAAAAGACTTGATCCGTACATTCCATACCCTTTCTAAATCTCGTTTGTACATCCCAAATCTTACTATCCGTTTCTGAAATCATTCTATTGATCAGAATCTTTGCATACAATTTGCCAACAACACTCAGGAGGCTTATACCGCGGTAGTTTCTGCATTCCTGCTCTGACCCTTTGCCCTTGTAAAGTGGCACAATTACTGCCTTGTTTCAGTCACCTGGGACACGACCGGACCGTCAACATTTTGTTGAAAAGCAGGTACAGCAGGCTTGCCGTGACGCCTTTACCTACCTTGAGCTTTTCAGCAGATACTCTGTCATATCCCCCAGCTTTACCCGCCTTCATACTTTTCAATGCATATCGTATCTTTTCCATACTTATACCACTTTCACAATTATCTTCCACATTCGCTACTATATTCCTATTGTCACTCTCTCCGCGTTCAAACAAATTCTCAAAATATACCTGCCACTTATGCAGAACTTCCCCATGCTCTCTAATAATACTTCAGATGATTACGATTCAGTTTCTGTTTTAACTTTATTTAAGTAACTTTTATCTAAAATATAAATCATCATGCACTAATACACTATTGTATATTTTTTTTATTTGCTTTCGTGTCATTTTAATAACATTGCGGTTAACTTATCGTTTAGTGTTGAAAGGAGATGTACCATTTGGCCATACATTATGGGCCTGGCACGGCCAAACACGATACCATGTGTGTTTTGAAGATAAATGACTACTCTATTAACCTGTATAATTTCTTTTTAAATAACTTTTGGTGGAAATAAGATACGAGATATTTGAAATGGAAATTATTCCGCAACTAAATATACCTCAAAATTGAATTTTAACATAAATATAATACCTAGATGTAAATAAAGGTATGTCTTTGCGTCTTAAAGAACAAAAACTACATAAAGAGTGGCCAATAATAATGAATAATCACCTGTGTACTAGGGAACCTCGTACTATGTATACTCGTCCAAAAAGCTAACCACAATCACAAACACCGCTGCATATTCTTAGCATGGGTAGAAGGTACTGATCATTATTATTGAATTTATATTCAATTACATTACATTAAAACCGTACGAAAACACCAATGAATCAGTGCAAAATATTTACGATACACAGTAGCAACACGAATGACATAACAGATAAAAAAAGTGTTGCAAATGGTTTGAAAAAATATTTCTGCTATCGATTAAAAAACAAAACGATTTTTACCGATTAATAATTATGGAATATATAACAAATTATACATGTGTAATAGTAGACAAAGTTTTGTAATGAAAACCTCAGATTCCGTTGATAACAGCTTTAATCTTGCTTTTTTGTCATTAAGTATTACAATGATTCGCAGTTTTTACGTATTGATGCCAGCGTAACAAAATTAGAAATCGAATAACAAAAATATGTGCGGGTGTAAGTAAAATAAATTTAGGAGTCAGGTACAGTATTATTTAAACGAGTAACTTGATGCCATTTAAAATGATCAGGCGTTTATGCAGCGCAGACATCTTCCCCCCCGTTGAAAGACTCCTTTCAACTGCGTTAGTCGTCATCCGGTAAAGATGTAGGCAAGGGGCAGATCCGTGTGAGAGGCCTCCTGAAGCAACCTCTGGTAGTCTCCACGTCTGCGACTCGTGTGACGCCGTCGGTTCCAGGGAACAGGCGGCTGACTCGTCCCATTCGCCAGCTCAGTGGTGGGACGTTATCCTCCTGGAGAAGAACTAAATCTCCAACTTGCAGGGATGCTGAATTAGTACGCCATTTGGAGCGCTGTTGTAGTTCAGCTATATATTCCTTTTCCCAGCGCTGCCAAAAATGCCGATGAATCTGTTCAAGCTTCAAGTAACGTTGAAGGTTGTTCTGGTTCTCGTGCTCGAGCGATGGACCAGGCAATGCATTTAGGGCACGCCCTATCAGAAAGTGACCGGGAGATAGGAAATGGTAATCGTTAGGGGAAGGGGAGAGTGGGCACAAAGGTCGACTATTAAGCACAGCTTCCACTTGTGTGAAGAGAGTACATATCTCCTCAAACGTTAAATGATGGTTCCCCATAACGCGTTTTAAATGGTATTTCGCGGATTTAACGCCGGCTTCCCAGATGCCGCCGAAATGTGGAGCATACGTGGGAGAAAACACAAACTTTATGCCTTCATTGGTAGCAAAATTAACTACAGGTTCATGATTAGTTTTAAGAAAATTGCCAATCTCTTTAGCTGCCGCAACAAAGTTGCGACCGTTATCGCAAAATATCTCCGCTGGCTTACCTCGACGCGATATAAATCTGCGTAACGTCATGATAAACGCGTCCTTGGACAAATCACTGACGGCTTCCAGGTGCACACACTTATAGCGAAAACATACAAACAAACATAAATAGGTTTTAATTAGTCGTGCACCTCGACCCTTTCTATTTAGTGTTAGGAACGGACCAGCGAAGTCAACTCCCACAGTACGGAATGGAAAATCAGGTATGATGCGCTGTGCAGGTAAATTTCCCATCATGGGAGTTAATGTTTTACCTTGTATACGTCTACATCGAACACAAACATGTACTGTGCGGCGGGCCAAATGCCTACCATTTATAGGCCACACAGTCTCTCTTACACAGGCCAGCAACAGCTGAGGCCCAGCATGCATATTGTGTAAGTGTTCATATTTAAAATACAATTTAGTGAGTGGATGAGAAGCGTGTAAAAGTATAGGATGTTTTTTAGTATAATTGTAATTAGATAATTCTATCCTACCACCGACCCTCATCACCTTGTCATCATCCAAAAAGGGTGAAAGTGACAAAAGTGTTGACTTGCTACTTAAAGTTTTATTTTTTAACAAAAGATTGTACTCTAGAGTAAATGAAGTTTGCTGAGCAATTTTACATAAGCTAATAAAAGATAATTCTAATTCGCTAACATTTAATTTACCAAATAATTTATCTTTAGGACATTTATATCTTATGTTATGTATGAATCTATTGACATACGCAAATACACGTCTCAGTTTTAAAAACGATGAAAACTTATCTATTTTTAGAATTTCTGTTGCTGGTTCCAGGACAACAGCGGAAGTGGACTTCATCTCAGGTAAGTCTGATTCATTTATTAATTTCTTTAAATAGGGCCAATCGGATTCAGGCTGTATTAGAAAGCTTGGACCTGACCACCAGAAATTAGAATTGATGATTTGATCTGGGCTCACGCCCCTTGAGATCAGGTCAGCTGGATTCTGATCAGTCGGCACATAGCGCCACGACGAACTATCGGTAAGTTCATTAATTTCGGCTACCCTATTAGCTACAAACGTTTTTAACTTTGCAGAATTACCATTTAACCAGCTGAGGACAACGCTGGAATCGCACCAGTAAATGATGCGATTGACATCACATCGCAGAGAGCTGGTAACTGTCTTACACAATTTTGCAGCTAATAGCGCAGCGCAAAGCTCCAGACGCGGTATTGTTATCGGTTTCAACGGCGCCACCTTAGACTTAGCACACAGTAAATTTACCTTTACCTCGCCAGCTAAGTTGTGTGACCGTAGGTACACACAGGCACCGTAAGCGACTTGAGAAGCATCACTAAAGGTATGTATTTCTATATAATTAGGAGCTTCGCATAGTGTTAAGCGCGGGATCTGTAAATCTGATAAAAAATGTAAATTGCCAATGAACTTGTTCCAGGATTCCAGGATATCGGAACTAACTGGTTCAACAGTCTGCCTGAGGACATCCGTCAAGAAAAAGATAAAATTTTATTTAAGAAAAAACTTAAGAAGTATTATTTAGATTGTATTTAGTTTAAGTTCCTACCTTTATATAATTGCTTTGTAATATGTACTTTAATTTCATAACATTGTACCTGCAAAAACTATTGTTATAATAGTACGGAGACTGGATCCCACAGTCAAACCTGTTACAAGGTTTTGTGGGGCATAATGTAACTACATATAAGAATAATGTTTATTAAAAATTCATAAAAAAAAAAAAAAAAAATCCCAACCCTTCTTGTTCAGCCATAAGGACTGAAGTAACATTTTAGGTATAATTACACATGGACTGAGAATTCCAAGAGGATCAAAAATCTTGAATGATGCAGACAGTATCGATCGCTTGGTAACCACATCATTTTTATTGGGAATCTCAATCGATAATTGAAGGGTATCGGTTTTAGGATTCCAATTTAATCCTAAAGTATTATTAGATTCACTTAAACTAACCTTATCATTCTGATCAATGACTGATGATGATAAAATGCTTGGTAAATTCGATCTGAATTTACGTAGTTTAAACCCACCTGACTTTAAAGTGTCCGACACCTTGCGTTGAATGTATAATAGCTTGGACTCGTCGTTTGATCCGGTGACCAGATCGTCGACGTAATGGTCGTGTTTAATAATGTTACCTATAAGCTGGTCATCGCAATTCTCTGCCAATACTGACAAACACTTGGTGCTCAAATATGTAGCACTTGCAAGACCATAAGTTACGGTTTTCAAACGTAAAGTTTTGATAGGATTGGACTCATCACTTCTCCAAAGTATTAATTGTAAATTACGATCCTTTTCATTTAATTCAACCATTCTAAAGAATTTTTCAATATCAGCTGTCAAAATATATTTGTACTGACGAGCTCGAATCAAAATAGAAAAGATTGAGTCTTGAACATTGGGACCGACCATCTGCAGATCGTTCAGAGAGAAACCTGAGGAAGTTCGTGCCGATCCATCAAAGACAACACGAGTCTTTGTCGTTTCACTGTTTTGCTTATATACTGCATGATGGCAAAGATAATAGGATGGAACGGGATTAGTAGTCGGACATTCCTCTAAATGACCTAACTCTAAATATTCTTGAATGAAATTGCAATATTTCAACTTTAATTCTGGATTCTTACGGAAACGTCTTTCTAAATACAACAATCGTTTTTTAGCCATAGCGTAAGAATCTCCTAAACAATCTGGATTATCAATTAGGGGCAGCCTCACACAAAATCTACCCGATTCTAAACGATAAGTATTACGATAAAAATGGTCTTCACATGCCTGCTCAATTTTGCTAAAATATTGCTTATCTGGAACCTGCTCAAGTTCCCAAAACCTTTTCAAATGAGAATCAATATTGGAATTATTGCATTCGTCACTATCACTAATTGAAACATGACACGGAATATTTTTAGGTGACGAACAATTCCTTACATTTGGAGAAATTGGGCCGGCAACGAGCCAACCTAGCTTTGAGCTACGAAGCTGGGGCATATTAGTACCTAATGCAAGCTGATCACATCCGAGTAGGTCCCAAAACAGGTCTGCACCTATCAAGACGTCTATGGCTGAAGGCCGATTAAAGCTAGGATCAGCTAGCTGTAGGTTGGTTGGAATATTTAATTGACTAATGTCTATAGATTGTTTTGGAATAACACTTGTTAATTGGTTTAATACATAAAATGACTGTACAACACTATAGTCATCATTAAGAGAATTTAATCGGGCAATACAACTTTTGTTTACGTATTCCGCTAAGTTGTTGCCTATACCGATAACGTTTATAGTATTAATAGCACATACCTGTAATGATAACTTGTTCATAAGTGACTGGCTAATAAATGAAGACTGACTGCCACAGTCTAACAAAGCACGCACTCGAAATTGTTTGTTTGTTTGTGGATTGATAACATTAACCATAGCTGTTGATAAAAGAATGTGATTTTCTATAAAATTATCACTAATAGAATTATTTACTGATATTTCAGTTGAACCACGATCTGTGTTGGTATTATTGCTGCTGACTGTACTAGCATTACTTGCACTAGTATTGTTTAAATTAGGGGAATGCAAGAGTGAATTGTGCCTACGCTTGCACTCACGACAGGGACCCAACTTGCAGTCACGTGCACGATGCCCAGTTCGTAAACAATTGGAGCATAAGTGCAACTTAAATGCTTCATCTCGTCGTTCCTGAACGCTCTTCGCAAGGAATGTAGGGCAGTCGTATATCCAGTGGTCACCCTTACAGACAACGCACTGCTTAGCGACAGAGCCGGTGTTCTGAACTGTAGATGAAAAGGATTTAGTACTACGAGAATTGTTATTATTGTTTTGACGTGATTGTGTGACCTTGGGTATATCAGACTTGTTTTGATTCATAGTTTCTAACACATCAGCGCGATCAGTTAGGAATTTTTTGAAATCCTTTAAAGCAGGGAGATTGGACAAATTATTACGATGTTCTTCCCACTTCATGGCAGTACGATTATCTAATTTTGGTATAAGAATTTTAATAATTATCATTTCAAGCAGTTCATCTTTCGTTGCTAAACTTGACAATGCTCGCAAGTTTTTAGTTACGTGGTCAACTAGAAACCTCAGTGATTTGTCCGATTCACGTTTGTGTTGTTGTTGTGTTGATTCGAAATATATCAATGAATTAAGGTGTTGATTTATAAGTTGGCGCTTGTTATCGTAACGATCGCACAAAAGCTGCCATGCAGTTTTATAATTATTTTCAGAAATCTCTAAATTGGAAATAATTCGCGCGGCTTCCTTTTCAAGATACGATACCAAATAATGGAACTTGTGAATAGGTTTAATGCGTTCATTGTTATGAATAAGCGATAAATAGGTATCTCGGAACTCAAGCCAGCGGAAATAAGCGCCATCAAACTTTGCGATTTGTATTTGTGGTAATTTAAAATCAACATGATGACATTGAGATGACAGATCGTTATGACATTGTGATGAATTGTGCAAATCAGATTCGTTTGAAGTATTTTTGTACTTATCAAGTTGCTCTTCAGCAATTGCAAGATGTGAAGTGAAGATCTGCTCAATTTCATCACGTTCGTCGATCTCGGAGTCCATATTATCGCAATTAATGACCTCAATCTGAGCCTGTAGTTCATCAAATTTGCTAGACATAGCTCGTATTTTACCAATACTAATTTCTAACTCTTTAATTTGGGTTTTATTCAATTTTGAAGAGCATACTCCATCTAAATATTTTTTAAACTTTGTTAAACGACCTTTGACCGAGCTACGCTTAGCAAACAGTTCCTTCAATTGTTTTGCATTACAGTCTTTATCTTCGCTTAAAGACATTTTGTTAAATACTAATAGCAACAACAAACGATAAACTAGCACTGAGAACTTTACGAAAAATGCTTATTGTTAATTGAGTTCTAAACAGTAACGCAAAATGAAGGAATAAAGTTATATGTTTAGAATCTTATCTGATACTCCTTCGGCGGCACCTGGGGCAGCCACGCGGCTGCAGCTCGGCAGCACGACGATGCACCGACGTCACCCAAACGCGGCTAGCGGTAGCTGGCAGCGTCAGGCAGCGATGGAGTTTCTGGAATAGTCGGCCCAAAATATTTGAAATAATGTTAACTACAATAATGGCACGAACTATTGGGAGGGTGTCTATGAGAAAAATTGGCAATATTACTAATTGGTGTTTAGATACTCAAGTATTGTTCATTTATGAACTTATTTTAAGGAATGTACTGGTATTTTAAGAATTTATAATTTTACAAATGATGACGTAGGTAGTTGTCACACTGAACAATGAATTTTAATTACACTATTTTTCTATATTTACTGGTTGTTTACTTGAAATAAGCTTTAAATTAGCTAGATACTTTGTTGAACTAATGAAATACACAAGTGGAATGTACCAAACAGCGACCCTTTTGATAGGAAAAATAGGTTTAGGTGTTAGGGTAAACTATGGGAATGGCACTTAACTGATAGGCGAGACGGCTGCTTCCGGCTGCATTGGTCCTCGCTGATGGCTGTTGGCACTGATAGAAACACGAGCTGTTCTACAAATGTTGACGGAATCCTCGAACTGGCGTGGCAGGCTGACGGTGAACCCCGACGTGGCGTCGTCGTAGAAGCTAAGGCTGGGCGCGGCGCTTTCTGCTGACCGACCTGGCTGGCTTAGTTGTCTTCTTTGATAGTGTTCCTGCGTCTGTAGTCCTCCACAATCAATCTTTGGTAGATTTCCTTTTGACGAGAATTCTTTGTTTTCGTACTTCGATCCGAATTTTGCAAATCCGTGATGTCGCGGTCGCCAATTTTAATGTGTAATAGTAGACAAAGTTTTGTAATGAAAACCTCAGATTCCGTTGATAACAGCTTTAATCTTGCTTTTTTGTCATTAAGTATTACAATGATTCGCAGTTTTTACGTATTGATGCCAGCGTAACAAAATTAGAAATCGAATAACAAAAATATGTGCGGGTGTAAGTAAAATAAATTTAGGAGTCAGGTACAGTATTATTTAAACGAGTAACTTGATGCCATTTAAAATGATCAGGCGTTTATGCAGCGCAGACAATACATTTCTTGATTCTTTTTACAAATATACTTATAAAGTAAATAAAATATATTGTTTTCTAATGTAATAATAAAATTATTATTTCCTTAAAACAATTTCTGCCTACCATACTTCATTTTATTTTTAATGCTGGCAAGATAAGACATTCATCCGCTATTACCATAGCCTATTCAAAATAATTAATCTTTAAAAACTAAATTCTTTCACCGATACTCTATCAAGAAACGAAAACGATGTAAACATTTTAAAAATTATATGTTTATTTTCAACGATTCACAACTTTCTGGCCGCTACAGGCCGTATTTGGTATTTCTCCTTTCATTCTTGTAACTAGGCATCCAGAAAAAATAAATAACTTTTTAAAACCACACCTTAACACTGATGAACTTCACTTAGATCACGCCCCGTTTACGGTTAAACTATTAGACTAATTTTGATAAGATTTTATTCCTGTAGTTTTAAATCTCTACACACAAGATGTTATATAAAATTGGTTGTCTCAAGTCGGTCATAGATATAATATAAAATCATTTGTCTTGTTTAACATATCAACTCAGTGCACCAACTTCTAAAGCTGAGAAACATGGCATCCTTATATAAATTAAAGATTTTGTAGTACGTAGTATGACACTAAAGGTGATCAAAAGAAGTAAAAGTTGACTATATAAACCCGCGGTTACACCTGCGTAAATTAGGCCTATTGCTAGACTCCCGTGGTTCGTAGCGTTATATTATGAAGCCTTATAGCCTTTCTCGATAAATGGGCTATCCAACACAGAAATAATTATTCAAATTGTACCAGTAGTGCCTGAGATTAGCGCATTCAACCAAACAAGCAAACTCTCTTACTGAATTGTATTTGGATAACAGCGAGTGTTTATATCCACACCTTAACACCGAGTTCAATTCGGACCAGATCGCGTGTTCTAATACTACTAATAAAATATTGCGTATTAAACAGCTTTAAATAGATTAACAGTAGGATCATAGACGCTTTATCGTGTGTCGTGTGTTGACAATTATAAGATTATATTGAAGGGCATATTAGCACCTCGGTTCACGTATTATATTAATGTTAGCTTTTGGTGGGATGATGTGAACAGATTGTACTGTTATATAATATACTGTTTGAGTATTCGTTGTGTGGGAGGTTTTTGTATTTGATTATTAAAAGACTCCCTTTATCTGTCATGTATTAACCGCCCACGTGATTACAGCACGCACGGTTGTGCTCTAAAAAGTCGTCCTATTGGTCGCGGATTTTTTACGTTTTGTTTTACTTAAACCAAGAAACGAAAGTAGTAACTATAAGAATAGTTCATATTCTATGCAACTAAATCGTTTTAGAAGGGTGAGGGAAACGAAACGTGCCAAAAAATATTGAAATATAATTATCTGTGTCTCAGTTGCGAAAGCGTCCGCCATTGTTGTGTTTTGTTCCGCGATCTTTATAATAAAAGTTGTCTTGTGGAAGAACCCGGTGAATATTTTATAAAGATACTTATATAGATTTACTCAGAAATAAATAAATATTAATTGTGAAGTGACATTATTCGTGACAGAGACAAGAAATACAGTGATAAAAGGCAAAAACTTTTAAGAACAGCTATTTCTACTCTTGAAACTTGCTATTTTCGTAATAGTTTTATGATAAATACTCTTTTAATAGTTATGAAAGATATAAAAGTACCCAGATTATTTATCTGAAAACATATTTTAGCAATTAAATACTAGTATTGTTGTACGTTTTCACTGTTATCGTGTTTCAAATGGTAAATAATTCACAGCCACAGTGTTCGCTACAGTAACATGGCGGCCCGGCACGGCGAACTTTTTGTTACGCGTTCGGATTATAATTTTTTTAGTGGCGTTAGATTCATTTGTTACAAATAAATAATGTATTGTGTGAAAACCTAAAGGTATATGTGATAATGTTTTTGTGTTTATGAACCAAACAAGTAATGAAATTCATTAATATGTGATGAAATGTTTGTGCGAACCAGTGAAAAATAACAAACTTCTAAGTTTGTAAGCTTGTTTTGCCGGAAAGGTGAGTAACTAGTAGTAATTTATGTTATTATTATCATAGCTGATTTTATAATCAACACAATGATATGCAATTTATGTGATATAATTATATTAAGGTGTCATAATAATTTTTTTCCGGTAACCTATGCCAATGAAAATTTGCAGCAACGTGACCCTTTGCACTTGTGGCACTTTGCCTTTAGTTTGATCGCACCTCAAGGGTTAACTGTGTTTTTCAGTTTTCGTCTTCTAAGTGGACAAATAACATTTTGCATAGAAAATTACAGATTTGTATCTGCTCTTTGTCTGACGACATATTTATCTTCATTATAATAGTTAAGAACTAAATGTCAATTTGGTTCTCGACGTCAGACTCTATACTGACCCGGCTGGCCAGCTATAGTAGACCAAACTTTCATACTGACTCTCAGTGCTACTGTGAAGCAAATTAGAAAAGGCTTTAGACCAGCAGTAGACTCCAAGTGGCTGTAAAGGAAGAAACCAAGCAAGCAGGCAATGAGATCCCTGGATCCTATTTTCTTATAAATCAGCTGACTCTTAAAGATCATCATATGTTTTCTCCAAAAATGGGTTAGACATACTTATGCCACAACTTATAATGCCTTATCACCATTTAATTTTGTATGTTATGACTAATTATTGCCGTAATTGGCTTAAATCAAACTCTGTTAATAGAAATAAATATAATCAGTAATAAATTTTGTAGTAGTCCACTTTTGAGTCCCCACAGTTTTACCAAATTCTACACAATTATTTATTACCAACCAACATTAAATTTATTCTTTTCGACTAAAAATTATTACTTTCTACGAAAAACAGAAAACATTAAAGCGTAAATTCCAATCCCTTTTCAGTAATATTCGTTGCTGAGTCCACAAAACAACGATTTATTTTCTTAAACTTAAACTCTTATTCTAAGTTTGAAGGCTATAAGAACCTATTATACTTGCATCTTCAACGGAGGAGTTGCAGGAGATGGTAACAATCATGCATGGTGCGTTAGAAAGGAAAGGAATGAAAGTGAATGTAAGTAAAACGAAAGTTATGGTTTTTGAAAAGGAGGAATGCGTTACGGCTTGTAATGTTTTGATCGATGGACAGCGAGTGGAACAAGTGAATGAGTTTGTTTACTTAGGTACGTTGTTTACAAGAGATGGTAAGAATGAAGCAGATATTGAAAGGAGAGTTAATGCAGGTAATTGTGTAAATGGAGCTCTGAAGGCGTTTATGAACAGTCAAAACGTGTCCAAAAAGGCACATTTGGCTGTACATAGAGGTGTGTTAGTGCCTACCCTTATGTATGGTAGTGAAAGTTGGGTATGGCAGAAGAGATTTGAAAGTAGAATAAATGCTGTAGAAATGAGAGCACTGAGAAGTATGTGTGGTGTGTCTTTGACAGACAGAGTAAAGAATTGTGTGATACGAGAGTGGTGTGGGGTAAAAGAAGATGTAGTGACAAGCATTGAGAAAGGCATGTTAAGATGGTTTGGGCACATGGAGAGGATGGATGATGATAGACTGACAAAGAAAATATATCAGGCTAGTGTGAATGGGACAGGACAAAGGGGAAGACCTAGGAGAACGTTCTCTGACCAGATTGGAGACATCCTGAAAAAAGGACAAGTCAGAAGTACCCTTAACAGAAGAGCATGCATGAGAAACTTGATGGGAGTGAGTGAAGCAAGTGAGGTATGTCAGGATCGTTGCAAATGGCGTTCCGTAGTCTCTGCCTACCCTTCCGGGAAACAGGCGTGAGTCTATGTATGTATGTATGTATGTAAGAACCTATTAATTTTGATCCATTGTTGATTAAAAACCCTATATACATTTTATTAGGGCTGTAGAAAAAAAAAGAACGAAATAGTCTACTTTGTTAAAATATTATCGCAGCATCTAGTAGCTTGCGTAGCACTGTCTACGAGGGCTATGTAATTGTAGCAATCACGCTACGACTCTAGTAAATTCGACTTTGTATTGAACTAATTTAATCTGGTTTATATATTTAACTTAGTTTTCTTTTGTTGTTTGTTCTTTTAAATTAGATTTATGCAGATAAGATATGGTGGAGCTATTTTATAAGCTATCTGCATAATTGAAATTATTTGACAGAGTTTACCGAATACAAAATTAGATTGCCTTTTTTATATAAGTTTTATATAAAAATACAATGAAATTTTGTATATGGTAAACTCTGTCTTGTTAATTTGCTGCTAACTCTGTATTACTTAAAATTACAAACCCCACTGTTTCATAAGAGCCTTACCATAATATATCATCCTATTTTTATTAAATTTTATCAAATTCTTACCGTAGGCCAATCCTTATAGCTTCATTGGCTATTTCTCCAAAAAGATTGCAACGCAAACAAAGGTCGTTGACCTGAGTTGTAATATTAAGATACCTTGATTCATAGATGACGTATTGATCTAATCCGGTGTGTTACTGTTGATACTTCTTTCTTCTTCAACTCGAGTTGATGATGTAGAGATCTAACGGCACCAGCCGAGTATGAGGCCACAGCAACAGTACTGCTGCTGCTTTAAATGTGGGGAATTTGAGTCATTAACGAGACACCACTACCAAGTATGATCCACGAATGGTTATTTCATGCGACATTTGGGATCTGGGTGTTCCGTTTGTCCTTTATAGCAATATTTGTAAAGTTCCCAGCGACCCCAGATTTGTGCATAATGCGAGGACGGAAAGAAAGTTGTGATTGCGTGCTCTAGCTTAAGTACAACTTAGTAAGATAGATCAGTTAGTATTATCATCATCACGTAAAATAACCGCTTTACTCATAACCATCTCAAATCACCACCAGTTTCCCACCTTTAAGCTACCTTACGTTAACCATAAGCAAGTAAGAAAAGCGTTAATAATTTTATTGTTAAACGACTAATAATTAAAGCCAAACGTGATAGTTGTTTTTGAGTAAATGCGTTATCATGTAAGAGTTCTCTGACACAAATATACCTGATATATTATATGCTCCCCGTAGTTATAAATCTCTATACAGCCCCTAGAAGAATAAATGTACGACATGCAATAATAAAACAAATGTATACAAAGAAAATATACAAATGTCTAAGAAACTGGACACTGACAAAGTCTAGAAAAGATTCCAGACGCAACAATTTGTTTTAGCAGTTGACTACTAAGGGTTGCAGACGGACTTTAAGAGGCGAAGGGACGATAAAAAATTTGTGAGCAAAAATCAAGACTAAGAAAATAATTATTACTGCACGGATGGCGGAGTGATGAAAATTTCCGCCTCGCCGTTGAGCACAGTTTCGAGTGTTATGAATTCGATTCCTACAGGACAGACGCTTTTCCTGATCCAAAAATTGTTTTTGAGAGTCTGAGCTATCCGTTTATGAAATAAGGTGACTTTGCGCTAGTGTTTAAAATGTAGTAGAAAAATAACTCTTGCTTTGATATTTCACAATTTCTGTATCGACGCTGATACGACAGTATCTTACACACACTACCTATATAATTAATATTGAGACTAATAGCTTTATTAAGAAACTATAAAAATAAGCACGTGTGTTGAGGTCCTTACATAAAATATATTACACCAGCTTAAAACAAGGTGGCTGATGTCAGCTATCTCCTTTGACATATATTATTTATGAAGAAAAAATAATGAAATATTTCTCTCGGATTGTTGCGAGTTCACTTTTTTATTTCGTTGGATGAGCTTTAGTGTAATAGAATTCCAGTGTAACCACGTTAAAATATATTTAAGAATGTGCATTGAATAATTATTCATCACATATTCAACGTCAAAGACATCATCATGAAGCAACTTGTATGTTTGAGAGTTTTCAATAATGTTCTCGAAACACACACACGCACTTGGCCAACATGGTGCTATGGCCTTACTCCTCAAAATTAAAAGAGGTTTGCCCCCAGACAGATTAAGTCAAGTATAATAATCAAGACTGTTTTTTGTACTCTAAATTAAATAAGAAAGTAGTTCCTTATGGTGTGTACCTACCCACGAAAACATAAGCTGATAATGATGATCAAGTTTCTTAAATGGAATTCGAATCCACAAATCTTGACACGGCGTTACCACGTCACCCATTGCGGCTTCCATTTATGCCATCTGAAAGAACTTATTTCACTCGGACTGGTATAAAAACTCGCAAAAGCAAGTTAATCACATTTACATTTCAAATTCAGTTATAATTTTTCACCGCACTCGGGAGGAAACGTTTCTGAAGATGTGTTGTTTTTAAGTGACTAATATATGCAAAGTAACATGTTTGTTTATTCTACGCAGACGGCAACAGTAATACGAGTGGCTTAAAGATAATTTGTTTTCTCCACTCAAAATGAGCAGCGATAATCTAGTGGAGAGACCGAGAGACTGCTACGCCGAGTGTTTTAGGTTTAAGCCACGGCAGACTACGGCTGAGCACAGGCCTTGTCTTTTTATGAGAAGGGTTAAGTTATAGTCCACCACACTGGTGCACTAAGGGTTCCCAAACTTCACACGTCTTTTGAAAACATTATGGACAACTGTCACTGTGACAAGAGCGGCGATAGCCCAGTGGTGTACGTAATGGACTGCCGAGACGATGGACTTGGGTTCGATCCCCAGTTACCCCGAGCACACACACCTCTGACTTTTCGACGAAGTTATGTGTGTATTAAAAATGTTAATTATCACACGCTTAATAATGTGCCCGGTAGATGGCAATAGGCCCGCTCCCTATTACATTGGAACCTAAACATAACTAGCGAAACGTGGGTGTGTAATACACCTCTGCCTACCCCTTCGAGGATAAAAGGCATGAAGTTATGTTATGATATGATGATTAACAGTGACCCTCTGGATAACTCAGTTTATTATGCTCTTCATAGAAATCAATAGTCAGTCAAGAGGAAAATAATCCACACCGTACACAGACAAAGTGTCCATTTACCACTGCGAAACTCTTTCTGTCACTGCAACTTTGTCACCAAACATTTAGCCAACACAACATAACATGTCACGCAGTGATCACGTATATCAGTGCAGTTAGCAGACGGTTTTTAGCGTAATCACCGTCCAACGAACGATTTGTTATTGCAGACTGTTTTAACTACACAATTTAACGTTGTAAATGTATTTTGATAGTTTCAAATCTCCTACTGAAAATATTATAGTATGTTTTCATTTAAAGTGTATGGAATAATGATTTCATTTTGCGAGATTTGAATAGTGTATTGTGTTTTGATTGTAATTAAACAATTAAGCTGCGAATTTCAGTTTTGCTAAGTATTTGAGGTCAGCAATAATGGTGAGAGAAGGTGACTGCAACGCAGAAAGTATTAGATTCAAAGAAGTGGAGCCACGCACTACTAACTTTTTGAATTTATATAATTTTAAAGCTTGCTAAAAAGCGAAGGAAAACATCGTGAATAGAAGAAGGAAGAAGATCTGCTTGTTTATCAAAATTCTCCATAATATTCTCGAAGGACTTGTGAAGTGTGCGGTGCGGTGTTTCGGTGATCTCCGTATAGAAATATAGTTTACAATAAGATTATAAATAATATAATCCCGCGATAACATACCACATATCGTCATCTGATCCCAAAACTGGTAACGTTATGGCCATAGCAATCATACAAAAGGTAAACATGCTTATGAATTCTTAAATCCGTGCTTTTTAAAGAAAGCAATCATCCCACTCTTCATCCTATCCTTATTCCCAACCCCAAGGGGCGGCAACGCACTTGTGACTCCTGTGGTGTTGCTTGTGTCCATGGGCGGCGATAATTGCTTACCATCAGGCGATCTGTCTTCTCGTTTGCCGCCTATTACTATTAAAAAAAATCGATAAGCACCAAAATATTTGTTCTGGGTGGGAATCAAACCACTGTCTCAGCAGTCTGGACTTGCAAGCCAGAATAAATTGTGGGATATCCATTGAAAAATATTCATAATATTCTCGAAGGACATGTGAAGTCTGTCAAAGTTTGCTAGTGTTATCTTTCTTGTTTTGCGGAAGAAAACCATATTCCGAATAGGTAATCCGGGAGGAAACAAATGGTAAATTAAATACAGAAGAAAGTGAACATTACACTTAAAAACTCTTTGAGTTTATTCTTGGTAAATACAAACACCACAGTTTAAAACATTACATAATGTTCACGTTTTCTCTCACAGCCATTCAATAAAATATTCTACGACAGAGAAAAATCGACGGTCGTTTAAGAGTAATATTCTATAGGGGTACAGTATAGATGGTTATATATCTGCTCTTAGAAGCAAGAGTCTACTCGATCAGTCATCTGCCCGAACAATAGCGAATGCACCATTACAAATATGAAATATTATTCGCAGAATGGAACGTTTAACGTTAATTTATAAGTTTCAAACACAATAGCGTGTTATTTATTGCTCTGTGCGGTGTTTCGGTGATCTCCGTATAGAAATATAGTTTACAATAAGATTATAAATAATATCATCCCGCGATAATATACCACATATCGTCATCTGATCCCAAAACTGGTAAAGTTATGCCCATAGCAATCATACAACGGGACTGGACTTGCAAGCCAGAATAAATTGTGGGATATCCATTGAGAAATATTCATTAAACCGAACCTTAAGTCCAACATTAAACAGAAAATATTTCATTTATGAATAGTTAATAAATGCATTTCAATAAAATACTGTCGTAGCATTTATTTGAAAGACGAAAGAATAAGAACAAAATATATATACACATCTAGAGATAATGAATGGGGAAAGTTAAGTTGTTTTGATTTGACGGTTTAGTATTTCTGTTATTGTTTCAAAATAAGCAGATGTGGTAAAATTTGCATTGCCCGGCAAACGAAATCGAAATCTCATTGCCAACTAATCAGGTTGTAGCTAAGTAGTCAATTTTATTAAATAATCCGACACCAACAACATTAAACAACTAAATATTTCACTTACCCCGACGTGGTAGAAAAAAAAGATCTACCTATGTGTTAGCACCGAATGCGCTCGTCACAGCGATTATCATGTTCAACTCAGGACTTATCTCCTAATCCTCGATTACAGAAAAGCGTAGTGATAATGTTTGTATGGTTGTATAGAATATTATATTTGTATAAATGAAAGTACGTTTGATTTATTACTATAAAAGGTCGTTCGGCTTTAATGTGTAAGGAAAGCAGGTGGGTTTGGTGTGAATGTGTTTGTTTTGTCGATTGAAGGACAGCTTATGACGCCTATTGTCTCGTGGTTCATTGATATTACTTTCACTGCGTGTCATCTATTTGATTTTTGCGGCTCTTTATGCCAAGTAATAGAGAGTTGTGTTGTTTCTACTATACAAATTGTTGTTGATGAAACTCCTGGTATAAAATATTTGTAGTGTATATGCTATTCCTGGATAAAAAAGCTATTTGATGATGGCTTTTTGAAAATATGTATTTTGAATTGGGAAATATGTAACTACTAGCGGCCCGCCCCGGCTTCGCACGGGTGGACATTTGATTTTTTAATATCTTTCTATCTCTCGCCGCCGTACCCCGGGCATACACCTCTGACTTTTATACGCCTCATTCATCATGGCAACCATCGGCTACAAATCCGACGCTGCCTTCGCAAAA
Organism: Euclidia mi; assembly: GCA_944739405.2. Taxonomy (NCBI): domain Eukaryota; kingdom Metazoa; phylum Arthropoda; class Insecta; order Lepidoptera; family Erebidae; genus Euclidia; species Euclidia mi. The sequence goes on along the minus strand of OX123184.2, from coordinate 13,671,215 downwards.
ATAACCTGATCGTCAGCTTATAACAGGGTCTTCAACTCTGATTCACCCTTTCTTGAACAACATTCAGACTCTTTGAAATCAGTCAGACAACTGTCTATGAACAGATTGAACAGCCAAGGACACATTGCTGTTCAACACCACGATCAATGTTTAAACCAATCCGTGCAGGCCCTGTTTATTCTGACGCAGGCACTTGAAACCCAAACCCCTAAGTGCCCGTATCAGACTGCTGCTCACTTCAAACACAGAAACTGTTGACACAAGTTGATTTCTCACTACGCGATCGTAAGCCTTTTCCAAATCAATAAAAGCGCAGAAAACTATGTGTGCCATTAAGATTTTCCCTGAAAAGATTTGATCTGTAGGTACATCCCATTTCCTCTCTGAATCCGAATTTTTGGCCGACTACGAAACAGAAGGATTTTTTTTTTATATTGTACTAGATGATGTCCGCAGCTACACCCGTACATTTTATTTGAATTAAACCATTTCTTCCCTATCTCGTCGGCATTTTGGGAAATTCTTTCTTAGTGCACTTCTTCGGTCCCCAAGGATCATACATTCCAATTTCAGCTTCTTACGCCCCATAGGTGCTGTGGTAGTGGCTGTACCTTGTCTATCAGTCAGTAACGCAAAAATTTATAGATTTAGAACATATAAAAAAATTTCAGAAACTACAAGTGCTGCATTACAATTATTTATTTTAGTGATTCAAATTTTTTCAACTCAGAAAAGGTAATATTTTATTATAAGAAAAGCTCTATGATTTCCTGGTCTTCAACATTAGTGGTATAAGGTCGTTCGTGATACTTAAGATAAAGGTACGGGGTGTATCCCCGTACCTTTATTTCAAGTATCCGAAAGTATGAGGTTTATATCCCAAAAAATACAACCAAAGCTCTATGATTGTGTAAACCTAAAACACGCATAGAAAACGATAAGTCACGAGTTCAATAGTTCAACTGTTAATATATCCGATTCGAATTACTTTCTATATTAAGAAAGGCCTATTAAAGCCTATCTGCGGTCGCGTGTTCCTAGAAAATGTTTACAGGTTTTGATTTGATTAAGCGATGCAAACGATTCGTGGTATTTTTATCAGAGCGAGCAAATAAGTTACATCTCATTCAGTGATAGCATCTACAAGAGCGCCGCGAGTCACGCGACTTGTTCGTGTATTCATTCTGTGAGCTGTAGTGTAATGTGCTTTGTTGAATGCGCGTTTGGAAAAGGAAAGTTTCAAGTAAATGTAATAAAATGTCTATTTATGCCTCTCTATCCTATTATTCATCATTGGATTGTTAATTATCGCTTGTCTCGTGCCTCGGAGAGCACGTTAAGTCGTCGGTCCCGGCTGTCATGAAGATCTTTGACAGTCGTTATAAGGCGTCAGTACCTCTAAAAATAAACTGACACTAGTCTAAACCATGGAATATCGCTATCCCTTCGGGTTGCGGAGGTCAGACAGGCAGTCGCTCCGTGGAAAAGCTAATATTCCGCCAAATTCGGTTAGACTAGAAAGCGGACCCCAGGTTGAGACTGAGATAACGCTAGGATGATGCTCCTATTATTCATCACATAAATGACTGTTATCTTTTTTAGTACAGCTGAGTTTCTTTTTCATTATTATAACTTTATCGGTCTTTTGATTCTGACCCTAGACCTACGCTTTGAAGATACAGGTCACTATTTTTCTCACCACAAACCAGAATTAGCTGGCAGCGACAGCCTAGTGGAGATACCAACAGACTGCCTAGCAGAGTATTTGAATCCGAGGGTTTGAATCCACGGCGCGCACCACTGACTTTTCGGGGATGTTTGCGTATAATTTTTTAAATTAATTATCGCTTACCCCGTGGCTCGGAGAGCACGTTTTACGTGAAGATAAAGTTCTTTGAAAGTCATTATAGGCAATCAGAACTAGTCAGAAGCTACCTCTGAATAAAAAATATTAATTTTCAAATCTTCTGATTTGAAGTTACAACCTCGTTTCAAAACGAATCAATAGAATCTTATAGCTTTAAAGGGTAAAAGTCGTAAAATTCAGTTTTCAAATCTTCGTTACTTCCTGACGAATAATATTCAATGGGCTGATAAATTGTCATCACACAGGACATATATTTCAAGCCCTCGTTTATTATTTTGTGCAATGTACAAGGCTTTCGAAATCAAGACTAAGGTATGGTATGGCTTTCTTCGGACACAATGGATTTAGTCTGCCTTTGTGTAGTACTTCAAAACCAGGATGTATAATATTCAGTACTGCTTTGTGTTTTCACATATTATACATAAATATATTGTGCATGGCGTAGAAGTGTACAGTATTATTTAATGTATTCTGTGGAAGTTTAAAGGGATATTATTTTTTATTGCACAGATTAGTGAAAATGACCCAGCTGCAGTAAGAAGTTTAGAGTATATAAAAACTATATTATTACTAGCTGACCCGGCAAACGTTGTTTTGCAATTTTTTTTTGTTTTTTTTTTTTTTTTGAAAAATAGATGTTGGCCGATTCTTATAGATACCGGATAAGCACAAAAAATTTCATCAAAATCGGTCAAGCCGTTTCGGAGGAGTATGGGAACGAAAACTGTGACACGAGAATTTTATATATTAGATACCATCTATAAAAAGTTTATAGCACAATGTCGACATGTTGAATGACATAGTCACGACGTGTATGGTACTACCAAATATTTATTAGTAGAAATAATAAAAGTGTATAAGAAAAACTTACTCTTTCCGGAACAACAAACTATGTACCTAAATCTAAAGTGCTAAGATCTATATTACATTGAACTTTTGTGTCAAGATCTTATCAGATATGATCGATTGTGCGATGAAAGAAATGTGAACTGTTGCAACGTATATGCAAGAGATTTTCAACCTTAAACTTAAGGTTTAGAGCTGATAATTTATTGTATGTGTTTTACGATATTGTGTTGTGAAAATTATGGTATTATATACAGTTTGGTTGTAGATAGTTTATGAAAAATTGTTTTGTTCGGAATCAGGGGCAAGTTGAACTGGATGATGTATTTTATTGAGTGTGTTATTCTGTGATTATTTGAAGTACTTCCTTTCAAATCAGTTGGAAAAGAAGCGTATTGTAATAAAATCGTACTGTAGTGAAGATTATAAACCTTTTTGTCGCTTGGTCAAGTCACGTTAGATAAATAAGCAAAGTTGAGGATATTTCCATATCGAGCAATATTTTTATTTTGGATTTTTATGTACAATATTCCTTTATTCTTATTATTCCTTAATTATTTTAATCCACCCAGGCCTTCCCAAGCTTAGCACAGTTATATGTAATTCACACAATTTTCCCTGAAACAATATTTATCTCTAACTTTTAATTACATCACTTGATGTGTTTTCATCGTCCCTGATGTGCATTTAATTTTCATTAATTTAAATTTATGCGGCTGGCTCTCATCTAAGCGTTAGCGTTTTAGTTAGTGAAGATGAAGAGTCATCTTCACTAACTAAAATGTGGGATGGTTCTTTATATGACCAATAGAAGTCAAAATACTTAGAACCGTTACTTTGCTATTTTTATTTAATTTTAAGCAGGTAAGCACTTTGTATTAGTTATTTGCTATGTCTAACTGCTGACCAAGGCTTTTCTCATTTCTTTAACCTAATATACTAAGAAAGGTTTTTGAACTTAGATGATTTATGTTAAATTTTTTTACAATATCGCTGAGATATACAAATGTATACTGCTACGGAATCCTTGACTAATTTAATTTTAACTAGCTTTTGCAAGCAGCTACGCCTAAATGAAATTTTCATAGTTTGTTCGAGAGTTTTTATGAACCATTAATAAAATACACATCTTAATCGATTCAGCCATTTTTATGATTACCCTGAATAAATAGACAGACAGAAAAACAATCTAAATAAATCATTGGGGTACTGGAAATGGGTTAGCAACAATATGCAATACAGCTATTTTGAAATTACAGACAGTTTGTTTATTTTTTTTTATAGTCTCACGCCTGTATTCTCAAAGGGGTAGGTAGAGGTGTAATACTACACCCACATTTCGCCATGTTGCATATAAGGTCCCACGTAATAAGGGGTAAGCCTATTGCTGTTACCGGGCACACTGGTAGACTCCGTGCTGCCACTGTGAATTCGGCAAAACTCAGTAATACTTTTGCCCGACCCGGGAATCGACCCCGAGACCTCCCGTTTAGCAGACGCATACGCTATTCACTGTACTACGGAGGCAGTCAATTATTATTTATTTGTATAATCTGTCTGTATATAAAATCCTTGCGTTACTGATTGACTGACAGACATGCTACAGCCGAACTGAGCACAAGTAGATGAAATTTAGCATGTATGTTCCTTGAGGTGTGTAGGGGCACACTAAGAGAGAGAGGATTTTTGGAAATTCCTCCCTTTAGCGGGTTAAACAGGTTTTCAAAGTTTGAATGACACTTTTAATTCCTTCAATGGATTAACTTCAAACTTCGTATATTGGTTCCTCAAATGAAGTTAGTGAACACTAAGAAAGTCTTTTTGGAAATTTTTACGCTTAGTGGATAAAAAGGGGAGTCATAATTTGCATAGAACCTTTTATGTCTTCAAGGGATTTACTTCATACTTTGTTTATTGGATCCGCAAATGACGTTAGCGAACACAAAGGCATTTATTTTGAAAATTTTCCCCTAAGAGGATGGAAAAGGGATTCAGAGTTTGAGTAAAAGCTTTTATTTTTTCAATGGAATAGGAAATATATAGGAAACTTCAATATGTGTACATATATAAAATCTTTTCGTTACTGACTGACTAACAGACACATTACAGAACGAACTTACTGGGTGCAAGAAGGTGAAATTTAGCATGTATGTGCCTTGTGGATAATCTAATCGTAATTTACGCGTGCGAAGCGGCGGGCAAAAGCTAGTCAATCAATAAAGTTAGTGTCACCGACAGAGCCCCAAGTCATATAGTTATTTGTTACAAAGACGATGCGTAACTAACTTATATGTTAAGAGTTAATTAACTACAAAATGATTGTCAGGTAACGACATGTTGTTACCTGACAATCACTGTCGCGACAGTTTGAATCTGTGGTGAATTTGAAATAAGGAAAGTACGCGCATCTTTATAAGCTGTTAGTGAAGGTATTTTCGTTGCTGCAACTGAAACTTTAGTCTGTGTAATGCATTTCCAAGTGGTTCTAAGGCCCCGTAATATAAGTATTCGTAAACATATAAGTCCTTTTTTTATTATCTTGTTTTTAGATCGATCTGTTTCTAGATCATTCGGTTTAAATATCTTTTAAAAAAAATAGCGCTAAAATCCGTAAACCGTAGGTTGACCTCAATGTGTAACATTCGAGAAAAACAACAACATATCATGTCTAGTGAATGAGTAACTAGTGTTAAAATTTGAATATACCTGGGATTATCCCAATAATCACTGTTTCAAAGAAGCTTAACGGAACTTCCGATGATCAGAACAAAGGAATCTTGTGTTGAGCTCTAATAAATAAAGGCTTCTTAGAACTGTTTTCTAACTAATTTTATTATTTATTTAAACACTAGACTTCGGCCGCGGCTCCGCTCGCGAGCAGCAATCATAATATCTTTTGGTATATGCTGTACATAAATCTCTGTCGGTGGTTTTGTGTTTCTCGCGTTCATCCAAAGAGACAGGTCGGCCAGCGGACATCATTTTATAATATTTATAGATAATCTTACATTAATAACAACGTCAACATTATCAAATATTAAAATTAAAATAAGCACATATACCAGAATTCACAATTTAATTTAGAATATCTACATCATAAAAGTCCACCGCATTGCAGTCAAATAGGACGTACACAAAAGACTGGCAGCATTGCCACGTATGGTGTATGGCTATGCTTAGATTTAATGGCAAATACATCCCAACTATAGAAATGTAAGCAAGAGATCCCAACCCATTAGTCACGCGAGGCGTCGACCAGTCTCCTTGCGTGATCTTTGAAAAGGGATCTTGCATATATCCATACTGGTATTATTATTGTTGTATTCAGACCGAAAAGATGCTACAGTATAATTTTTGTGGGGCTCAATGTCGGTTCATGTAGAGGGAGGCCTATTTCGAGCAGTGGACGTCTTTTATCTGAGATGATGATGAGTGTCATAGGCTAAGTACGTTTTACTGCAATGAACGACTCGCACGTGGACGAAGCCGAGGGTAAAGTCATGTTATTCAATATTTTTTATTAAATTTACCACTTTAGAAAGACTTTGTCTTTGTGGCGAAAAATCACCTACACTTATAATACCCAATCTAGCAGTCGAACCCAGAACCTTTAGATAATCCATAAAAAGCATAATTTACACCCCAAGACTGTCAAAACAGCAACTATGCATATTATTTCCAGCTAATAAGGCGTCAGACATACGACATTATTGTGTAGTATCGGTTCGATATCTCGGAGAGACATTATACTAACGATTGCTTGTTGAGACCGTTTTGGTGTCATTATCATAAATATGCTTTAATCTGTAACGCGTCGTAAGGAATACCCATACGTATGTAGCTATTAAGTCATTATTGAAGTTTCAGAAGTACAATTTGAAGTAGTTACACCCTCATATCGACTACAGTTTAGCGATAATGAGGTGACTTGGCTTGTCGTTCGTAATAGGTCGACAAAGTTAAGCAACCCTAGCACAGGTCACTACTTGGATGGGTGACCGAATGTAGCATTTATATCAGAGCGCTACTGTGCTTCGAAGGGCACGAAAGCTGTCGGTCCCGGTACTTGTCTCATGATTAGAATAATTTGGCCATGTCGGAGGCCTTCGGCGGTCTGATAACTCCGACACCAGAGTTGGTCACACACTCACACAAAAAACAAAAACAAACCTGTGTAGCTAGGATCAGCAGCAATGACCATTGAAGACAACGAGTATTGAAACTCATAGATGAAAACAGAGGCAGTGATAGCCGCAGCAGTGGGACAGTATAAAGGACTGATGATGAGATAAAAACAAGCAATTGACAAGATATCTACAATTTGAATGTACTTTTATTTAGAAATACTTTACTTACAAGTAATAAAAGATACTTTTCTTACAAATACAAAGATAAGAACATCTATGATAAGATTATAATTATTCTATGACAAAGTAGCGGCACACAGCTGTTTCTCATATGTAATATCCTATGATTACGCGATTAAATTATTTGAAGTTAAAAAATAATAAACTTTAAGTCGTAACTCTACCACCTACAAAGTTTTCCTCACCTACAGTTTAACTATTGTCTAAAAAAATACAAGAATGTGATAGAGTTGCGTGTAAAGAGCACGTAAATAAAACAGTGAAGTGTACAGTGCGAGTTACTGGCCTCCCGACTCGACTCGCCTCTCTTTACGATAGGAAGCCACCCCGCTGGGCATGATAAAGCCAGAGTATATGAAGCATCAATATTTATGTGTGTTTATCGAGTTATTAGTTACTCGGGGAGATGGGCCTCGTTAGCTTTGGTCGGCAACCCGTCTAGGAGAAGGAAAACTTCGAAATTAAACCACTCTCTTTTGGGGGGATGGGCCTCGTCAGCTTTGGATAGCAACCCTTCTAGGAGAAGGAACATTCCGAAATTAAACCAAAATTCAGGGAGCATACCCGATAACAAACCCCAATCCAAGGTGTCAACCGACCCGTGCCGAGGGATTCGTGGCCAGAGGGCAAGCTGGTCGCAAACGGAGGGTGCCTGTGTTGGTGGTCACAGGGCACAACTGTGATTCTACCTTATCCCCGTAAAGGGCTCTGCGGGGATGGATATTTGAAATCCCTAATGCTCGTGAAAAAATTATATTTCTCCATACGGCGGCGACGCGGTTCGCAACCCATCACGTCTCGTTTCCCGCAAGGGCGAAATGCGGCCTACGGAAAGCCGATTTGCAACATTCAATGTTGGAGGAGGAAGGGACGGCAAATTGAATGAAGTATGTCAGATGATGAATGACAGAAAGATTGATGTTCTTTGTGTGAATGAAACAAAAAGGAAAGGTTGTTGCACCACCAAGCATGACCGTTACACGGCGTATTGGTCTGCAGTAGACAGTACTACCAGAGCCTGCAAGGGAGTTGGTGTTACTGTCAGCGCGAATGAATGAATGAGTGCGTTAAGGAATTTGAATGTGTAAATGCTAGGCTACTATGGATGAGAATGAAAGTAGGACTTACTCGTCTCTTTATTGTTGGGGTTTACGCCCCAGTCAATATAGTAGCGGGTATGACACAGCAAGAGCAAAACGAAAGGCAGGTGTTTTGGGAGAGTTTAAGAGATATTTTGAGGAAATGTAAGGATAACGAAAGATTGATCTTGTAAGGGGATTTCAATGGATGGGTGGGAGTAAAACGAGATGGATTTGAAAGGGTTTTAGGTGGATTTGGTGATGAGAGTGTGAATGAAAATGGAAATGTATTGCTTGAGGTTTGTTTAGAGTGGAGCCTTTGTGTTACACACACCATGTTTGATCACAAAAGGATACACATGTTTACGCGTGAGGCTAAAAATGTTAGAAGAAGTATGATTGATTTTGTAATTGTAGATGAACGATTGAGAAAGAATGTATTGGATACTAGGGTGTATCGAGGTATCGGCATCCACACGGACCACTTCTTGGTGTTGAGCCGGATAAGTGGGCTCTTCAAAGGATGGCGACTCTGAGAACTTAATAAAAATAGGGTCTTGGAAAGAATAAAAGTAGAAAATCTGCAAGAGAAAGATGTGAAAGATGAGTATAAACGAAGTTTGATATGGAAGAATTATGGCATTCCTTTAAAAAAGTGGTAGTATGTGTAGCGTCTGAAGTATGTGGTGTGATCAAGAGAAGGAAACAACGTAAGGTTAAGAATACATGGTGGGACAACGATGTACAATCAGCAGTATCAGAGAAGGAGAAAGCGTGGTTAGATTGGTTGGCTGCCAGAGCAAATAAAAGAATGGGAAAGGCAACGAGTGATGACATAGATGAAGCAAAAAAGGAGTTTGTTAGGTCTAAAATAATAGAATTACGTTTTTGAGCCGTTTGGGGTCGAAACGCTTGGGCCATGGGGCCCGAGTGCTCGTGCTCTATACAGAGCAATAGCAAAAAGGCTGATCGATGCTTCCCATGACCAGAAGGCTGGCCTATTTTTCGCAGAGAGAATAAGCATTGCCATCCAGCGTGGCAATGCTGCCAGTCTTCTGGGCACGCTACCAGTAGACAGCGTTGCGGAAGAATTCTGGGACGCAGTATAGCATATATATTATTATATATTTTTTCGTTTTTGTTGTTTTCCTTTTGTTCTTTTTTTTTCTTAATTTTAGATTAGTTTTAGGTTTAGCTTTAAATTATAATAATGTATTAAGTTTTTCTGGAAGACCGTTCGTGCAGTTCCAGGAAGAACTCAATCCTCAGAATACACGTCAATCAGAGACAAGAATGGAAAGATACTGAATGGTGAATCATGCGTGCTGAAGAGATGGAAGGAGTATTTTGAAGGTTTATTTAAAAGACCGGCGATAGAGACATCGATCGCCGAAATGAATGGTAATAAGAGCAATGATGAAAGTGATATTGGCGTAGATGAGATTATGAAGGCGCTGGGAAGAATGAAATTAGGTAAGGCTGCAGGATATGATAGGATTACAGTTGAAATGCTGAAGGCTGGACAGGGCATCATAGTTGGTCAGCTGCAGCGCTTGTTTAACTTGTGTTGGAGCACCGGCCGAGTACCTGACGACTGGGCTACAGCTGTAGTTGTGCCTCTATATAAGGGAAAAGGCTCGCAAGAAGATTGCAAGAACTATAGAGGCATTAGCCTTCTCAGCATTGTTGGCAAATTGTATACTAAGGTACTGATTGAAAGAGTTATGGAAGTAACCGACAAGAAAATATGGGATGTACAAGCGGGATTCCGAAAGGGTATGGGGTTTACGGATCAAGTATTTTCCTTGCGGTGCATAGCCGAGAAATTCTTGGCCAAAGGTCAAAAGGCCTATTGTGCATTCGTGGATTTGGAAAAGGCTTACGATAAAGTGGTGAGGAATGAAATGTGGTCGCTACTGTCGATGTATGGGGTGAACAGCAGCCTCATACGAGCTCTGAAATCCCTTTATGAAGATTCCAGAGCTTGTGTGAGGATAAACGGGTCGTACACTGACTGGATTACCATCGAGACAGGTGTTAGACAGGGATGTGTAGCGTAGCCGTGGCTGATCAACCGCTTCATGGACAGTTGTTTGCAAGATTTGAAACAAATCACTATGTTTATCATATCCCATTCATCACTAATCAACAGTCACCTGTGTATTAAGGATGAATGGGTTACTCGTCAAATGCCTCCTTTATGCTGATGATCAGGTAATACTTGCGTCTTCAGCGGAGGAGTTGCAGGAGATGGTAACAATCATGCATGGTGCTTTAAGGAGGAAAGGAATGAAAGTGAACGTGAGCAAGACGAAAGTCATGGTTTTTGAAAAGGAGGAATGTGTTAACGCTTGTAATGTTATGATCGATGGACAACGAGTGGAACAAGTGAATGATTTTGTGTATTTAGGTACGCTGTTTACTAGGAATGGTAAGAATGAAGAAGAAATTGAAAAAATATTTAATGCAGGTAATAGGGTGAATGGAGCTTTGAAGGCTTTTATGAACAGTCATAATGTATCCAAAAAGGCACGTTTGGCTGTGCATAGAGGGGTGTTGGTAACTACACTTATGTATGGTAGTGAAAGTTGGGTATGGCAGAAGAGTCCTGAAAGTAGAATAAATGCTGTAGAAATGAGAGGACTGAGAAGTATGTGTGGTGTGTCTTTGTCTGATAGAGTAAAGAATTGCGTGATAAGAGAGTGTTGTGGGGTAAAAGAAGATGTAGTGACAAGCATCGAGAAAGTGGTTTGGGCACGGGGAGAGGATGGATGACAAAAAACTGACCAAGCAGATATATAAGGCAAGTGTGGATGGGACAGGACGAAGGGGAAGACCTAGACGGACGTTCTCTGACCAGATTGGAGACATCCTAAAAACAGGGCAGGTTAGGAGTACCCTGAACAGAAGAGCATGCATGAGGAATGTGATGGGAGTGATTCATTATGTCAGGATCGTTGCAAATGGCGTTCCGTAGTCTCTGCCTACCCCTCCGGGACACAGGCGTGGGTCTATATATGTATGTTTATCGAGTTTTAGCGGCTGGAGATTCAGATTTTTCTGCATAAATCTGTCATAGGTCTGGAAGGATCTAAAATATATTTGAGTGAAGAATTTTATGAATATAACGATCGTAATTTTTGTGAATTTGAAATAATGTCATTCAAAATAGGTATATATCTATTTTATTGTATGTACTAACTGCGGTTCACGTTTCCACCTGCTAATTCATATAGCATTTTTCATACTCCCGGGATCCTATTATGAGGTTACATAGAGAAAAAGGCATTTTTCAAATCCAATAAATAATGCTTAGATTGACTTAAAAACTAAAGTTTCCAAGATTAACGCATTCAAACAGACATTAGAGTAGACTACACTTCTATTTGTCTCATCAAGTATTTAAACGATTTTTATGTTTGCAACAGAACTAAATGCTTACTTAAACTTGAATGTTTAATTTCATCGCATATCATTTACTCAAACAAAACAAAATCTGTAAAATAAATTAAACATCACAAAATTTATCTCACGAAAATAAACAGAAAAATATTTGAAAGAACACTCCCATTACCTTAATGAATTCTTTAGCACATGACTTGAAAATACGTTTGCCTCTGTGGTAGAACATTATGCCACAAACTACACATTTGAAGCTATTGCACTTTGAAAGCATTTAAAATTAATTAACCGACGCATGACCTCTTTGTTTGCTTGTTGAGGTAAATAATCGACAAAATATTAACTACGTTTATGTAGTTTGACGTTTAGTCTAGGCCTTATATGTGGAAAATGCAATACCTATAAGTACGTAGAGTAAAGATATATTTCTGATTCTGATCCTCCTAGCGTTATCACAATTGCAACCGGATTGGATTTGATAAAATATTAGCTTTACCACAGAGCGATTGCCTGATTGACCTCCGCAACCCGATGTGCTATGGTTTGGACAGTGTCAGATTATTCAGAGATACTGACTCCCTATAACGACTGTCAAAGATCTTCATGACAGCCGTGACCACGGCTTACCGTGCTTTAAAGAAAAAGACGTTAGTGATGCGCGCCGTGGATTCGAACCCGATACCCTCTGCGTTGTAGTTTGCTAGTATCTAAGCTTTATACTAAAATATTTCTATTACTGCCTCGTTGGGTTCGCGGCATAAATGTGTGCGTGGGATTGGGAGGTCTCGGGTTCGATTCCCGTGTCGGGCATAGTGTTATTGGGGTTTTCCGTTAGGAAATTCTCAGTAGCAGCTCGGAGTCTAGTAATGTGCCCGGTACGGCAATAGGCTTGCCCCCTATTTCGTGGGACCTAAAAATTCATGGCGAAATGTGGGTGTAATATTACACCTCTGCCTACCCCTTCGGGGATACAGGCGTGAGTCTATAAATAAAAAAAGAAATATTTCTATTAAACTTAATCCCAGCTTAAGGTTTAAAAAAAGCATTCAAAATCTAACACTAAGTCTGGTCTCATTTTAATGCCATGTATGGTAGCATTAAATGTCTTAAAACGTTGCAATGTGTGAAGTGCATGCTGAAGCACGTTTAGATCGGACGTAGTTGACGCTTTTATCTGAAGCAATACAGTATTGAGTTGCGCCAGAGAGCTATTGCTCGTATGGCGTTCATGATTTTACGAAGGTTTACAGAGTTTAATACGCTAAAGCTTTGGACTAAAAATATATAATAATAACAATAATAATAATTTATTTGCGTAAAATGTGGTTTATACAAAAGTTGGTACAATAATAATTATTATATTTAGAGCAGCGACACATTCCGCCAAATGAAGTTGGCATGCAAATATTTAAAGCTTAACTTCATATTTAAATCCACATAACGTAGGTATACAATCATCTACAGTGCATTTCCATATATATAAAATCGACATGACCCTTTTTGTAAAAATTCTTCAACCGTATAAAAGCTCTCCTCAATTAACCATTTTTTCAGGTCAATGCAGAATTTATTGCAAGGCTGTTTAACTATTTCTCGCGGCAAAGAATTATATATTAAAGGTGCCATATATGAGCAGTTTTTACGGAACAACTCTAACTCTATATGTACCTAGGTATGATACCAGCTGTTAGCTGTGGCTTGGATGGCCATAGATTTTCAACCCCTATTTTACGCCCTTAAGGTTGCAACATTATAAAAGTCTTCTTTGGATTCCTGCGTCAAAAAAGTAACCGAATGTCTAAAAATTATTCAAACTTTAGCAACTTACGCTCAGTGGTAACATATAATTCAAGACAAACCTTTTTACATACCCATATTGAAAATGAGATGATATTAAGCAACCCATAGAAACAGGAAATAAAAAATACAACTTTATGATGGCATTCAAATTCGCCTCACGTTATAAAAAAGTTGCTTTACCCCAAAAAATGCGTCAATTATCCAGCAGCAGTAATAAATTAAAAATTAAAACCTTCATTTTCAACTTCCTGTAAAATTACTAAGCCACAGACGTAAAAAACAATGCTTAAGTTGATTGAATGAGGCGTTACTTGGCGGAACTCCATTGTAACCTAATGGAAGGAAAGAGGAACCCACCACGCACCCTCGGATTGACCACCCCAACTATTGCAACAGAAAAAGGTTGACAAAAACGAGACGTTAAGACACGTGTCGAAGAATAGTCGGCCCATACAGCGGGATACTGCAAGTCAGGTATCTTTCTGGAACCCATACCATTCCTATATCCCTTGTCCTTTTAGTGGAGTTCCGTATTGTCAACCTTCTTCTGTTGCAATAGTTTGGGTGGCCAATCCGAGGGTGCGTGGTGGGTTCCTCTTTCCTTCCATTAGGCTAAAAACAATGCTGTTGCCAATATAAAAACTCAAGAATATTACAATGCTGTAATAAATTAAACTAATTAAAGTGCGGGAAGGCGGACAACTGACGCATTTTCGCCAGCAAATCTATTAAAGTCTAAAGTTGAGTAATCAGACTGGTTAAAACTTTCGTATTCCAATATGGCAGACGAGCTACAAAAAATAGTTTGTGAACTAAACGGTGCCGCTCGCTGGTGCCCTCATGCAAAAAAACTCCCATTAGATTGTTTCAGTTACACGAGGCGAGAGGTACACTTACTGTGACTCGATAAGCGCTTGTGAAATTCATTGTACAATTAGCTATTTGAAATTGAGCTAAACGTCTATAGGTGTAAGAGAGGATAAAAATTACCTGTCCTTTTTTAATTATTGTGTTTTAGATCGATCTGTTTCTAGATCATTCGGTTTAAATCTTATATTTTATACTAATATATAAAGCTGAAGAGTTTGTTTGTTTGTTTGGTTGAATGCGCTAATCTCAGGAACTACTGGTTATATTTGAAAAATTATTTCAGTGTTAGATAGCCCATTTATCGAGGGAGTCTGTAGGCTATATAACATCACGCTATGAGCGACGGGAGCGGAGCAGTAGCCTTAAATAATGCGGGTGTGACTGCGGGCTCATCTAGTATCTTTAAAAAAAGAATAGCGCTAAAATCCGTAAACCATAGTTTGATTTCAATGTGTAACATTCGCGTATACCGAACGGCATATCATGTCCTTTTTTGGGTTTTAGATTTCACAGTTGAGTTTCAACGTAAAAGAAAAGAGAGACAACTAATTAGGTACTTTCGTGTCTACATTTTAATATAGGTACGAGTCTAAAGCTGATTTTCCACCAGAGTGGCGAGACGAGGTGAGGCGAGGAGAGAATTGAAATTTGTATGGCAAATTTTCAATTCTCTCCCAGCGCATCTTTGGTGGAAACAGTGTGGATTGACGAGAATATGCGAGGCGTGAATTGAAATATTTGTTTGTGTAAAAATTAACCGTATTGCTTCCAACATAGAGTATAAATTAACCAACACCAGTATATCTTTATCTAATGAAGCCGGTGGCGCGGCGGTCACGCGCGAGCTCGTACGAGCTCGTGCGAGCTCGCGATGGCTATTTTTAGTGGAAAAGGGTCAGTGCGATTTCAATTCTCTCCTCGCCTCGCCTCGTCTCGCCCCTCTGGTGGAAAATCACCTTCAGTGCTCTGTGGTACGAGTACCTAGGATTTAGCCGATAATCGCTGTGGTGTTTTAAAGAAGCTTAACGAAACTTCCGATGATTAGAATTAAGGAAACTTGTGTTGAGCTCTAATAAATAAAGGCTTCTTAGAACTGTTTTCTAATTTTATTATTTATTTAAACACTAAGCTTCGCCCGCGGCTGCGCTCGTGACAATTCTACGCCTAAACCTTCCCAAGCAATCACACTATATATTGGTGTAAGCCGTTGGTAGTTTTGTGTTTCTCACGTTCCTAACGTCAGACAGGACGGTCGAGGGACTTCAGTTTATAATATGAATATTACATTAATAACCAAGTCAACAATATATTAAATCTTAAAATTAAAGTAACCGTGTATTCGAGACTTTTAAATTAAATTTAAAAGGCGTCATGAAAGTCCTCCGCATCGCAGGCAATCGGGAGCGTGCCCAGAAGACTGGCAGCATTGCCACGTACCTACCTATAGCTATGCTTAGCTTTAGTGCGAAATGTCAATAGTCTCTTTGCGCGATCTTTGAAAAGAGATCTTGCATCTATCCGTACTAATATTATAAGTGGGAATCTGTTGTTCTGAAAATGTTTGTTTGTTCTTCTTTCACGTCGTGATTTTTGGGTGA
This sequence comes from Euclidia mi, assembly GCA_944739405.2. Lineage (NCBI taxonomy): Eukaryota > Metazoa > Arthropoda > Insecta > Lepidoptera > Erebidae > Euclidia > Euclidia mi. Next base: position 13,655,386 of record OX123184.2, on the reverse strand, counting down.
GAAGATAATTAGAAGGCAGAAGAGTTACATACCTCTCAAGATCGGTCTATGTGAAGAGACTTGTGGAACATCTTTGTCCAGCAATGGACGTCATTTGACTGGCATGGTGATGAATGACTCAGGCTTCTTACCTCACTATAAAAATAGTCTGTCTTAGTGAGAAAAATCGCCTATGTGTTACATCAACTCACAGCAATCTATCCTCCAGAGCACCTCGAGATAATCCATAACAAGCATAATTCACACCCCAAGACCATCAAAACAGCAACTGTGCATATTATTTCCAGCCAATAAGCCGTCAAACATACGCGTATAATATATAGTATCGGCTCGATATCTCGGTGGTACATTATAGTAACGATTGCTTGTTGAGACCGTTTTTGGTGTCATTATCATAAATATGCTTTAATCTGTAACGCGTCGTAGGGAATACCCGTACGATGCCCGTATGTATGTAGCTGTTAAGTCATTATTGAAGTTTCAGAAGTACAATTTGGAGTAGTATCAACTGATGATCTCATGATGTTACTTGGCTTGTCGTTCGTAATAGGCCGGCAAAGTTAAGCAACCCTTGAACAGGTCACTATTTGTATGGATAACTGCGTGTGCTTTAGAGGGCACATACAGCAGTCAGCCCCAGGACTTGTCTCAGGATAAAAATAAGGTCTTCGGCGCGCCCCTTTTCACACCAGAGATGGCCACACGCTCACATGAAAAAAATACAACTTGTGTAGCCAGGATGAGCAGCAATGACCAATTAAGACTACGAGTTTTGACACTGGACAATCGAGAAGTTGACTAATTTTCTTTCTTACTTAGCAAAATGGGAGAGAAGAGATAAATTATTAGAAGAAATAGCACCACGGATACAAAGTTGAAAAGGCTTTAATTTGTAAAATATAATAAATAATTACAGCTATTTGTATGGCAGAAATGCCACGAACCCTTATGTGTCTTAGAGCCCAGGGTCAGTGCACTAGTCGAAAAATATATGACAGGATTCCCTCGGTACTATCTATGTTTAGATATATAAAGGCATAAGTAAAGATCTCAAATTTTTACCATACTTTGATCGCAAACTAGACAAAGCTCGTATAATGATAATCAAATTACTGATAAAATACATATTATAAATATTAATACGTAAATTAAAATAACTTTCACCAAAACAACTATAAAAATTATCGCGTGCGAATCGAACCTGCTCCGGCATGGTAAACAGGGTATCCAACCACTAGGCCAACAGATAGCTAAAACATAAAAATTAGCAATAGACAAGATTGAATTCGAAACTTCTTCCCTTAATTTGATCATGAAATTTCTACAAGGTTTTAGTCACCTACAGCTTAATTATTATCTAAACAAATACAAGAATGTGGTAGAGTCGCGTGTAAAGAACACGTAAATACGCGAGTGAAGTGTCCAGTCGAGTTACTGGCCTCCCGACTCGACTCGCCTCTCTTTATGATAGGAAGCGACCCAGCTGAGCGTGATAAAGCCAGTACTATATGAAGCATCAATATTTATGTATGTTTATCGAGTTATAGCGGCTAGGGATTCCGATGTTTATGCATAAATGTGTCATAAGTCGAGGAGGATCTAAACTATATTTGTGTGACGAATTTTATGAATATAACGATCGTAATTTGCCAATAAAACTTTTGAAATAATGTCTTTCAACATAGGTATATATCTCTTTTATCGTATGTACTAACTGGGGTCCACGTTTCCACCTGCTAATTCATTTTTCATGCTCCCAAAGATTCTATTATGAGGTTACATAGAGAAAAATGCATTTTTCAAATCAAAGTTTCCAAGATTAACGCGTTCAAACAGATATTAGAGTAGACTACACTTTTATTTGTCTTATCAAGTATTTATACGGTTTTTATGTTTGCAACAGAACTAAATGCCTACTTAAACTTGAATGTTTAATTTCATCGCATAACATTTACTTAAAAAAAAGAAGTTGTTTTCTTTACTGTAAAATAAATAAAACGTCACGAAAATGACAGAAAATTATTTTAAAGAACGCTCCCATTACCTTAATGAATTTTTTAGCACATGACTTGAAAATACGGTTGCCTCTGTGGTAGAACATTATGCCACAAACTACAAATTTGAAGGTATTGCACTCTGAAAGCATTTAAAATTAGTTAAGCGACGCATGACCTCTTTGTTCGCTTGTTGAGGCGAATAATCGACAAAATATTAACTACGTTTATACAGTTTTAAATTTAGTCCGGGCCTTAAATATGAATAATCCATTATAACTACCTGCCTGTCTAACATAAGTGCAAATCCGAAGTCCGGAATCGGCTTTGAGTGCAGACAGACTGCCAGACCTCCGCAACCCAAAGATAGCGATATTCCATGGTTTGGACTAGTGTCACATTATTAAGAAGTACTGATTCCATATTACGTCTGTCAAAGATCTTCATGACAGCCGGGACCACGGCTTTACGTGCTCTCCGAGGTAAGGGGCAAGCGATAATAAACAACGAAAAGTCAGTGATGCGCACCGTGGAGTCGAACCCGATACTCTCTGCATTGCAGTCTGTTGTTATATATAATTCTATTAGCCTTAATCCCAGCTTTTGAGTTAAAACATCCAAAATCTAAGACTAGGTCTGGTGTTATATTTATGCTAGGTATTGTAGCCTTAAAATTTTGCATTGTGTGAAGTGCATGCTGAAGCACGTTTAGATCGGACGTAGTTGACGCTTTTATCTGAAGCAATACAGAATTGAGTTTCGCCATAGAGCTATTGCTCGTATGGCGTACACACTAAAACTCAATACGCTAAAGCTTTGGACTAAAAATATATGTATGGTACTAGCTGTTACCCGTCGCTTGGATCGCCCTAGATTTTCAACCCTTATTTTATGCCCTTAAGGTTTCGCCCTTTGAGTTCCCGTATATACAAAGTACTCTGTGTCTTTGAGGATTCCTACGTCAAAAAGTAACCGACTGTCCAAAGATGATTCACGTTTCAGCAGCTTACCCTCTGCGATCTGGGGGCACGGCATTGCCCCCACCAAGTCGAGCAAGAAAGCGGCACGGCCGTACCATCCTTTTCTCGAAGCAATTCAGGCCATTTTCGACCCCCTATAACTTCGTTGTGCATAATACTAGAAGCCTGTTTTTTTGTAACCATGTAAATATAGTATAAACATGGTGTATTTTAAATTTCATTCAATTTGAACCAGTAGTTTAAGAATTATAACCAGTCAAAATTCTTAATTTTGTAACTCACTGACCGATCATCAAAAGTCTAAGGCACTTCTAGCAGACATAGAAGCTTCAAATTTAGAATACAATTAGTGTTTAGTATATGAATCAAAGAAAAATTAAAATATTAATCAATTTATGTCCTGTTTTCGAGATACATCAACTGCATAAATAACTTTGTAATCCTATATAAATATATAGGATTACAAAACTACATTTGCAGTTAGAGCTTTAATTAAGAAAATTCGTTGATGATGTACAAGGTACCGGAAAGGACAAAAGTAAGACTATCTACAAAAAGAAATGAGATCCCATAAAAACAATACTTGTCAAAAATACCAAGTCTCGCGACCGTAAAAAGTTGTGAGATCCATGTCATACCAAGTCGGTTTATTAAAAATCGTGAATGTTTTAAATAAATATATTGACTTGGCAATCGCATAAATCAATCTAATTTATATAATATGTATTACTTATGAGATATATTGTGTTTTCATGCGATGGCCGAGTCAATCTTTTTAATTTAAACATTCAAGATTTTAATTAACCGACTTGGTATGACATGGATCTCACAACTTTTTACGGTCGCGAGACTTGGTATTTTTGACAAGTATTGTTTTTATGGGTAACATATACACAACCCATAGAAACAGAAATTGAAAAATACAACTTTATGATGGCATTCAAATTCGCCTCACGTAATAAAAAAGTAACTTTACCACAAAAATTGCGTAAATTATTTAGTAGCAGTAATAAATTAAAAATTAAAACCTTCATTTTCAACTTCCTGTAAAATTACTTAGCCACAGACGCAAAAAAACAATGCTGTTGCTAATATAAAATACACCTTAAGAATATTACAATGCGGTAATACATACAAAGATACATAGTCTCACGCCTATAACCCCGAAGAGGTAGGCAGAGGTGTATGTCTACACCCACTTTTCGCCAGATATACTTTAGTAACACGTAATAAGGGGCGAGCCTATTGCCATACCGGGCACATTTCCAGACTCCGTGCTGCTACTGAGAATTTCGTGACAGAAAAACCCAATAACACTGCCCGACCCAGGAATCGAACCCGGGGCCTCCCGATCCCACGCGCACATTTATGCCGTGAGACCAACGAGGCAGTCTTATAGGGTTTGATGTCGAGTTTCCCGTCTCTACGCAAAGATGGTATTTGCATCGTGTTATCCCTTAGTCACCTCTTACGACACCCAGGGGAAGATAGGGGGTGGTGACACTTGTATTCTATGCCGTCAACAACACGGCTAATAAAATAGATGCGGTAATAAAATAAATTAATTAAAGTGCGGGAAGGCGGGCAAGTCTGAAGAATTGGATTACTTCTCGGCATGAGAGTGGCAACTCATAAATTGTGTATTGCCATTAGTATGCGCTGTATACAGGCTAACAAAACAGACGCAATTACACTACATTTGTTTCTGATAAATATTTAAAATTGAATATTATAATTAACGACGATTGCTTTTGTGTAAAATAAATGTATATTTGTATGTTGTATTTTATTACTAATGTTCTATGAAAGAGCTGGGTGTAAATTATGGACATAAATGAATATCTTCTTAATATATAAAATCCTTGCGTTACTGAGTGACTGACAGACACGCTACAGCCGAAACTATTGGGCGCAGGAAGCTGAAATATGGCATGTATGTTCCTTATTCGAAAATATGTGCGTGCGAAGTCGCTGGCGTCGACTAGTGAATTATTAAGAATGTTTGTCTATATCGGCATAGGCAGACGCCTCAACACTTAACATTGCGGCGAGTGTCGTGTTCGTGGTCGGTCCCCCCATCGGACTTTGTGCGATCAACAAATCGTTGTTCTGATTCTGCTTGAATATTTGTAAAGATCCCCGCGTTACAGGATTAGAATACAACATGTATTGCGCGAACATCGTCTTTATAATATAATGTTCACTACGTTTTACGACATTTTGCCCTTCTGTATCTTTACTACATTTTACTAAGGCAGGTCTCACTTTCACAGTATCAAAAGAACATCACGCTACGCTTAAAGCAGCCAGAATTCAAAGAGGAAGAAAACACGTACTTCTACAAAATGCCACCAAACCTTATTTATCTGCTACACGTAGTAAAACAAACATCACAAAAATCAACAACATTCAACCCAATATAGCACACATACAACATTTTTCAAGAACATTCCGTGGAACCACAATTACATATAAGCCCCAATGATAAATGCCCTCACATTGGGTCCAATGTGACTGGGTACCGTCTTAGGGTCCGAAGGCATTAATCAGTTCATCTTGGGGCGCCCACAGCCTTAAACTGGATTAAGACATTTCTGTCGTACATAATCTGCGGTTTTCAGAACAATGTTGTGACTGCACGGTTGGCGCAGAGGTTTAAGCGGCCACCTTGCCGCTTGTCATTGCGCCGAGTGTTGTGGGTTCGATCCCCACACGAAACAGCACTTTGTGAGATCCTTAAATTGTTGTTTCGAGTCTGGGTGTTCATTGTGTTCATTGTGTTCATAAGTTGTATGTTTGTAAAGTCCCCCGCGACACAGGATTTATTCGTAGTGCGGGAGTTGTCATTATAAAAAAAAATGTGACCATCAACATGAAGCTGGTTAAACGTTTTGCTGAAATTTATATCTTATTTTATGTATGGAAAGCCTTTTATAAAAAAAAATATTATTACTCTCTCGTATCTTCAAATCTATGTATGTGAAGACGGGTCCCCTTTTTTTTTGTCGGGTTGGAAAATTCTCATGGAGTCCCTCCGCCCCGGGGGAAGAACGAAGGGGACTGTCAGACTCTTACTGACTAAAAACCAACCCGTGTTCCTCATGTACCCGTGTGTCGGAGGGTAGGGATTCGCATAAGCATTCGTCGCTACCCGCCGACGGGTATTGGCCCGCCAGATGGTCAGGCGGGCCCCGAACAAAACCCCCTTGACGGCGGATTAAGGTGTTGGGCTCCGCCGCCAAAACACTCAGCGGCCGCAGAGGATAGGGAGGACGGCAACGCAACACCGCATCTCCTCTTCCTCTGCGGCCCCACCGCGACGCATCGAATGGTGCGCCCCCATTTGGTCGCGGGAGGTAGGGCGCGCGGCAACGCAACACCGACACGCCTCTCCTCCCGCGACCGCACCCGACTGCGAGCGACAGACAGAACTGTCCCCCGCACCCGCACCGTTGGACGCATCCTGCGCAGGCCCCGTCAAGCCCATGTGGAGCGTCCCCTCCTGGATCCCTCTTAGCTTCACCGCGGGGTTCCAAGTCACGGTTACTGAGCCCCCCCACCACGACAAGGTGGAGATCCCGCGGGGGGGGGGGGGAAGACGGGTACCCATTGCCAACGTACACTTAGCCCAGCTTGAGGTCTGAATCTAAGATTTCCAACAGTAAAAGCCAAAATAATATGAATATAAATTTTTAACTTACTTAATTAAAAAATCTAATTAACCCTTAAATTGGCAGTGTACTCCACAAAAGACATAGCGTTCCTTGTACATAATTATAATGTAAAATGTAAATTATAAAAATGATGATAAAAAATGCGTAGCATTCCTTACAGGAAAAAGGTCACTAATGCTTATAATTTTATGGGTCATAAAATTATTCGCCGAAATAACATTCTTACAAAAAATATGTGATGAGTTAAAACCACCTTTTTCTAAAATATTAGTCAGTATACTTTAAACCCCACTATTGAAGTGGGATTTAAAGATCAGATATCGGTTGTTCTCGATAATTCCGGAGATGAGAGCGACGGTTTATCGGCTTTACCTTATGGCGCATTGACTCTCCCTTACAATATATACATATATACAGAACGTGATAAAAATATGGTGGATATGAACAACCGTAATATTACACTTTTACAAGAGCTGCCCTACGGCTACGCCCGCACAGTAAATTTTATAAGTGATTAATTTCTGCCCGATCCTTTATTTATACAGATAATAGAATATGTGCCTGTTTAATTCATTACATACCCTAGCGTTTATCCCAGTTAGAACCCGGGATCCGCTTTCTAGTCTAACCGGATTAGACTGAATTTTAGCTTTTCCATAGAGCGACTGCCTGTCTGACCGCAGTCTAGCTGTATTCCATGGTAAAGACTAGTGTCAGTTTTTTTATAGGTACTGACTCCCTATAACGACTGTCTATAAGATCTTCATGACAGCCGGGACCGACGGCTTTACGTCCTTCCCGAGGCACGGGGCAAGCGATAATATACTATTGAATACGCACAAAACTCCGAAAAGTCATTGGTGCGCGCCGTGGATTTGAACCCGATACCCTCTGCATGGCAGTTCGTTGGTATCTCCACTAGGTTTTCGCTGTCTGCCTCTTTACTTTAATGTTTAACGAAAATTAAACTGTTTTTCCGGGTGACACAAGCGAGGGCCTTATATCGCAACTGGGAAAGCGCTAAGATGATGACGTCGATGATGTTTTGAACATACCTACGTTAATCCATGTCCCAAATCATGCCAAAATCTGTTTATATAAGTTCAATAAAGTAACAAACACACAAAAATCAAACTTTACACTTATATCAGTACAGCCTATTAGCGTTCTTCGAATAACTTTCTCACATCCCAAGGGAGCCAAACAATTTCCCCTCAATCAATCCGCACTCAATTTCCGAAGCCGCGGCCGAATTAATACACGAACGGTTTATATAATTCATCCCAATAACCCGACGATACCACGGGAGTTATACCGCAGCGGTGTTAAGAAAACAATCGTTCATTCGCCACAGTAATCACATACGTGTTATTCCCAGCACGCAACAAACAATTCTAACAGAAAATACATTTCAATTCTTTATTGTATCTGGCCCGAGGTCCCATAACTTGGCTCTCTGAGGCTCGGCCTTCGTATCGATTGTGTACCGATGCTGCAAAGCCAATGAGTTTTGTGACGCCTTTTAAAATTGTTCTGGTCAAGTCGCAAAGATTTGATGAACTGTTGCATTTTAAAAATTTTTAGGTACTTACAATTGCTAATTAATCTTAATCACTCTTGTATAGTGCGGTGTATGTTAACACTTGTTTTTACCTTACACCTTTTATATATTACTAGAGGATGCCAGCAGCTACACCTGCATTTTTTTTTAATTTATCCGTTTTGGCCGATCCTGTGGGAATTTCGGGAAATCCCTTCTTAGTGCACCCCTACAGTCCCCAAGGAACATACATGCCAAATTTCAGCTTCCTGCGCCCAATAGTTTCGGCTATAGCTATATATATATATTTTTTTTTTTTGAAAAATAGATGTTGGCCGATTCTCATAGATACCGGATAAGCACAAAAAATTTCATCAAAATCGTTCAAGCCGTTTCGGAGGAGTATGGGAACGAAAACTGTGACACGAGAATTTTATATATTAGAAGATAAATCTTTTACGAATAATTTATTCTGAATAGGTACTTTAAGGAATTTATTTGTAAATGAAATAAATTACCTATCTAAAAGAGAAGCCAACTATCTGCAATTTCTTTTTACTCATTATTTGAATGGTAACGGAACATTCATGAGACCTATGACGGTTATCAGTTCTGTGTTTGGGTGTAATTTACCTAGGAATAATAATTAGTAGGGGAAGGTCAGGTAAAGTGGACACCATAAGCTTTAAAAGCATGCCAAACAAATAAATATTTACTTTTTTAAACTTTGTTTCATAATTTTTTATGTCTAACTAATAAAGTTTGGATATTACTTTGATTTTAAACCAATATTCTCATAATTTTAGCGTATTTTAAGATCAAAGTCGAAATGGGAAATTGACCACTTTACCTACCCTGGTCGGGTAAATTGGCCTATACGAATTCATAGACGGGTAAAATGGCCCGCTTTAAATAAAACCTCAATATAATGGTATTAAAATGTTGCATAGAAAACATTTTTAAAAAGTAAACAAAAGTAAATAAATAAGGGTTTAATGTTGCTGGAGTAAATGCTGGCGTTTCCCGCAAGACGCACATATTTTCTCCCTGATCCAATGTTGACGAGTTATCTGGTGATACTCTTTCTAAAGTTGTCATTGTGTGCGGATCTAAGATTGGTGGAGTGATTGCTGGCGCTTCCTCTGCTTGTGAATCCAACATAGGTGGAGTCATTTGTAATGTATCCTCCCAGTCTTCTTGTAGAATAGATGGAGAGTCTACTCTATTACGCGTCTTATTCTGTTCATCAGTCACATTTTGTCCTGGTACCGGCTCAGCAAGAACGTTATCTGTTGTGTCTGCTGGCAAAAAATCATGATCCTTGAAAATGTGATAATACGTTGGTTCAATCCCACATTTACGAAAACCATTGATTGCGATGGATTATTGTGCTGCCTCACTTCACACGTTAAAGCTCTTCCTGGGTTATTGCGAAGATACTTCTCAACTGCACGGATGTAATATTTATTCACAGGCCCCATAAAAGCTGCGTCTAGGGGTTGCAATCTGTGACTACAATGTGGAGGTAGACACAAAACGTCGGTCGTATGGTTTTTTCGTGCCATTTCAATAAAGTCCAAATTTTTTGTGTGTGTATTGTGTCCATCCATAATTAACAGCACAGGATCATCTTCTGAGGGCTTGGCAAATTTAAGGAAATGCTTAAACCATTCCGTGAAAATTTCCAACTGCATCCACCCTGACGAGTGACACGCAAAACCAGTACCTGGCGGTGCTCCATCTTGAAGTTCAACCTTCATTCTCTTCCGGGGAAAGATAATAAAAGGTGGAATGTAGTTACCGCCAGCAGCCATGCAAATTTCCACGGTACTTAATACACCTCGTTCTGCGGAGATACACCTCGTTCTGCGGAGGTGATGGCACCCACCTGCTTCTTTCCCTTTTTTGCAAGTATCTTAGAACTCTTGCTCTGCACAGTAGTAAAACCTGACTCATCCACATTATATATTCTATGAGGTGGATAGTTTGTTTTAGATCTCACTTCTTCTAGAAGGTCGAAAAATTTCGTGACGCTAACTTTATTGAAACCTTGTACTCGGGCAAGAGAAGTTGCTTCTGGGCTTCTTAGTGTCAATTCTGGATGTCACTTTCTAAAAACAGAAGCCCATGCTTTGCCAGCCATTTGAGTACCTTTGTTAAAGTTATGTTTTATGTTGTTGCGTTTGATAGATTATTAGAAATATTTTGAAAATTTATCAACAAAAATATACAAATAAGTACATTTAAAATATGTGTGTTTCATTTGTAAGTACCTATTTATAATACAAAAGAATGGCCAAGAATTTACATCATTGTTACTTTTAGGTTAGGTTTTAGGTTAAATTACTAGAAGATAGATTTTAGGGTTATTCATATGTGTCAAACAATATATGACTAAATATATTGTATCATTAATTATGTAGGTATAGCATAAACCTATCGTATATGGTTATATCGTATTGATGGTTGGTATGTTTTAAATTTATAATGTTGCCAATAATAAATATACAATTTGATCTGACGTTTGGCAGTTAACACTGTCAAACGTGTAAATAGGATATAAAAGGAGAGCAGGCTCTGTTCAGGTTCAGTTCCGCCCGGGCAACGGCTAACTAAGGTACGATATAATTCTGACTTTTATATTATTGTGTTTTTATATTGTGTTTTTAATAATGTGTTTCACAATTCTTTATTGCTATTGTGGAGTTATTTAGAGTATTGTCAATATAGACAACGTATAGTTAATGTAATAATATAGCTTAGCAGTTGCATAATTGATAGTGTGGGTGGTTCCGTCAGTTGTGAGATGTTAAAGTTCAGAACTTGGGGTATCATATAGTATCGAATCGAATTTATGCTGAGAAACAAGCCGTGTCTATTAGATACATCATGTAGAATGTGAATATTTCAGTGGTAAATATTGAAAACACATATAGTAAATATATTTGTGGTGAATATTACTAAATCAATCTATTGTATTAAGGTAATAGTTACTTTTTAAATATTGAACTACCCACAACCTTGCTATCCGATATGTCTTGAATGTACCGCTTTTATAAACGATAACTATAACTATTAAAAGAATGGCCAAGAGTTTTCTTGGCCACGTTCTTTCTCTTGGTTCTATGTCCTTGCTTTGCGAACGTGGCACTCAATGTAAATGTAGAATCAGAACCGAATATACTCTTACTTTAAAAAACTCTTGTGACAACCTGAATAAATGAAAGTAAGAATTGATAGTTGTATCTTTTATTTTCCAAACACCTGACAAATAGAACTATAATAATACATATAGGCCGTATACCTTGTCTCTATACATATATATATAATACCCACGCTATTACGTTCAGCTAGCTGAAAAGCTAATTTTCTTACATCCCGTAAAGTTAATCCGTAGAAACGATTCTCTAGTTCCAAAATGTGTCGGACCAATTCTTCCTCTTGTTCTGTACTGAAAAAAGGACGTCGAGACCCCAGTATTTTTATGCTTTCAACAGCGTTTTTGTTTTTACCTTGCACGCGCCGTTTGTGCGTTGATCGAGGAACACCAAAGACTTTGCTAGCTTTAAGGAAGCCCATTTCACCATTTCGTACAGCACTTATAGCTTTTTCCATCGCCACCGAATCCCATGTCCGCTGCTGAGACGTCCGAACATATTTATTTGGCATGGCGTACCTAAAATGTCATAAACCAATATTTATGTTTGAAGACAAATTAAAAGCACTAAGTAGGTAAAATGGCCTACTAGGTCACTTTACCTTATCTATCGGTAGGTCATTTTACCCGATTTGACATGCAGTGAAAAAAAATATATATAAAATACCAAGGAGGTTATGTTGAACTACTTTGCAGTGGAATGAAATGCTCAATTAATGTACGAAATCGATTAAATCGTGTGTTGTTTTTCTATAAAACTGATAACAATAATTTCTAACTATGTTTAAACTACTCACCTTAGATCAAAGACCACTAAAATTATTTTTCACAATAAAATCTATTGACGAGCACTGATCCAGTTGACGTTTACGGAGGCAATATGGTGTCTACCAATGAATTATTTTCATATACCGTTGGGAGATGGCGCTACTTGGTTCGTTTTTAAAACAAGGTGGTCACTTTACCTGCCTGGGTCACTTTATCAATCTTTCCAGTATGGTTGCCATAGTGCCAGTACCTCTGCTTAATTTGGCTTACCAATATTTGAATACATCACATTAAATTTATTTTTCGAAATATAGTTGTGGTCGCACTTCTATGAAATGGCTCAAGCAATATTAATGATTTGTTTGTGTACATCATAGATCGTAAAGTATATTTCATACAGCTAGAAAAATAAATATTTCATATACTAAAAACAACGTTTGTCGGGTCAGATAATACTCGTTACTTAAACCGCGTCACTAACCTCCGGTTTCAATATTCGATCTATCCATGGATTTCGGGATTTGAGATAACTGTTTGACATATTTTGTATGGAGCTTATGTCATTTATGTATCTCAAATGTCCAAATCTAATGTTAAAAAAATGGATAGATCATTATACAGGGTTGATACGACGGTATGACTTTAATTAAAACCACATATAGTCATGACATATAGTACATGACTATATTATGTGGTTAGTCACTAGACAAATATTTAGTTTTGACTGAACTGGAACAGGTCGTAACTCTTGCGTCAGCTGTTCCGCGCCCGTAGTAAAGGTCATACACCTTAAAACATTATGAAAACAGGCGTTTTGCGTGATTACATTACATAATCTGCCAAATTAACTCATTAGGCTACCGCAATAAGGACGCATAAGCATAACATCTCACCAAAAAGTCGCACACATTCACACTTGTATGTCATCTCGCTCTTATTCAATAATAGTATGAGGAAGACAGACAGAGTCACTCGTACACAATGTTGCGTTGCCATGGCAACTTGATAGCTATTGGTTACGGACTCTTTCATTGAAATATGATCACGCGATTGCGAGAAATATGGCGGAATTAGTTTAGTTCATTGCGCGGTGCGCACGCGCCATATACACCGCCGCCACCGCGCCGTCGCTAGATAGGTATGTACTATGTAGGTATCTACAGTCGTAATGAACGAATAGAAAGTTGTCATTCATGGTGATCCCAGGTTAGTGTAAATATTATACATGGCGTTTGAGTATTAAATTGATTTGATTTGTTTGAAAAAAAGAGATTCTCAATTTTCACAGTAATAAACTGAAATCTTCTTAATATATAAAATCCTTGCGTTACTGACTGACTGACAGACACGCTACAGCCGAAACTATTGGGCGCAGGAAGCTGAAATTTGGCATGTATGTTCCTTGGGAGCCGTAGGGGTGCACTAAGAAGAGATTTTCCAAAATTCCAACGGGATCGGCAAAAACGGGTAAATTTAAAAAAAATGCTGGCGTAGCTGCTGGCGCCCTCTAGTTTGGTATAGAGCTTGTATATGTCACATACTATATGAGGTTTAAAATAAAGTCATACCGTCGTATCAACCCTGTATAGATAATTGAATTCAGCCATGAGAAGTATACCTACTAAATTCGCAGCAATACATTTAAAAATGTAAGGCATTTTCCACGAGTGTCGAATTGCAGACGATTTTAGCGTCCCCGTTGGTATAATCCTCTTTTCACGTAAAATCGCTCCAGAATTTCTAATGCTCGTTTTTTCGCAAAACAAATTCGCAAAAACCACCGCAGTCAGACATTTTCGTTTGTTTCCAACGTTTCATGTGTGTTATCTATAGGTATGTTTGAATTTGTAGGGTGGAGGTGCAATTTGAAGATTAGACAATATGAATTCGTGCAATTCATATTCGTAAAGAATTAGTTTTTGTTCTTCATATCTTCAACTCAGTTGTGCGCGCGGCCCTATTTGTGGGTAAACCTTGTACATATACAGTGACTTTGTGTGCGTGACAAGAGATACAGCCGGGTACAAATACAAATACTGTGTTTACGGGTTAATATACGGGTTAAAAAAAAATATTTCGTAATTTAATGTTTATTTATTGAACATTATTCTGAATCGCTACTTAAAAAATCAAATGATGAATTTTCGGATTCGCTGCTCTCACCAAGGTTAACTATGATTTCTGACTCCATGTCAAAATCAAAATGTCTATAGTATTCTTCTTCTTTCTTTTGTACATGTCGACAAGTATTATATAAGTCAAGTTGATGAAGGGATGTGGGAACATCCCTTTTTTTTTTTTTTTTTTTTGGTATTGGGTTGGAAAATCCTCATGGAGTCCCTCCGCCCCGGGGGAAGGACGAAGGGGACTGTCAGACTCTTACTGACTAAAAACCAACCCGTATTCCTCATGTACCCGTGTGTCGGAGGGTGGGGATTCGCATAAGCATTCGTCGCTACCCCCCGACGGGTATTGGCCCGCCAGATGGTCAGGCGGGCCCCGAACAAAACCCCCTTGGCGGCGGATGAAGGTGTTGGGCTCCGCCGCCAAAACACTCAGCGGCCGCAGAGGATAGGGAGGACGGCAACGCAACACCGCATCTCCTCTTCCTCTGAGGCCCCACCGCGACGCAACGATGGTGCGCCTCCATTTGGTCGCGGGAGATAGGGCGCGCGGCAACGCAACACCGACACGCCTCTCCTCCCGCGACCGCACCCGACTGCGAGGGACAGAAGAACTGTCCCTCGCACCCGCCCCTTTGGACGCATCCAGCGCAGGCCTCCGTCAAGCCCACGCGGAGCGTCCCCTCCTGGATCCCTCTTAGCTTCACCGCGGGTCACCAATCCACGGTTACTAAGCCCCCCCACCACGACAAGGTGGAGATCCCACGGGGGGGATGTGGGAACATCCCTTCATCAACTTGACTTAAACGCTCATTTATGAGTTTCATTATTTCCGTCACATTTTGGTCGACATTATGTGAAGCAATATAATTTTTTTAAATTCCCCACACATTTTCTATGGGGTTTAGTTCAGGATGATATGGTGGCAATCGAAGAACTTTTATGCCATATGGCTGAAGTATGTCGTCCATCTTGTAACAGATATATTTTTCTTTATTTTTTTTAATCAATTCATACAGTTAATTTTTTTCATATCTTGATTAAAAACTATATTTTTTTCTGTCAGCCATCTCTGCATTTCTATTTTTTTGGAATTAGAATTTGTGGCTCTGTCATTTTGAACGTTGTGGTATGAGGCATTATCAAGCACAACCACAGAGTTAGGTGGAAGATTCGGTACTAGACGTTCTTTTAGCCACTTTTTATAGTTTTCTGCGTTCATGTTAGAGTGGTAATCACCAGAAACACTATTTGTTTTGTATGTCAATAGTGCGTTAGGTACGATACCTTGTTCTGAACCAGCATGCACAATGATCATTCTTTGTCCTTTCGACAGGTTTCTCTTTAAAGGTGGTCCATCTTTATTACCCCATCCTTTGTTTTGCACATGATTAGTTAAGATGTAGCTCAACAACGATTTTATTGACGGTATCTGAGTAAATTTTTTAGGTAGGAAAATCGTAGTTTTTGTATGTCATGCCGCTCTATAATAACACGTCTGTTATCCACAGTTTTTCGCCATTTGTATCCCAACTTTAACAAAGCTGTACGCAGAGTCGAAATACTTCCATCATAGTTAAGTTTATCTTGAAATATTCTTTTCAACTTTAGCAAGGTAGGTAACTCGCGATGTTCTACGTTTTTTACGGTCTTTATGCGGCGATTTAAATTTAGAGCCAGATTCTTTTCCTTCAGCCAATATATTAGTAATTGTTCTCTCTGATACTCCCACTGCCATTGCTGTTCTTTTCCGTACGCTATTTAAATGTTCATTTAATTTCGATATTAAAATTGGATTTGCACTGCAAACCGGATCACTTACTAGTTCCATTATATCTCTCGCATCTATTTTCAGAAACTCGTATACCTAAGTAATGGTTTCTCGAGTCTAAAACAATAATACGTAAACGTCAACAAGGATATTTTTTTGTATATAGAATCATAGTAAATATTAATTACATCTAAATTTAAAATTAAAAAATATTTACCTGACTCCTTAAAGATTTTCTCCGTGAAGAACATTTTCGTCAACGACTGTACCCGTAAGAAAAAGCGATAAGAACACGTTTTGCTCGGACGATGACTGCCGCGTCACTGCCACACGAATGAAAGTTGTATATTTACAAGCTCACGCACACATAGGGCCGCGCGCACAACTGAGTTGAACTATCTGTACTAGATGCAGAACTTGAAGATGCCCACAGCTACGCCCGCACCCTTTTTTTATTTAGTCTTTTCTAACCGATGCGGTGGGAATTTCAGGAAATACCTTCTCAGTGCACCCTTGTCTGTCAGTCAGTCAGTAACGCACGAATTTTACATAATTATACAGATGGTCAATTTTGTTGAGTCTTTTCCTTCGATCCCCGATCCCCGAGGCACACGTTTCGGAGAGCCCCGAAAACGATAAATTTGATTACATCTTGTTTATTTTTCTGTTATTTTCGACTTGTACCTTCGACATAAAAAGTGCATAAATGTATGAGTTTGAAATATATACCTACGACGAAAAGTATTTAATATGAAATTTTGTACAACACAGCTCATAGATTTATTAGACGTTAATACAGTTTGAATAAAATGTTTCAAATATAATAGGATATTAGAAGAACAGAAAGAATATTTCATATTTACATAATACAATATTATCAAATATATTCTACAATTTATGACAAATATATTTCAAATTAGATGTACCTACTTACTGCCACAGTACTAATGTTGATTATTTTTCTAGTTGCTTGTCGAAGTCCAATTTTGCCTGTTTTTGTATTAAGTATTTTTTTTATTTAGTCTAGATATTTTCATTTTCGTTTATTGAAAAAGAAGCAATTGTGATAATAATCAAAACCTGTGATCGCCCTAAGAAACTTTACTTTGTATTCTTTAATTATAATATTTACTATAGCCAAGCAAAAGACTATATTTTTTTCTGATCCTTAAAATTAAGTATTTAATTTAGGTAACTAATAATATTTTATAAACGGTTTGTTGCTGTTGGCGGTACTTTTAAGCTAAATTGACTTTTACTTGAGTTTACCAAGACATAAATAAATCAGGTCCCTCCGGTACGGGTGCCTCGAAGATCGGTGCCCTAAGAAAAATCCCATTTTGTTAAGCAG
The DNA here is from genome assembly GCA_944739405.2 of Euclidia mi. Classification (NCBI taxonomy): domain Eukaryota; kingdom Metazoa; phylum Arthropoda; class Insecta; order Lepidoptera; family Erebidae; genus Euclidia; species Euclidia mi. The sequence continues at coordinate 13,638,028 of OX123184.2, read as the reverse complement.
TCTCATGTCTTGTTCAGGTATGTTCGTCACCAATGCGACGCGACATAATGATCATTTATTGCGATATCGCGTTGTTTGTTGTGACCTATTGTTGTCGCGTCACGTCGCATCGCATCACGTCACCGGCTTGAACCGTGCCGAGCCCAATTCATTCACACGGCAAACACCAGTTTTCACTGATTGCGAATGTTTGACCACCGGACCGGTACCGTCTGCAAAAAAGCAATATCATAATTATTAAAAAATATTTTTAGATCAAGTAGTAAGTAATAACAACTAAATTAGTCGAATAGAACATACAAAGAAATTTATACAGAACAGACACGAACATAATTTAGAGGGCGTCATGAAAGTCCTCCAAATTGCTGTCGACTGGGAGCGAGCCCAGAAAGTAAAACCTTATGCGTCTGTGACCCTAAACAATGACGTAATAGATGTTAGTAGGTAAACAAGAACTTTGTTGAGGCACACAAATATTTATAAACTTGACGTTAGCGTGATCTTAGTTATAGTATACTGACGAGATGGCAATGAGATCAATGCTGCCATGGCAACAAAAAGGTTATTTGAGTTTAATCTTAACATATTCTTCTCATATATTATGTTGAGATTAAACTCTAATAACCTTACCAATAAACAAAGCAAACCCCAGAATTAAAAAAAAGTTTGAGTTGATTTAATTTGCAGCAGGTAATATAGATGAACCAAAATTAGATTTGAAAATAAAAATTTGAATATATCTAATCAATTGGAAAGTCTGTTGAGTTCATAAAAAAATATTTCAAACGTGAGAATCACGCATGCTCTCAAAATCAATGCGCTTCTCACAGTGCCGAAATATCGGCGTCTACAAAATACAGACAATTCTGCCCTGATATATTCCGATTAACTTTTAAATTTCATCAAAGAATGGTTGTTACATCATTGTTACTAATTTCTAGTATTATCATTGGTTTACGCAGCGAAAGAAACGATTCTCTTAAGACGACTCTTTTTCTGTCGGTACATACTAACGAACCGATTTCCTAACGACATGTGTAAAAATGTAGGACGGCGATCGTTTGTACCTCAAACATGCGAGTTTTATTTTTAAATCATTAGATTTACCCCTCCCTCCCTCACGCCCTCTGCCGAGTCCCTCTTGAAGTAACTAAACCCTCCTGAGTGAGTTGTTTGACAAATATATTAATCTCTTTAAGCGCTTGATTTTTATTTTAAGATTGTCAGAATACGGGTTACAAATTACTTGTAAGTACCTTATAAGTACTTCCTGCTTCCGAGCAGGAAGTACGAATTAAATTAGTTGACTTAAAATTATGAATCCTATCGTGGTATCTGCAACATATTTTTTTATAGAGTCACGCCTGTATCTCCGACGGAGTAGGCAGAGGTGTAATATTACACCCACATTTCGCCATGAATTTTTAGGGCCCACGTAATAGGGGGCAAGCCTATTGTCTATTGCCTATTGTATTGTGTACAGTAACACTTTTGCCCGACACGGGAATTGAACCCGGGACCTCCGATCAGCAGTTGCATACGCTATCCACTGGACCACGTAGGCAGTCAATATTTTTATATTGTGGATGTTTTACCTATTCAATACTATTATGATGGCAGCAGTAGCCTATTGGAGAGATTAGCAGACTGCTACGCAGAGAGTCTCGAGTTCAAACCCACTCGATCAAGACGCAGACCTCGGACTTTTCGCACTAAAGTACGTATTAAATTGTTCATTATCGCTTGGTGAAGGAAAACATCGTGAGAAAACCAACAATGGAACACAATATGGAATGAGGCTATGCAATGATTACATTTTGTACACACAAGTAGATGCAAAAATGTATTTAAATCACCGCATCCGGTGCACAGCGTTGGAGACCTGAGGCCCAAGCACGAAAAACTATCGAGAAAATATTCATATCGTAAATGTCAAAATTTGTATGGCAATTGTACGGCGCCCCTATCGTGCGTAAGATGCTGTAAGATGCAACTAGTATTGGCAGCACAAACTACTTTCGACGACAATGCTGCGGTAAATGTCATGTAAATGTATCGAGTTTTCTAACAAATAAGCAAAAAACGGCAGCACGAACTCCTGATTTGACATAAGCAAAGTAAACCTAATGTAAATCTAATGTCATTTTGTCGAAATAATTTTCACCTAGAATTTGTTGGTGACAAAAGATTCGAAACATATAAATCATAGATAATACACTATATACCAGATATAAATGTATCGTATTTATACGTTTTGAGCCTTTTTATGATGAATATTTATGTAGTTTCATATTTGATGTGTTCCTTTTGAATGTAGGACCTATTAATATTGACACAATAAAGAAGCTAACACGCAAATTTCGCCATTTTAAATATGTAGTAAATAACCCCATATTTTGGTTGCGAGCATGTAAAAATATGTGTGAAAATTATCTATATACGAAAAACGAAGTACCAATCGATATCGACATCATATCAATTTTCTAATATGAACATAGGATGTTATTTAGAGACTCTTTTAACACTCCTGCATATTCTACTCTACAATTAGGTAAGTAGGTACTCTACTCTACAAGTATAAAAAAACTTATCCTGACTAACATATAAACACACGCTGAAGATAGAAACATACAATTTGGACCGCGGATTCATTTTATAACACTTAGGAAGGATTTTCATATTGTATCTTCAAGGGGGTAAAATTAGGTTTGTAAGATGTTCTAAAACCCTCTTATTTTGAAGTAATAATATGCGGGCACAGCGAGTATTATAATAAAATTTAGGTGACGGACGAGTATCTGACGTAAATAATTCGTGAGTCTTATATCAGCGTCTTACCTAGCCCTCTCGGATATGACTGAATATCAATAAAAACGAACGCTTTAGTCAGAAGACATGTGATAAGATAGCTGTCTATTAATCTTAAGCTGTAGTAATAAATGAAAAACACCAATACAACAATAACCATTATTTTATTTTCAACTAAATATTATTCTTATAAAAATAGGCTTTGAATGTCAGGTACGTAACACTGGTCCACTTTATTAGCTTCTGTACAAAACTTCATGCTTCTTCTTAGCTATACAAATAACCGAAATCTTCCATAGACATCATAAATTTAAGGTGTTCCAACAACAATGAAACTTGTAAACTTATATATAATAACTTCTAACTATATATAACTTCTCGTTGAACACGTTATATTGTAGTATTCACGCAGTTTTAACTTTAAACCAAAATAAAATAATGTATCACGAACACCTTCCATAATAGTATTTACCTAATTCTTTATAATATAAAGAATTAGGTGTTATATTATAACAATGTGCCAATCAAAGAGTATACAAATATTACGTAAGAGTGCCAATGATTTAATTACTCGTATTTTGATTTACTAGATTTTTATTTAATGACACAAGTCCGTCACCTGACAATTACAAGAAAGGACATTCGGAAACCATAAAATATTCTTTTTGTTTTCTACAAAAGAGTTTTTACAATATAAATTTTATAAATATTATCTATTTCAACTAGTTTGGAACGTACCATTCATTCAATAAGACGGTCATTTAGCTCACATGGCCTTGTGCTGGCTGCTATAATTCTGTTATCGAGGACTCGATACATTTACTTATCAAATTCGTAAATATTTCGTGCTTGAGCCTCTGAATGCTGAATCCTCGCGCTCGGTACGTAGCCGTCCTTGCTCTTCGGATGGAGGAATGTGCACAATCTGCAACAGCACATCCCCTGGGGCAGCCGACTTGCCAAAATTACTAACTAATTCTTAAAATATTTAATATCTAGCTCTTGCCCGCGGCTTCGCTCGCGTAAATTCCGGGTTCTCTAGTTATTGTATATCATCTATGTTCGGGGTAACATGAATCTCTTTTATTGTCGTTTTAACTTATAAATTGTTTAAGAAATATAACTGCCAAAAGTATTTACACATAAAAACTACTTAGTACTAAGACTTAGTAGGTATTTAGAACTTAAAATGTTATCTGGTATCTGTGACGTTTCGCTAGAGTGACCAATATGGCAACATGCAATTTGTCTGTCAGAACCATTAGAATTTAACAAAATAGTCGACAATCCGAATTTTACGGATATATGTTGTCGATTCGAAATCTTTATTTTTTAATGTTTTATTATTCAGGTAAGGTTTCGATCGAATCTACCGTACCCCTTGACGAAATTACATATTAACATAGATTTGACATTGCGATGGTTGCGCAGTCTGTCGGTTCCAATGTGAAACATTCCAAAATCAACAACTACTTACAAATTAAACATTAACTAAAAAACATTTTCATGTGGACAAAATTGTGAATCTAAACCATTCTCAAGTGTCGTTGAACACACACAAAAATTTTCATCAAAATCGGTCCAAGCGTTTAGGAGGAGTTCAGTGACATACACACGCACATAAGAAATATATATATATAAAGATAGGTTTAGAAAATGGTATAAGCTAAAGGAATTCACTGAAAACTATAGAGAAACCTGGTTTAGAATTGAAAGTTGGGAAAGCTACTAAAAATTTTCGCAATGAAAATATCCATATTTCCCTAAAAGAGGAAATCGCAATTCGTCCATAAGCAACAAACACACAGAGGCTGCTTAGTACCTAGGAAGCCCAGAAAGTTACGTCGTTTTCTAACCTGATTCAGGATACAGAAGGAAATTCTGTTATGAAAAATTTTGTGGTTGGCAGTGAATGAACCAATAGACGAAAGTATCGCTTTACAATAGATATCGCTTTCTGTGGACGAAAGAGCACATGACATCGTATATATTGAAAATTCATACACGTCCTAAGTCCGTTAAAGTAAATGTGCTAACAACGAAATTGTAAAACGAAACCTAATCAGTTATCCTAATGAAATAATATTCAAATATAGCTGGTACCCGCGGCTTCGCACGCGGAAAAAAGTTACGTTTTAAAAAGTTCTCTGCCAAATCTAATCTTTATACAGCCGGTGACTTTCCAGATTTCAAGATGAATGACTCTTTGTTTTTATATATAATTATACAAAAATAAGTGTCTTGACAACAGCGCAACCTACCGGGTCAAATTGGAGCCTATATGTAGCGCTATAAAGTGCTCTACCTTCCAGTTAAAGTCTCATTTGAATCGGTTCAGCTATTCCAGAGATTACCCCAGACCAACAGACAGACAGACAGACAAAAATGTTAAAAAGGGTTGTTTTGGACTTAGAAACTAACTATATGCACTTGAAAATCCATAGTTACTTTGAAATCACAGACAGACACTTCAATTTTATTTATATGTATAGATGTATAGATGAGAAGAAGAAGTAAAGACTTGTTATCACGACAACAGCGCCAACTACCGGGTCAAATCGTAGCCTATATGTAGCGCTATAAAGTTCTCTACCTGGTATTGAAAGTCTCATTTGAATCGGTTCAGCCGTTCCAGAGATTACCCCGGACAAACAGAAAGACAGACAGACAGACAGACAAAAATGTTAAAAAGGGTTGTTTTGGACTTAGAAACTAACTATATGCACTTGAAAATCCATAGTTATTTTGAATTCACAGACAGACACTTCAATTTTATTTATATGTATAGATGTATAGATGAGTTGAATAAGTAAAGACTTGTAATCGCGACAACAGCGCCAACTACCGGGTCAAATTGTAGCCTATATGTAGCGCTATAAAGGCCTCTACCTGGTAGTGAAAGTCTCATTTGAATCGGTTCAGCCGTTCCAGAGATTACCCCGGACAATCAGAAAGACAGATAGACAGACAGACAGACAAAAATGTTAAAAAGGGTTGTTTTGAACTTGGAATCGTGTAACTAACTATATGCACTTGAAAAACCATAGTTATTTTGAAATCACAGACAGACACTTCAATTTTATTTATATGATGATGATGATGATGATGATGATGAATAGATGAGTTGAATAAGTAAAGACTTGTTATCGCGACAACAGCGCCAACTACCGGGTCAAATTGTAGCCTATATGTAGCGCTATAAAGTCCTCTACCTGGTATTGAAAGTCTCATTTGAATCGATTCAGCCGTTCCAGAGATTACCCCGGACAAACAGAAAGACAGACAGACAGACAGACAAAAATGTTATAAAGGGTTGTTTTGGACATAGAATCGTATAACTAACTATATGCACTTGAAAATCCATAGTTATTTTGAAATCACAGACAGACACTTCAATTTTATTTATATGTATAGATGTATAGATTCACAGACAGACACTTCAATTTTATTTATATGTATAGATGAGTTGAATAAGTAAGGACTTGTAATCGCAACAACAGCGCCAACTACCGGGTCAAATTGTAGCCTATATGTAGCGCTATAAAGTCCTCTACCTGGTAGTGAAAGTCTCATTTGAATCGAATCAGCCGTTCCAGAGATTACCCCGGACAATCAGAAAGACAGATAGACAGACAGACAGACAAAAATGTTAAAAAGGGTTGTTTTGAACTTGAAATCGTGTAACTAACTATATGCACATGAAAAACCTTAGTTATTTTGAAATCACAGACAGACACTTCAATTTTATTTATATGTATAGATGAGTTGAATAAGTAAAGACTTGTTATCGCGACAACAGCGCCAACTACCGGGTCAAATTGTAGCCTATATGTAGCGCTATAAAGTCCTCTACCTGGTATTGAAAGTCTCATTTGAATCGGTTCAGCCGTTCCAGAGATTACCCCGGACAAACAGAAAGACAGACAGACAGACAGACAGACAGACAGACAAAAATGTTATAAAGGGTTGTTTTGGACATAGAATCGTATAACTAACTATATGCACTTGAAAATCCATAGTTATTTTGAAATCACAGACAGACACTTCAATTTTATTTATATGTATAGATGTATAGATTCACAGACAGACACTTCAATTTTATTTATATGTATAGATGAGTTGAATAAGTAAAGACTTGTTATCGCGATAACAGCGCCAACTATCGGGTCAAATCGTAGCCTATATGTAGCGCTATAAGGTCCTCTACCTGGTATTGAAAGTCTCATTGGAATCGGTTCAGCCATTCCAGAGATTACCCCGGACAAACAGAAAGACAGACAGACAGACAGACAGACAGACAGACAAAAATGTTAAAAAGGGTTGTTTTGGACTTAGAATCGTATAACTAACTATATGCACTTGAAAATCCATAGTTATTTTGAAATCACAGACAGACACTTCAATTTTATTTAAATGTTTAGATGAGTTGAATAAGTAAAGACTTGTTATCGCGACAACAGCGCCAACTACCGGGTCAAATCGTAGCCTATATGTAGCGCTATAAAGTCCTCTACCTGGTATTGAAAGTCTCATTTGAATCAGTTCAGCCGTTCCAGAGATTACCCCGGACAAACAGAAAGACAGACAGACAGACAGACAAAAATGTTAAAAAGGGTTGTTTTGAACTTTGAATCGTATAACTAACTATATGCACTTGAAAATCCATAGTTATTTTGAATTCACAGACAGACACTTCAATTTTATTTATATGTATAGATGTATAGATGAGTTGAATAAGTAAAGACTTGTAATCACGACAACAGCGCCAACTACCGGGTCAAATTGTAGCCTATATGTAGCGCTATAAAATCCTCTACCTGGTAGTGCAAGTCTCATTTGAATCGGTTCAGCCGTTCCAGAGATTACCCCGGACAATCAGAAATACAGATAGACAGACAAAAATGTTAAAAAGGGTTGTTTTGAACTTGGAATCGTGTAACTAACTATATGCACTTGAAAAACCATAGTTATTTTGAATTCACAGACAGACACTTCAATTTTATTTATATGTATAGATGTATAGATGAGTTGAATAAGTAAAGACTTGTAATCGCGACAACAGCGCCAACTACCGGGTCAAATTGTAGCCTATATGTAGCGCTATAAAGTCCTCTACCTGGTAGTGAAAGTCTCATTTGAATCGGTTCAGCCGTTCCAGAGATTACCCCGGACAATCAAAAAGACAGATAGACAGACAGACAGACAAAAATGTTAAAAAGGGTTGTTTTGAACTTGGAATCGTGTAACTAACTATATGCACTTGAAAAACCATAGTTATTTTGAAATCACAGACAGACACTTCAATTTTATTTATATGTATAGATGTATAGATGAGTTGAATAAGTAAAGACTTGTTATCGCGACAACAGCGCCAACTACCGGGTCAAATCGTAGCCTTTATGTAGCGCTATAAAGTCCTCTACCTGATATTGAAAGTCTCATTTGAATCGGTTCAGCCGTTCCAAAGATTACCCCGGACAAACAGAAAGACAGACAGACAGACAGATAGACAAAAATGTTAAAAAGGGTTGTTTTGGACTTAGAATTGTATAACTAACTATATGCACTTGAAAATCCATAGTTATTTTGATATCACAGGCAGACACTTCAATTTTATTTATATGTATAGATGAGTTGAATAAGTAAAGACTTGTTATCGCGCAACAGCGCCAACTACCGGGTCAAATCGTAGCCTATATGTAGCGCTATAAAGTCCTCTACCTGGTGTTGAAAGTCTCATTGGAATCGGTTCAGCCATTCCAGAGATTACCCCGGACAAACAGAAAGACAGACAGACAGACAGACAAAAATGTTAAAAAGGGTTGTTTTGGACTTAGAATCGTATAACTAACTATATGCACTTGAAAATCCATAGTTATTTTGAAATCACAGACAGACACTTCAATTTTATTTATATGTATAGATGTATAGATGCTTAGTGTTTCAGATTCAACCTTTTTCAACCGTTTTCAACCTTTAACTCAAAACAGAATCATCGAAAGGTATTATCACAAAACTATGTACAATTGTATCACCATGTACGTAAACACGTAAGTACAATCAATAGGTTTAAACGCATATTGTTTACAATAATGGCTATGCTTTACAGTAAATATCATGCACACTGATCAGGGATTTATAATTATTAACATTACAGTAGTGCTACGATACGTTTTTCATTCGGGTTAATGGTGGTTTAAAATACTTATTCATTGAGAGAATGTGTGTGAATGAGTACGTTGAAATATAATCTGCTTAAAGACTTATCTCCTTCTGCAAGGCAGTGAGACTACCACTTTACGTCTTTCTATTACTCTGGTTTTTTAGACCTAGGGCTGGTTCTCTCCACTCTAGTGCCCAGCCAACCTAATGGGCAAGGAGACGACGGAGCGAGATAGGGAAGTCAAAGCCCTGTCTCCAACCGGCAATTCCAACGTTGGAAAGACCCGCAGGTAAGCCATAGGACGTACACGAGGACAGTAACGGGTCATGAGTCCCAGAATGGGAGAAGATGTCGACGCAGACGGAACCTCGGTGGTCGTGAACCGCGTGACCCCGCCCAATAAGGGTATTCGAGGACACAAGATGATCCTCAGTTCCTTCTAGTGGGTTTTACAAAAAGGAACTGAAGGATACCTTGTGTCTACTGTGTTGCACGGAATGCGTGATCCTACCAACATACAAACATCAACAAAGTCTAGGGATATTTTATATTTCATCAAATATCTAAAAATCTATGAAGAATTTTCTGATACAGTAAATAGAAGAATCATAGATTATTTTAAGGTCTTTAATAAAAATAAAAAACATTTCGTGTTTTTTTTTGTTTTAAATAAAAAAAATATTTTTTTTAATCATCATGGAAAATTAGTATGATAACAACAAACATTTCTTCTTAAAAACTATTAATTTTAATAAAAATGGAAAAAATCTTGTAAAATCTAATCATTAATAATCAGTGTTGCCACCTCTTACATTGATTACACATCGACATCGATTGTTAATACTTAAAATTAAATTGTCAATGTCTTGCTGCGGTATGAGGTCCCATGTCCTTTGCAAGTGTTCGTAAAGTTGTTGTTCAGTCGTCAAATTTGGTGGAAAATCTCTCAAAGCTTTTCGTTGTAATATGTCCCAGGCATGCTCGATAGGATTTAAGTCGGGCGACTGTGCAGGCCAATCCAAAACTTGAATATCGTGCTCTCGGAGAGCGGTCGATACCAGCCGCGCCGTATGGCAAGGAGCATTATCGTGCATGAGTAGAAATTCATGGCCTATTTGAGTTCTGTGTGGGACAATAACGGGCTCTACTACCTCCTCGTGGTATTTTTGTGCAGTCATGCTGCCTTGGATCCAAACGAGTTGGGTTCGTCCGCCAAGACGAATTCCTGCCCACACCATGATTGTCCCGCCTTGGTATGGGTGGACCTCCTGAGGGTGCCGTAGACGGCTAACTCTCCCTGGAGCTCTCCAAACGCGTGTTCTTCGTGAATCCGGGTGAAACCCAAACCGGGACTCATCGGTGAACAGCACCAAAGACCATTGTTCGTCACTCCATGGTAAATGCTCCCGAGCCCACGAAAACCGCCGACCGCGATTGCCACGTCGCAATGCTGGAACACGCAATGGTCTTCGAGCATGAAGATCAACTTCATGTAACCTTCTTCGCACGGTTTGGTCGCTTACCAGCAGCTGGTGGTCCTCCTGGAGCCTTTGCACTAGTTGCAGCGCTGTGATATTGGGTTGTCTTCTGGCGGTCATTTGGAGAAATCGATCCTGTCTCTGCGTAGTAACACGATATCTACCTGTGTGCTGTTCGGCCATATCTCCAGTACTGCGATAACGTGACCACAACCTTGATATCACATTTTGACTGGTATGTAGGGCCTCAGCAACGACGCGTTGAATTGCACCATTTTCTAACATGCCCACGGCTCGTAACATATCATCTCGACTCAAATGACGACGTGACATGACTTTTAAAGTTCGTACGTCACGTTAAATTAAAAAAGAAAAACAATTAAAAACCCTTTTCATTAATAATTATAATAAAACAGTTTTAACTTTCTTTAATGTAACGAATTACTAGCAAATTTGCAGCCATATTTTGTTTATTATTTTGTTTTTTTTCTTTCCATGTTCAAATTTTGAAAATAGAATAAAAGAGGTTTTAATCTGTATATAAACTTTTTGTGGAAACTAACAAGGTTCTAAACTATAAACTCGTAAATAATTTAGGATTAAGATATCCCTAGACTTTGTTGATGTGTGTATGTTCGGCGTTCCCGTCGACTTTCCCACCAAGGGAAAAGGGAAGCCGGAAAGTATTACGGTCGCTGTTTTACCAAGAGACTTTTGCGAGCAGAAAAATATCTATAAAGATGTCCAAGACAGCCGCTAGTTATTGGGTTTCCTTCCAACAGTGAGCTATTATGTCAAATAAAACATCCAAATTTACTTTTTAATTTACATCGGAGTAAGTATATTATGTATGTTACTATGTACATAAGCAACATTACATTCTAACAATTACTCTGTAACACAATATTGGTAATTCAGATTCAAATAAAACCAATATCGAGACTATTAAACGCTATTCTAATCGTCACCTAAACGCGCGCGAATGGGTTCAGAAACCCACTGAAAAGAAACAAGGACTGTTATCGTACCCATCGTTTAGATATTATCAAAATAACGTAGACTTTGTGCTATCGTATTGTTAGAAGTGTTCTGAAATCTATACCTAGTAATACACAAATAATAAAGCTGAACAGTTCAGATTCTCAACTCAGGAACTGATAATCGTACTTGAAAATATAACTATTACAGTAAGTACCTCTTGTTAACGACAGTAAATGACGATATTAAAATTATATCTGCGCTTAGTAACAACATTTCAATAAGCAATATAATACTTAAAATTCTTCCGTTACTAATACACAGGCAACGTACAGTTGAAACTACTGGGAGCAAGAAGCTCATATTTGGCGTGTAGGTACGTCAAAGGGAAGCGTATTTCCCAAAGGTTAACCCCGTATTAAGAAGGAATTTCTCACTCCCTCATATTGCCAAGGAATCGAGATCAAACGATTAAATTTTAAGAATAATTTGTGGGCGTAGCAGCTTATTTTATACATAAACAAACAATTACATCATCCATAATCAATGTAAAAGTGAAAAATCATGACATATTTCCACACAAAGTTATCTCTCGAATTCGAAGGACCACAAATGAAAAATTCAAAAGACTGCGATGTGGCGGCATTATCTAAACTTCACATTGACAGTTTGTGCAGATACGCCAATAAAAAGGCTCGGCCGTGATCAAGTCTGAGCCTTGTCGTTTGCGAGCCGCACAAAACGAACATCAAACCAGTATTTCACCAGACGTTTTATCAGGATTTAACAAATTATCGATTTTATAATAGTAGTCCACAGATGTCGCAATTTACTGGATGTGTTCAAAATTTACGTGGGTATATTTTTAACCAACTTAATTATGGGAGGAGATTACAATTCGGTTGTATTTTTTTATTTTGATTACTACGGAAGTCCGTGTTTTGCTCACCGATTTTGAAAATTGTTTTTGTTATTTAAATGAAATTGGGGCGGTTTAGTTACTACTGAAATTTCACCTCGGTTTTTTGTTAAAATTATTACAAGTATCTTGAGTTGCTTGTTTGTCTAGTGGTAAGTGAATATGTATCATGCATTTACCCTATATAAATATAACACGAGGTAAATGGATGACGGGTGACAGAGAATCATGGATGCGTAGGATATACTGCGCCGACCACAAATTAATTACCACATAACAAAGCAGGCTTAACTAGCCTAAGAGGACTTATTCATAATCTAAGGAGATTTTTTTAGACTGTAAATTAACATTCATTCTAACATATTTTAGAAATATTTACTTAATCAATGTGTATAAATATGAATTTCTATTTTTTTATTTTTGAAACCAGCATGAGACTGTTTAAGCCTTTTAAACATTGTTGCAAGAACTCTAACTTCAGACATCCAAAACAAAACCTCGTCAAGTGACTCTTAACTCGAAAACATTCACCATAGCTATTCATCTTAAACCACTTTAACACCAAAACAGCCTCGAAAAATGTATTTTCACAAAATTTGAAGCATCTCAATTGCGATAGAATAGAAACACGACAATACGAGCCATTCGTTCGGCAACAATTCAATTAGACGGCAATTGGGTTCTAGAGCCCAAAAGCTTCCAAAGATCCTTAACCTGACAAAATATAACGGGTAATGAACACGAATTACTCCGCAAAAACAAGTGAAGGAGATATAAAAGTGGCGCACGAAGATGTCTGAAGACAACGTGTATACTTACGGGGGGTATGGATGGAGGTATGGCCAACGTATGTTGGTATTAAGACATAAACTAGTCGTGAATAAGCGAGTTGATAAAACTGCCGTAACAGTGTAAAATCTTTTTGAAAAAAAATCTTGGCAAGGATATTATTGATAAGCAGTGGTGGTACCACTACACTTGTTATCAATAATTTCTACTGCCTACCATAGTAGGCGAGTTAGCACTGCGCTACTTGAATTAGAAATATCAGCGATGAATGTTCATGCAAATGACAAACTGATGTTCGACAAACGGTAGTTCGCCAATAATGATCTATGATAGAATGCAATTATGTTGGATTATTATTCAATGTAATGTCTATTGCACTGTTTTTTAACATCTTTACAATCGGAAAGTACTTTAGACATTTTACCTGCCTTTAACTCCTTTAAGTGTTTTCGGTATAAACACACCTCACATATTTTGTGCTTTGACAACACTTTATGTTAAAAGCCCACTTGTTTTTGGATGTAGAATTATAAAAACACCCTTTTCTACGAAGTTGGTTGAATTACGTGAATCTAGTTATCTAGGAGCAACTTTTCACCAAATATCTGTTTTGTAAACAAGTAGGCATTTGTTCCGTTGATATTTTAAAACATACGTTTTCTAGGAAGCTCTTCAAAGAATGCTCTTTGCAGAATTTGTATTTTGGCTAGTAGCTGTGATTTAATTAACATGAAAATACATGTTCCGTGTGGTGACGGATTAAGAATACGGAATGTTACCACCCCATATGCATGGGTGTCGTAAGGGCCGACAGAGGGAGCATATTATGCAGACAACAGCACTGTAAGAGAAGGAAAACTGGATACAAACCCTATACCAACCCGTTTGGCCAGCGTGGCATAGTAGGCCAATTTCTCCTTTCAAAGGAGATGCCTAGTCCAGCAGTGGACTGTTAAAGGCTGATGATTATGATGATATGTTAGTATAAGTGAATGTGGTACAATTACTAAAATGATGTAGCAAATGCAGTATTATTTTTGTGTGCGTAAAATATATTTAAAAACACCACTACATACTTTTTTCATTTCATGAATTAAATAAAAACTGGCAATAGTCTACAAAAATGTACGTTATGTTAATACTCAATAGAAACAAAATATTTATAATAAAATATAAGGTAAAGGACCTTTTTCAACGCCAACCTCTAGCTTATGTTCACACGACACAGCAATTATTGCTATTTAAAATTCAGAACGAATTTCATTAGACTACCAACCAAGCTACCAACTTTTTCTCAAAATTCTAAATATACTTTACCTTGAATCCTTTTAAAGCAAGATGTCTAGTGAAGAAACGTATCATGTTATAAACGCGCCGGCGTTACAGCGTGAAATTGGTCGGTTCCGCGAACTCTCCAGAGGAAGCGCCGCTCAAGCCACGTCTTTTTCGACGCCAAGTGCTGTCCAACTACCTTTTATTCATTTTCCGTCCCCCTCTTGAGGTTTAGACGTTTCTACTTGTGATTCTATTTGGTATTTCGTGTGTATTGTTCTTGGGAATTGGGATGCAACTGCAGATGTGCAGTTTACGCCGCGCGACCTGGTTAAGTGGTTTTCTTCAGGTTGTTGTATTAGGTAAAGAGACGTCGTTGTTTGCGTGAAATAAGATCTACGAGACAAATGTAAACATTACATTGATAATATGGCTGAAAATAATCATTGATTATAATAAAAAATATTGGTACGAAGGTTACATTATGGAACACATATCTTTAAATTATGCACAGTATTTTCTTTATTACCCACCGTAAATAAGTTACATACTTATCTAAAATGAATAACAAAGGATTTTTGCCGTAGATTGTTTGTATATTTTTCACCTGACGTATAAAAGCATGGATGCACAACACACGATCATGCCTCAGCGTTGTGTCGAAGATATTTGCGCACAATCATGGTGATTGAGCGGCTGAGGATTAATTGAATTTTCATCTGAACGTGTTGTTACTACCGCAAGCATACGTCAGCCGATATGTGCCTTTCACGTGTAGTATGAAAGAATATAACAGCGGTAATAGTTATAAAATCATTTGAGACTATGAAAACCAAGGTTGTATCTACACTCGCGTGCAAGTAAATCGACTCAAGGCTCAAGTGCGCATAAAAAGTGATATAACTTAAAAATTCCTTATTTTTCCTCTATATAATGTTTTACATAATTAAAGCCTAGTAATTAGGCTTTAAAATGGTAGCATAATTTCAGTAATTTAAAGAAATACATGTCTTTAGAATGCAACTGCACGCAACCTCCCATAAACTGCTCTGCGCTCTATACACAACTTGCGCGACACAAACCGCTATAAAAACCCCCTGTAATAGTTTTTTCTTATCAGTCGCTCACTAGACGTTGACCTGAACACATCTCTGCAAATTGAAGCCGTCATTTGAAGAAAATTATGGATACAACACCTGAAGAAGCCGCTCAAGTCGTTGCCCTGTTGCAAGAAGGGTTGAACCAGCGAGAAGTCGCTCGTCGGTTGAATATGAGTCAGTCTGCTGTCTCGAGAGTGTACAGGAGGTTTCAAGAGAGTGGTGCCTTCACTCGGCGGCCTAATACCACCCGACCCCGGTGCACCTCGGAGCGTGACGACCGGTTTTTTGTCTCGACCTCTCTCCAAAATCGACACCTTACCGGCGTGGATGTGCAGCAAGAGCTACGACAAGTTTGCGGAGTAACTGTCAGTCAGTGGACAGTTAGAAGAAGGTTGAAGGAAGCTAACCTTACTCCGAAAAGACCCGCTACAGGCCCGAAGTTGACCACAGCCCACCGTCAAGCGCGTGCTTGTGTGCAAAGTGCGCTTGTGCTCTCGAGCAAAGTGAAGGCGTTCACTTTGCTCGAGAGCACTTGGATTGGAGCATAGAGCAATGGCAGTCGGTCCCGTTCACAGATGAGACGAGGATGTGTCTCCATGGCAGTGACAGGAGAGGTCGGGTGTACCGGCGTCTTGGTGAACGGTTTTCACAGTGCTGCTTTGTTTAAACCGTTGCATATGGTGGCGGTTCTTGCATGATGTGGGCTGGAATTTCCTTAGAAGCAAAAACGGACCTTGTTTTCGTTCCTGGGGGAGGCCGGGGAGCAGGGCTGACCAGTGATCGTTACATTGAAAATGTTCTACTGGATCAAGTTGTCCCTTATCAAGGCTTTAGTGGGGATAATTTCATCTTGATGCATGACAATCTACGATGTCACACTGCTCGGGCCACACGTGAGTTCCTGAGTGAAGTTGGAATTCACATTATGGATTGGCCAGCGCTCAGCCCCGATTTAAATCCCATTGAGCACATATGGGACGAGCTCAAAAGTAAAGTTAGGGCGAGGAATCCAGCTCCGACAAACATCAATGAGCTCAAGACTGCGTTGGTAGAAGAGTGGGGCCGAATACCACAATCATCAATTAAAAAGTTGATGAGGTCGATGAAGAATCGCTTGAGAGCAGTGATCAGGGCTAGAGGAGGGAACACCAAATATTGACACGAATAATTTTTTTATCTTATGCACATTTTGTTTCATTTATACCCAATAACCCCATACTGTGAAATTGTATGAATTAAAAAAAAAAATTACAATATCTTTGACATTCACCTTTTTTACTAACCTACTGAATCGATTTTCATGCAACTAACATCATTTTAAAGCTCAATTACTAGGCTTTGCAAAAGCTCAAGAAGACGGGCGTGCATGCGCAGGTGCAAAGACTTTTTCATTTCTGGTATGCTAACCAAATTAATAGTGTTAAGTGGGCTAATAGTCTCTCTACTGCATATAGAATGGAATGTGGGGTGAGGCAGGGTGGACTAAGTTCGCCAAAGTTATTCAATCTGTACATTAATGAGCTAATGGTTGAACTCAGCAGCACACAAATCGGGTGTTCTATTGATAATGTCTGTATGAATAATCTCAGCTACGCGGACGACATGGTGTTGCTGAGTCCATCTATTGGCGCATTGAGGAGGCTGTTAGCAATCTGCGAAAATTATAGCAATAGTCATGGATTAAAATATAACTGCCTAAAAAGCGAGTACCTGATTTTCAAGGCTCTCGGTAAATGTCCATTAAGTGTACCACAAATTAAACTAAATGGAGT
Organism: Euclidia mi; assembly: GCA_944739405.2. NCBI lineage: Eukaryota > Metazoa > Arthropoda > Insecta > Lepidoptera > Erebidae > Euclidia > Euclidia mi. Next base: position 13,620,749 of record OX123184.2, on the reverse strand, counting down.
TGAATTGAAAAGGGTTCAACAATTTAAATATCTTGGACACTATGTTACTGAGAGTCTTGATGATCAGATGGATATAGAGAGGGAGCGCAGGGCTATGGCTGTAAGAACTAATATGCTGGCCCGTAGATTTGCTCGCTGTAGTAATGAAGCTAAAGTAACTCTGTTTAAGGCGTATTGTCAAACATTCTACACGAGTAGTCTATGGGTCGCCTTTACTCAAAGGTCGCTAAATACTCTGAGAGTGCAGTATAACAATGGATACAGGATGTTATTAGGATTGCCTCGCTTCTGTAGTGCTTCTGGCAGGTTTACGGAAGCGAGAGTGGATGGTTTTCTACGCTATTATGCGTAAACGCATTGCATCTCTTCTCAAAAGAGTACGGGGTAGTACAAATGGCATCCTGAATGTCATTGCCGATAAGTATGACTCCGATATATCGAGGAGATGGTTGCGAGTCCTTCTAGATTAGTAAATTTATTGTGTTCACTAACATAGGTTAAGTTTTATGTATGTAATTGTAACTATATGGACCTTGTCTGAAATAAAAATTTATTATTATTATTATTATTAATTATGTAAAACATTATATAGAGGTAAAATAAGGCATTTTTAAGTTATATCACTTTTTATGCGCACTTGAGGCTTGAGTCGATTTACTTGCACGCTAGTGTATTAAACCTGGCTAATTTAATAAAAATAAGACACTTATCACTGAATGTAACTGGCTATCTCCATTTTGTATTTTACTCTTATTTTACGATCATTATTATAACGATGGGCTAGTAGTCAGTGACATTGACTGTTAGGCTAAAGGTTGTGGGTTCAATTACATACGTCACGACGCCGACGCTTCAATTAAAGGTTGCTCGTGGATCGCTCCACGTTGAGCGCCAGTCTCGCACATGACAAGAAATAATAGTAATCTAGATAGGTGCTTTTCCTGAACGGAAATAAGGTCACTTACCTTTCCACTCAAGTGCGACAGGTAACAGAATAGGTATGTCTAATTATAAAGATAAAGACATAAAGACATATTTATTTCTGCATTTTGTTTGTTTACAACACTTATACATGTCAAAACCCTATTCTAGATGAAGCCGGCTTTTCCTAGCTAAATGACTTCTTGAGAAGAAAGGCCGAAACAAACTCAGAGTCATTGTTTTTTTTGTCACTTCAATTTCTTTAGTCTTTTCTTCATCTTTTAAAGTCCAGACAAAAAAGGGTTTAGTATGCAAGTACAATGCAGGAAATTATCTGACGCTTTTGACTGACTCGGCCCACTGATGGCCCGCATTCAACAGCAATCGTACGGCTCAACCTTGATTGAGGCAGCCAGCACGATCTGTATCACTATGCCTCCACGCCATCAGAAGGTGTATGCATAAGCATGTCAGCCTAAGCCATCAGACAGGTTGCCACAACTATTTGTTTATATGTTTAATAATGCCCACATCGTACTCACAACTTTACATGCTAATATACAGTAAAATACATGTTGCAAACAATAAGTAAAAAATAATACAAATTTAAACAATAAAATGTCATATATTTAAAATGTCAGAAAATATTATTAAATGTCAGAAAATATAATTGAATGTCAATTTATGAATAATAATATATTACTTAAGTAATTTTAAATGTCAAAAGAAAATAAATAAAATAACAATGTCAAATCAAACAATGTCAAAACAAAATAAATTAAATTACAAATGTCAAATTAAAAATGTCAAAATGTAAAAATATAAGTATTACAAATGTAAATAAAAATATCATGTCATTTTTTTTCATTTTTTTTTTGTTTTTTTTTTTTTTTGACTCATGGTAGAAACCAAACAATTTACGGGCTTACCCCCCCAGGCTGGGCCCCTAAAGGGACTCAGTCTAGGGAGAGTGTGGAGACTCCCCGACGAGAAGCGCCGGGACTACCCACTAAAACCACCATGGTGTTCCTCTATCCGATCCCATTGAATGGCGGGGTCGCGGGATCTGCGTTAGCATTACTGCCGCGACCCCACCTGAGCTGGCCCGCGCGAGCGGGCCCCGTCCCTCGCATGCATCTATCTGCATCCATCATGCTTGTCCTCATACATCCTCTTTCATACTACAAGCGGAAAAAAACGACGTAGTCTACTAATGCTACGAGAGGCGCACGCGGAACACGTGCGCCGCCTCTCGGACCTCGCGGACGGGGGGCGGTATAACAGGCCCGCCGTCCGCAGGCGTGTACTCACGGTGGCCGGAGATCGTTGAACGCCCTCCGGCGACGACGGCCGGTTCTGCGGGTGGAGACAGGTCGCATGGGCTCCCTATCCCGCTCCGCCACCTCCTTGATCGACATCACCGTCTCACAAAAGGAGGCGGCGGCGTCCCAACACATCTCGCTTCGAACCATGGAACGAATCAAGGTCCGAAGCGAGAGTTCGACCACTCCTATCGCCGCGACTAGGTCTCGGCGCTGCGATGCCCAAGCAGGGCATTCCGCCAAGGTGTGCAGCGCCGTGTCCTCTACTGGGTCACGGCGATCTCCGCAGTGGTGACACCCGGGCGTCTCCTCCCGGCCAATGCGGTGCAGGAACCGGCCGAAACAACCATGGCCGGTTATCACCTGTGTCAACCGGAAGGTGAGGTCGCCGTGTCGTCTCTCCAGCCACTCGTCGAGTACGGGCCTCACTGCCTCAATGCAACGAAGCCCCGCGCTGGGGTGCGTGAGTCGCTGTCGCCATTCCGCCACTAGGACCTGTCGGAGTTCCGCCTTTCGCGCCTCAATCTCGCGAGGCGCGGGTTCTCCGCCTACTGACCGGGCCTCGCGGCGCCACTTATAAAGCGACGCAAGCAGCCCGGCCTGTAAGTCCCAGGGCGGACATCCGGCGAGGAGAGTCGCGGCTCCGAAGGAGACCGTGCGGTAGCCACAAATTATCCTGACGGCCATGGCGCGCTGCGGTGCGCGTAGCGCCCGAACGTTGCGGGCCGTCAGGTTCTCGGCCCAGATGGGATACCCGTATAGGGCCATCGACCGCACGACTCCCTCATAGAGCCTCCGGCAAGAGGCGTTCGGCCCCCGTAGGTTTGGCAGCAGCCTCGACAAGGCGGCCGCCGTCCCCAGGAGTCTAGGTGCCAAACGCTCAAAATGCCGGTGAAAGTCCCATCGGCTATCGAGAACGAGCCCGAGGTATTTCAAGCTCGTCCCAATGCCGATGCGGACCCCTCCTACCATTATATTGGCCCCTGCAGGTGGCCTGTTCCGAGGCCCATGAAACGAAATGGCCTCGGATTTTGACAAGGCCACCTCGAGGCCCAACTGCCGGATGCGACTCACTCTGTGTGCAACCCCAGCCGTCGCCAGTATGGCCGCCGCCCGGTGCGTCTTACCCTTGGCCGTGACCAACGTATCGTCGGCATAGCAGACTATGCCGACGCCGTGGAGGAGCGCACCCCGCAGCACACAGTCGTAGCCGATGTTCCACAGGAGTGGACCAAGAACCGACCCCTGCGGAACACCGCACGACATCTCTCGCTGACTCCAGCCGTCGTGACCCGGGTATACCACATACCTCTCGTATAGGTATGCCCTGACTATTTGGCGGAGATACGTCGGCACTCGATGGTAGATGAGTGCCGACTTGACAACGCTCCAGGGCAAGGTGTTAAACGCGTTGGCGATGTCAAGCGACACCGCCAGAACCACCTCGCCCCGGGATACTGCGTCCTCCGCCAGGCTCCTCACTGTTTGTATGGCATCAATCGTGGAGCGCCCTCGGCGAAAACCGAATTGGTTGTCCGCCAAGTTCGGGCCCACGCTCGACAGGTGCTGGACGAGGCGCTCGGCAACTATGTGCTCGAGCATCGTCGCAACCTCATCCAGCAACACGATGGGCCGATAGGCAGACGGACTGTCCGCCGGGCGCCCCTCCTTCTTGATTAGGACCAGCTTGCCCGTCTTCCAAAGACGAGGAAACCGGCCCTCTACCATACATTTGGAGAAGAGCCCTATAAGTCGGGGCTCGAACTCGGCTATGACCAGGGCCCACGCTCGGCCTGGAATGCCGTCGGGCCCTGGGGCGGTGTTCTTCATACGGACCATCGCCGCTCGAAGCTCGACCCGGGTCACTTCGGGAACCGCATCGTCGTCTACGTCCGCGCTGGCTGTCGTGGGAGAGGGAGTCATCGGCGGAGGAGGGTGCTCCGCTCTTGAAGGAAACAGAGCGGTAACGACAGCCTCGACTGCTTGCGGCTGGAGACTCCGCGTGAGCGGGGGCACCCAGGGGCGAAGTTTGCCCCTGACCATAAGGTATGGACGCCCCCAAGGGTCACGCTCCAGAGTCTGCAGCAGCTCTTGGTGGGCCTGATCTTTGGCCCACGCAATCTCGGCTTTTAGTCGTTCTCTGGCCGCTCTGTACCCCTCGTATAGCTCCGCCTCCCTGAGCTCTGAGTCCGGAGTGCGGCGACGCCTTCTACGAAATCGGGCATACTGGCGTCGCGCAGCCACACAGAGGTGGCGCAATCGCGCGATGTTGTCTGACCACCAGTACACCCGACGCCTCGGTGAGTGGTTGAGCACTCTTGGCATCGCCTCATCACAGACGTTAGTCATGGCCCTCTGGAACCACTCTGCCTCCATATCGACGTCCTGAGACCCGGACGGTGCTTGTGTCCAGGTCTGAACGATAGCGGCCTCCAAGAGGGCCTCCCGATTCATGCTCTTCAATGCCCAGCGTGGACCGTCCCCAATCAGGGCCCGCTGTACCGGCGCGTCGATGATTCCGGTTTCGGCGGAGACGTCGAACCTAATGTATCTGTGGTCCGACAACGTCTCCGCCTCCTCGACGACGCGCCAGCCTCGGACACGGCGCGCAAGAGCGGGGCTCGCGAACGTGACGTCCACGACGGACCCGCCCCGCTGACGCACACACGTGTGCACAGTGCCCCGATTGAGGACGAGTAGGCCATTCTCCACGACCCACTGTTCCAGCAACTCGCCCTTCGCGGTCGTGGTCGCGGAACCCCAAGCCGAAGCCTTGGCATTGAGGTCCCCGGCGACGAGAACGGCGCGGGGGCGGCTGCGAGTGACGACGACGCTTAGTTCGAGCAGATACGCTTCGAAGTCGGCGAGAGACCGGTTGGGGGAGAAATATCCTCCTACCACAACCATTTCCCCAATTTGTGCTGCGACGTACCCCCTCCCACGGGTGATGTTCCCGATAGGAGGGGTGCCGGCGGCGGCCCTGGCGATGATGGCCACCAAGCCGTCAAGGTCCCCAGCCCAGTCATCTCTGGGGAGGACGAAATACGGCTCGGCGGCAATGGCGACGTTGATAGACCACTGCGCCATGCTCTGGAGCAACAGGTCTTGAGCTCTGGCGCAGTGGTTCAAGTTCGATTGAAGGAGGCGGAGGGCGAGAGACATTATTAAGTCTCCATCGCACCAACCGCCCCCCTCGCCGTTTCGGCGTTATTGTTGCTGGTTGCTTGGCCAGCTTTTTGCTGCATCTTCCTGGGAGCGGCGCAGGATTTCGCGCTCACCCGGTGCTCGGCTGGCTTGCCCGCCGCCGCACACAAAACGCAGTGTGGCGGGGTCTCGCAATTGCCAGCCTTGTGTCCGGCTTTGCCGCACTTGAAACATAGACCACTGCAGTCCACCGATGAGGTACACCTCACGCCCACGTGTCCGGCTGTGAGGCACCTGTAGCAGCGCAGCGGCCTAGGCTCCAAAAGGCGCACCTGCGCCGACACCCAGCCGACCAGCACGCGACGACCGTCGGCCAGCTTTTTAGCCGTCGCCACGGGGCAGCTTACTATCGCTGACCCCATTCCGTCGCGGTCCGGGCGAATTAGACCACACCGGACCGACTCTACGGGGCATCCCCCGGCGTTGGCGACGGCGGTCCGGACTTCGTCTGCGATGATGCTGTCATCCAGGCCCGCGATACGCAGTTCAGCGCATTTTTGGGGCCTGGAGATGCGGACGTCTTCTGCAGGTAAAATCTGGCGCAGGCCGTCCGCAAGCCTGTCGGCCTGCTCACTACTGCCCGCTCCGGGCACTTCTATAAGTCGGGCTCCGGTTTGAGTTATTTTGCACCGGAGCCCCGCTGTTATACCCAACTCAGCTGGGTTGATCGCGTCCCGCGCCTTTGTGAGGAGCTCCGCGTATGTTGTCCCCCGCTCTAATGCTGCCGGCTGCAGAGTAAGAATAACTGCAGTAGAGCTGGAGGTGCGGAGCTTGCGGGCCGCCTTCCTGGCCTTTTTGGAGGCCTTACGCCTTTTTTTGGCTTCCTTAGCCTTCCTGCCAGCGGTGTCCCACCCATTGGTTTCGGGAGCGGGAGCCATCGGGCGAGCTTGCGTTGCTGCTACGCTGGCAGGAATAGCTTCAGCATTGGCTGCCTTCTTTTTACCCTTATTAGACCGGGCTCTGGGCGCAGGTACTACAGGCTGTGCAGACTGGTTTGGCGGCTTCTGCATAGCCGCCTGTCGCTGCGTAGTTACCGCTATGGCCGCGTAGGATGTAGACGGCTGCGGGGACCGCTCGGGTTGCGGCGTTGCGGATTGCTGCTGGTCCCCCGCCAGAGGTGGTCTGAGGGCCTTTGCCTCCAACACCGAGAGGCTTTTCTTCATCTCCGCCATTTCTCGGCGGAGGGTGGCCACCATATCAACTAAGGCCTTGTTAGCTGCGTCGTTTGGTTCCGGGCGCTTCTCCACCGCGGTACGGAGTTCTTCTTGATTGCGCCGAAGTACTGCAATCTCGACTGACAGGCGGGCGTTTTCCGCCTGCAGCTTTTTGGTTTCTTCGCTGGTGGTGCGCTCCAGAAGCACCTCCGTTAGCTCACGCATTGAAGCCACAGCCGTCTTCAGTGAATGTTGGGAGGTTCCCTTCAATCCCTTCGACTGTCTGGAGACCAAGCATATGGCCTCCAAGGCGACCTCAATGCGCGAGCGAATCGACGCAGCAGGCAAGTTCTCTGCCTCCGGTTCCACCGCCGAGGACTCGGAGAGGCGACTGGCGGCCACACGAGCGGTGGCGGCTACGATGCGTCGCTCCTCTTCGGAGGCGCGCTCCTCACTCTCTATCCGCCGTTTTTCAGCGGCAAGTTCGGCTCGCGCCTTGCCTAGCCCCACGTACTTGCCGTGCGTGGGGGGACGACCACGCCTCGCAGTCGCGACTTTAGGCGCAGCAGGCAGCCTTGTCCGCGCTGTCGTTTGGTTCGGTTACCAAACTTACTACTGAGCTGTCAGATTCAGACAGCTCCAGAGCAGACTCCTTCCGCGCTTTTTCACGCTTATCTTCATCTGATCTCGCATTACTGGGCGTGCGAGATCGGGTTTTGTCGACCGACTTCGGTTTATGAGAGGGGTTTTCAGAAGAAATTTCCATATTGAATCCCACGATTGCGGGAGAAATAAAAGTCGACCCGGGCAGAGATCCCGCTATACCCGGGCAAGCCTAATACCTACAAGGCGGCGGCTGATGCCCTGAGGAGGCCGCACTAGGGACTGACCTACCCGCCAGCCATGCATCCTCTCGCCGTGCGGCAGCAGCTTAGGATTGGGGGATTTTTTATAGTGCTTGCCTTGCACGCGGTCCGGGCGACCAAGCCGAGACCCTCGGTCCCGTAGACAGCCGCGAGACGTGACCACAGACACTACGTACGGGATTACGAGTTTTTGACAGTTGTCAACAGGGGCAAGGGAAGAAAAGAAGAGTGAAAGTTAAAACAAATTAAGAATAAGGAGTCCGAAGACGAAAATAAGAAAAGAAGGACCACCGTTGACTGCTTGGTGGTAGAGTGAGTACACACCAAGCCCGTCAAAATCCCGTCGCGAGTCCTCTCTGATCTACAGAGGGGTACCAGGAGGGACGAAAGCAGAGCCCACGATGGGCACTGCTGGACGGACGGTGCAGCTCTCCAAAGAGCGCCTCTGTGTCCGCTGTAACTTTTTATTGAGGTTTTCTCCCTCGTGGCCCGAAAACCCGCGGGCAAGGACGGCGCCCTCCGCCCTTGCTAACGCGCTGGCCGGACGGTAGTCGGGGTATGACTAGCCGCCCGTCCTCTTTTTCAGAGATTAGCCACAAGCAACGATTCCGCTCGGAAAGGCCTGCCTATCTACCCCATCCTATCTATCACCCGGCCTACACTCAACCCACAACCCTAACACCTTCCTTAAGGAATCGCTGACTGCGTTGCCAGGGGTGCACCGGCTCGGTGACTGCTCTATCATCCGAAAGACGGAATAGCAGCCACACAGGCACGCGGGGAGGTTCTCTGATCTGCACCCCGGCATTTTTGTCTGCTAAATAATCTTTAACTGTGTAATAAGCTTTTGAACACAAGCTCTGTTTAATAAATACTTTGAATTTATTAATACTTAGTTCCTGAATATTGCCTGGAATTTTGTTGTAAAAACGTATGCTTTGACACTTGTATGAGTTACTTATTTTTTGTAGTCTAGTTGAAGGTAGAACAAGTTTGTTTTTATTTCGTGTATTAAAATTATGAATGTCGCTGAATTTAGAAAACATATTTATATTTTTCCTGACATATATATATTTATATTTATATTTTTCCTGATATCTTTGTCCAAGGCAGGCTATGTGTTATATTCTGCTATAGTAAATATGTACCTTACAAGTTACCTATTCCCACCGCCAAAAGGCAAATATATACCAAAAGCTTAGAAAAATATGGCGCCTACGCTCATACGCAGCAGTGGTCTACAACGTTTCCGAACACACAGCATAAGTCGACAATAACAGTGGCCACAGTGGCCGTTCCGAAATATGTGGGTACTTAGACTTCTCCAGTGGCTGAAAGGACTTTGGAATTTGTTAAATATTTGCTACAGCGTCCAGCACTTGTGCAAACTTAGAGTATGTGCAATAGATTCTGCAGCTTTATTTATTTAATAATATTGACTACTTGAAACTGATTAGAGTTAATATAACGATGACAACAGGCAACACGTGTTTGAAGAGGTTCTTTACTTAATATAAAACTAAATTAATATGTGTTTGTTACATGAACTACCTAGGTGTTTGTCTAATGCACGGAATATTGTTTCTTTTTTGAGTTAAGGAAGCCAGACGACAGTCACTCTGTGGAAAAGCTGATATATTGTCTAATCTGGTTACATTAAAGCGTACCTCGGTATGCAACGCGAAATTATTGGGGATGCATCCAAGGATAACGATCAATGATGATCAACCTAGATGTTTGGAGATTACCACAATAAAAGAAACAAGAAATTAGAGGGGTTCACGATTTTTCCTTCACCGTTTACAAACAATAATAAACTATTTAATGCGCTAATTACTGCAAAATCTTAGCCCTGCGCACCGTGGGTTCGAATAAAACCCGAGACCATCTACAAAGCAGTCAGTTAGTTCCTCCAAAAGCCTGTCGCAGCCGTTCTGAAGCTGCAAATTTATTTAGATTCAATTAAATAAAAACTATTTTTAAAATCTAAACATAAATAGGTACTTTATAATTATCTAAGTATGTAAATTGCTAACATCAACAAAAGTGAATAGATCACTACCTACTTAAAAAGATATAAATGCAACACAAAACTAATTCATTACGTCAATCTGTTCACAAGTGTAATTTATAAGCACTATGAAGGGCTTCAGCATTTTATAAGCCTTACTACATAATAGCTTATAATTTGTCAAATAAATTATGCAAATACAGTACGCATTATAAGTCTTCATAATCTAATAAACATTGTTAATGAACGCCATTAAAAAACAGTCGACATTATTCTTATCCCTTAAAGCGTAATACCAAGAATCAAGCGAAGGCACGGCTAAATTTTAAACGAGCTGCTCCATCAGCCAAATTATTTTTTACAAAAACAATTTAAGTGTCCGCAATAAATTATTTCGCTTCTCTCACTAATAATGTAATGTGAGCCCGCTTTATAAATAACGGAACTCTTCCCCGCAAGTGTTAATTTGGTTTGAAAAATGCAACGAGACAGTGTGCCTTCAGAGTTGCGAGCGATACAAAATACATGATTATTCTAAATCCGCGGGACAGCACCTACTCAGTCCAGCCGTACCATAACGCCCACTGCAATGCAAATTGCTAAAATAATATCTAAATTGAAATATTTTACTTCCAACTGCCAACTACAATCAACTTTTAAACAAAGATGTTAAGGTATACATTACAAAGTTGTAAAACAAATGAAAACGTTACCGTCATATTATTTGATGAGCATGTAAAACTTTTTGATCAGCACTTAGTATCACACTTAAATATTTTGCGTTGTAGCTTACTAAGTAAAGGATACAAATAGGCAGAGTGGTTTTATACTCATACATCGAATCGAATAAAATACTTCAGAAACGCCTAATACTGCGCTTTTTAGACACACGCCTGAAACTACAAAATTTGAACAGTTACACAGAGTATCTGCAATACTCAGAAGTGACAAACTGAAACCAAATGGTCACTTACAAGATCCTGGCTTACTTAAACGAGATATTTTAATTCATTTTATTTAAACTCAATTATCAACTTACTAATCTAGCATAATGCTCGAAATACCGGATAGTTTCCTAGCTAAAAATTGCAGACATTTTATTCTTATCTTCATAAAAGACAGTTCAAGTGGTAGTGGTGATATTCTATGATCATTAAACCACAATAAGATTTGTACAAAATTTAGATTTGACAAAATTAGTAACATATTCCTCTGTACATACTTTAAGGTTGGCATATTCTGTTTCTATTTGGACTGAATGTAATTTATAATGAATTTTGTAACCTGGATCAGGTATTTGGCTAAAGTATTTTGTAATCTTATTTCATTTGCGCTACATTTAACATCAGTCACAACAAACATCAATCTCCATTCTAAAACTGAGTTATTATCCCTATAAAGATAATTTTCGTTTTAAAACAAGTGGTAATCAGCGGGCGGCATGCAACGCGGATTTAAATTGGCAGCGAAACAAGATAGCTTAGCTTATTTGTTACTGATAAGCTTATACATACGTAGAGTTATAAAACCGTAGTGATAGATATGTCTATTACGATACAAACATACAGCACTGAAACTTATGTTCTGTAAAATCTTTCAAATTGTCAGGTTCAATAGGGAAGTTTCCTGCAAGTGAAATAAATTATACAAGTATTTTTATCTAGTAAAACACATCGAAATAATAGTAGTTTCATTCATCAATTAATCTTATGAATTTATTTAACATTTTTTATTATTTTTTAATATTAACTTTGGAATCAAGAGAAGACTACACTAAGATCTATATTCTTGCTGCTTGTAGGACATGTACTAAAAATAAGTTAAAATATGCCTCAATACGAAATAAATACTTACTTAATAACCACTAGATTTAGTCGGAGATTTAGGCTACTTAGATCATCTACCAAATAAGGGATTTCAAATTGGCTAAACATTAGTCTACGTCTCTATTCTAACTTAAACACAGAACAATTCACCTACAAAAAAACGGAGCACAGCAAACCCAAACAGAGGGAACGCTTAAACTCAATTCTTAAGTCTAGTTAAACATAAGGTATAGGTACCTATATGTATATGTACCTACTATTCAGTCAACACCTTCAAATAAAACACGTAATTATTTCCATCCATAGCTCTTATAAGCTTCATATCGATAAAATATTTTATTGGCTTTTACGTAAAATAATTTACAAGTAAATCATAATCGCACGCTTCTCCACATAAATGCCAACTTATCTAACCAAACTCTTAAACCCCACTCATTCCTAACCCTAAGCTTTTTCCCGTCATTTCTTTTGTCCCAAGGAAACTGCTAATTGCCCTGATGGCGGGAGGGAAAAACGGATGTTAAACTGAAGGAGCCCAATGGGGAAGGGTGAAAAGGCGGCAAAGGAGATGTATTTGTACGGATCTGAGAATGAAAAGAAAACAAAACGTGTCAGCTTGTTACAACAGCAGGAAATTAATATTTATGCAATTTACTTTACCCGCTCTAATCCTGTTCGTTTTAAAAAAGATGTATTTCTTGGAAATTCAGGGTTTATTACATTCGGCTACGTGTTTTGAATTTTTTGTAGGTATTTCTAAAATTTGCAAATTTGGTTCAGTGACCCTGGTCTTTGGGAGATCAATTTTTTTTCACGCGGGTAATCATAGATACTGCTCCTGACAGTATATAATTTAACAATAAGAACATCTTGTTACAAAGCAGTATATAGTAAACGAAGCTCTAATCATCATCATTTAAATCATTAGCAAATTAAATTAGACAAATCAACAATGTTATAAAAAAAGATTGCTACCAGCTGCTGTCGATTTAAAAACGGCTTAATCACGTAAATATCTATAAAATACTAAAATGTTGACTAAGAAGATACTCCCAGATCTTAAAATATCATCATAACTAACTTTGTGTTCTGATGGAAGTTTTGCGTAATTAACAACTTTTCTAAAGTTTTACCAACTTAGGTACATATTATTCTTCAGTAAAATAAATAGGTTCAGGAAAACTTTCTCAAAAATATTTAGATTTTAAATTGTGGAGTTTAGAAATTATAGAATCTTTATATACAAAATCCTTGCGTTACTGACTGACTGACAGACACGCTACAGCCGGAACTACTGGTCACAAGAAGCTGAAACATGGCATGTATATTCCTTGGGGACCGTAAAGGTGCACTAAGAAGGGATTTCCCGAAATTCCCACGGGAACGGACAAAATATGCGGAAATGGCGTAGCCGTGGGCATCCTCTAGTAACAGATAAGAATAAAATAGGTAAGAAGGTACTTGAGCTTCTTCCTAGAAGTTAGGTACTATGAGGGTTTGTAAGGGCTTATCATGGGCATTTATTTGCGTATACAATGAGGTAAACAAAACTAAGCAAGTACTAAAAGCCTTTTGGCTAATTACAAACACCCAAAATACAAATTTCAAATAGACTCTGCATTTTTGGCTGTAAAACCTACTGGGTAATAATAATTTGGTGCATATTTCGGGGCGGTGTTGCCCGTACATAAATATTATTTTTGCTGCATTGTAACTGGAAGATCTTCGATATGATAAAGCTTGGCACGAATAGCACGAACGAAGGGCTCTTTCGTGATCAGAATAAACTAGTGTTATAATTGTTGTAAGAAACGAACGTGCTATAAGATTTTTATTGGCTGAAAATGCAGGTCGCTTATCTTTGTACGATACGGAACGGAGCTCAAGCAGCAAAAAGAAAGGAAATTAGCAACTGCAAAACGAGTTATTACAGTGGTCACATTTATTATACTTATAATTTTACTCATCTAAGCCGACAAAAAATCTTTCAAGTAACATGTTAAATGTGTTGCTCCTGACGACAAGGCAAACGCAAAAGAAATAAGGAAATCAGGGAAAGACTCCCCTGAAGATGAGACGATCTTCTGTGGTGGTGACACGATTGTGACCTGCTCTGAAATCAAACCCCAATCTTGACACCATTAAAGAAAGAGGATGATCACTGGAGAGAAGATGCCGGTCGTCGTACCCACCAAGCGAAACATACCTAATAACGCAGACACTGTTAGTTTGCATAGATATTCTGAGAGGGTAGTACCTTTTTGTGATTCTGAATACGTGTTGAAACCGTAACCGAGTCTTTCCAGGTAATTTAAAAAACAAAAACGAAGTATTTTACATGTAAAATACTTTATGCGTTTAGATATTGCTACTGGCATCTGAGTCATCACGTCAAGGTACAGCTGCAAATCCGTGACAGACATTCATACCTGGCACAAGCTGAGCTAGAAGCCAACTAGCTGCAACAATGATACACGTTAATAATAGGATGTCAAATATTGTTAATAAGGGTATGATGGAGCTGTCATACTTATTAAATATAAAGGCCCCTTAATAAAATTTAAATGAAGCTATGATGAAGATCTTTGACAGTCGTTATAGGGCGTAGTACCATAGTACCTCTGAATAAACTGACACTAGTCTAAACCGTGGAATATCACTATCCTTTTAAGTTGCCGAGGTCAGACAGGCAGTCGTTCTGTTCAAAAGCAGATAATATTCAGCCAAATTTGGTGAGATTAGTAAGCGGACCTCGGGCTCCAAGGTGAGAAGCTTTGGATGCAACTAGGATAACTCTGGGACGATGATGACTTGCTGTTCATTTTATTTAAATACTAGCTAACCCGGCGAACTTCGTACCGCCATATATGTATTATACATATTATATGGCGATCCATTAAAAAAGCCGCATTAATATCCGTTTGCGTAGTTTTAAAGATTTAAGCATATAAAGGGACAGACAGGCAGAAGACAGACTTTGTTTTATACTATGTAGTGTTATTGTTTCTTCTTGTGTCAATAAAGGTAGGTAACTTTATTTCTTTCTTTCAATTTTTTTATGTGCGTGTAGATTCATGTTAACATTTCAACGACAAGAAATCCATTAGATCGTTATTTTCATACTTCACTATAACACGTTCGTATTTATAAATATCTATTGTTGTTAAGAAAAACGTGTATAAGAAGCAGAAGTATATCGACCGCTTATCTGCGTTAAGACAGCGAGTCGACGGTGATTAATGTTTCAGCCTCATCCCATTCCACTGACGCGTTTGTTGGAGCACTACTCACTTGGAGAATGGACTTACTAACTTTTCGACAGTCTTCAGTTACGTATTCAGTCAATGAGTTAAGGCCTATTTGTTTTGAAAGTGCAGCTTAGTGCAGGCTGATTTTAGCAGTAGGTATGTATATTAACATCATAATGAAGTATAACGTATTATTTATAAGAGCAAATTGCACTTTTTCAAAGCTGATTAACAAGATCGGAGCAACGACCACGTCTCTCAAAGCCTAGTTAAAGTCTAAATCTTAACGCTTTAGCATACAATTTTCACAATAGGCTACATTACAAAACAAAGCCTCATTTTTTACACTCGTTTTAATCTAGCCTTAGCCTTGAATTAACTACTCCAAGACTTTTACTCTTTTAGTCATTCTAATTACTGCTAGATTCGAAGCAACCAGACTTTTCCTCACACTTTTGTCCACTTTTTACAATTTTAATATCCATCGTTCTTAATTCAGCTTTGAACGGAAACATAAATAATCCATTTTAAATCCGAACGATTTAAATCACGGTAGTATATCATAAAACAATATCCCGTAAAGGCATTAAAAAAATAAAAAATCTCGCTATTGTCATAACAGTATAATATATTACGATTAGAAACCAATAATCCATATTTCAAATCCAAACATAACATACATAACGAAGTCAGTGATCACACACTTTACAAGTGAAAAAGAAGAACGGATATTATTTGATCGTACGATATCACGAGAATGGGACTGGTGGGGTAGACAGGGGAGGGAAAACAAACTCACTTCCAATATCCAATGAAAAATGAATCCATCAAATCCAATAAAAAATCTAGAGCAAGTTATTATTACGTTATAGATAGCTGTCGGGGGACGATTTGTGGTTTGCGATAGTTCCATCGACAATACGCGTAAACTTTTATTTGATATTTCTCCCTTTAATGTTATAACGTTTTATGTGTTTAGTTTTCTTTGGGTAATTACGTTGGTAAACAAATTACAATGAGATTTTATTGCCATCGTAATTAAGTATTCGAACTTGATTCAACAATTAACTTCTTCACGAAGAGTTGTTTGGATAATTTGTCAAAATATTTATTGAAAATATACCTATTTGTTATTATTTTTCATCATTCAATTACAACCCGCGGTCTGTTTACGCGTCTAACCTGATTTGATTGAACATTGGCTTTTAAACAGACCGCCTACCTGTCTGACTAGTCAATGGTTAAGACTAGTGTCAGTTTTATTCACAGGTTCTGACCGCCCTATAATGTTTGTCAAAGATCTTCACGATAGCTAGGACCGACGGCTTAACGTGCTCTCTGAGGCACGGGGCAAGCGATCATTTACAATTCAATTCGCACATCACTCCGAAAAGTCATTGGTGCGCACTGACTTTTCGGCGTGGATTCGAGTCCGATACTCTTTGCCTGGCAGTCTATTGGTATTCCACTATTTGTGTGTATTTTGTCTTTTGGCGCACGTACACCGCGATGTTCTCCACCTTAGTGGTGTAGTGCAGGCGAGACACATAAACAGGTGTGTTCGGTGCAGCGGCGCGCAGATTCGCACCCGACTGCACAGGAGCCGTCCCGCAGCAGTTCTTGTTGGTTTTCTGATGACGCTTTCTCCTCTGCACCGTCATAAAACCATCATCACCTTTCTCGTCGCGGTTTGTTGCCTTCTCCGGCATGGACTTCAGTGTGGATGCAATGGGGGTACTCGCAGTAACTTGCTGAACCTCTATTCGCTTATTACGCGCAGCAATATCCGGAGGAGCCACGGAGACGGGGGCAGGGCTGCGGGGCGCTCGTGTAGCGCATTCAGCAGTCACAACATTTCGTGGCGACAAAACTGCTGACGCGAAATTGCGACTGATGTGTTGACGCATGCACCTCGGCGCATGTTGATGTTGCTGCGCGCGTGATCCAGTTAAATCGACAACCTTGTGTAGGTCATCCACTTCCGTGCGCAAGAGTGCAACGGTTTCCTCGGATGCCTGTAGTTTCTTGTGTACATCCGATAAACTTGCCTTCAGAAAAACGATGTTCTTCAAAAGGCTTGTGACATTGACGTGGTCTAAAGTGACGGGAGGCAACTTGTTTAAGTCCCCCGCCACAAACGTCGGCACCCACAATAAGAATTGCTCAGTTGTGCCCTTTCAGGTTATGGTACTTTTGTTCATTGTGGTTGTAAAATTATACATAAAATATTAGCAGATAGGCCTTTTTCTCCTGATTCCAAATATAAATTTTCAGATTCCAATATGGCAGACGAGCTACAAAAAATAGTTTGATTTACTAAACCATGGCGCTCGCTGACGCTCTCACGCAAAAAATCTCTCATTAGATTGTTTCAGTTACACGATGCGAGAGGTACACTTAAGGCTGCTACACACAGTGCCGCCGGCTTTTGGCGGGCGTCTGTGCGGCCGGCATCGGCCGCAGAAAGCCGCGCATTGTTCCAGTTGCGACAGTTGTGTAGAACGCTAGTGAGGTGACACTTTGTGATTGGTTATTGACTACGATGAATAACGAAGTCGTCAGCATTGTCATAGCAGCTGCTTAAATATATATGCTTAAATAAATATCAGCTTTCATTTTATTATGTAAAAAAATCAAAAGAAGAAGAACACAGACTTCAGATTGATTGTCAGAATCAGTGTCTTCAGAATGACATTCAGACAAAGAAACATACAAAGAACTATATAAAAATATAATTAACGGACACAAAATTCACACCAATTTCTGTTTCGTGTAGGGATCGAATCCATAACACTCGGCGCAACGTCAGGCGGTCGCTTATATGCAACTTGGAATCAATTTGATCTTGAGCATGGTCATCTTTTATTTTCCGCATCACAATTGATTTATTTTATGGCAGAATTTAATGCGAGTTTCTTAGTACGCAACAATCCTTTTCAGCTTCAAGTTTAATAAACAAAATTTTACTTATTAGTTCCAAACAGAAACATACTGTTTGGACCAGCCATGCCGCCGGCACTGTGTCCACCGGCCTTTACTGTGACTCCATAGATGATTTTGAAATTAATTGTGAAAAAGGTTTCAATTTAAATGATAATTATATAATTTTATTGTTGCGTATTGTATTGTTATTATTTATTGGAAAGGACATGTAAAGTCTGCCAACCCGCACTTGGCCAGCGTGATGGATTAACGCCCTAACCTTCTCATAGTAGAGTTGAGAAGAGGCCCGTTCACAGCAGTGGGACAGTTTATATATAGGGCTAATGATCTCAGAGGTTCCACTGACGAAGATGAGTGCCGCAGGCAAAAGCTAGTATTCATATCAACCTATGCTTTCAAAAGATGTCCTTTGCTGTCCTTAAGAAATCCAATACAGAAATACATCGTTGTAATCGAAAGTACATTACGCTCATGGTTAATCTGCAAAATTAAGTAGCTCCGTACATAAGCCGCGGCCTTCCACCGCAGGGGACTCCTTATAAAGTCGCGTAATAGATGTTTTAACCCAAAAACGATAAAGAGCTCTCATTTGCATACGAACTTCGTTAACTTTAATTACTGAACCTTACGGACATACTTATAATATCTTTGTTACGACGGGCGTACACTAATGGTGTGTACACACTAGTTATGTTGAACCGGCAAGTTTTGCGACGTGGTAACTTACAGCACCTTTACACTATGACGAAAGGATACCCGCAGCTACGCCCGAACGTATTTTTTTTATTTAACCGTGTCGTCTCGCTCCCGTGCTGATTTCAGATAATCCTTTCTTAGTGCACTCCTATAGTCCTCGAGGAATATGTACATGCCTCAGTTTCTTGCGCCCAATAATTTTGGCTGTGCGTTGTCTGTCTGTCAGGCAGTACCGGAAGAACTTAATATATGCATATAGATAAACATACTTAACTTGTGTTGTTCGTACTAGCTAGGAATGTTATTCAACGTTTGCATCTTTTTCTCACACGCATGAATTGTTAGGCCATGTTGGAGCACTTCAGGCTGCTTGCAAACTCTTATACCAGATAAAAAGAAAAGGAAAAGCATTTTTTGCCATGTAAACGATATTCATTGACTGCAACAGTCGAAACAAATGGTCAATACGAGGTATTTATAGACGTGAAACAAATGCCATTTAAACAACATTCATTTTCTGTTTCTTGAATTTCATTTAAAATTGCTAATACATTCTCCGACTAAAACTCACTGCAAGGAGAATACAACTTTTGTCTACAAAAAGAGAATTTAAGTTATCTACGCCGTGCAACTTACAGTATGCCGCTTTCAATGTTGAAAGTTACTGTTAATAGTCACTGGAATCGTATCGTCAGTGTATATGCAGCTTTAGAGGCAACATAGGGGTAGAAAACGCACCGTCTCCTTTTAAACAGTTAAGTTGAAAAGAGAGGGAGCTATCAGAAGATATAGGCGGAGTAAAATTAAATAAGCAATTATCTTCTATAAAGTAATGTCTATGTTTAGTTTATTTGTATCGTTTAGGACCGAGTAAAGATGTTTACTCTTGTAAAATATTATGAGGAGTGGAGTAAAAGACCGTCACGCGAAAATTATGTGTACAATTATTTGAACTTAGTATGTGTACGAATTAACCGTCAAATTTTATACAAATCTTTTACAGTCGTGGTGTTAATTTATTGTCAAGCGTAAATTAAGATTGTAATAATGACTTTGAAGACTGCACTGATGATTGTCAAATTAGATTAATGGCTCTCTATATTTTTTCATCAATCAATGTCGTTTTGTAACTGTAAGTTGTCCTAGGAATATGAATTTAAAATATTTTGCATTTTTTATGTTATCCGGGGTATCCTCTAGAATGGCTGAACCGATTTTAACAGGACTTTCACTGGAAGATGGAGGACTTCGAAGAGCTACATATGGCACCTGGTAGGTCGTGCTTTTGTCGAGATATCGAAAATTACGAGGGCGACCACGGGAACATATATATGGGAGAGGAACAGTGGCGATAGCCTAGTGGAGAGTCCGACACACTGTTACGCAGAGGGTCTCGGGTACGAATCCACAGCGCGCACCAATGACTTTGATAAGCTATGTCGTAGTAAATTGTTAATTATCGCTTTCCAAACAGTGAAGGAAAACATCGTGATGAAACCTGAATCTTTGACAGTTAGTAGTCAAATGCACAAAACGAGAATTTGACCGAGTGACGTCACATGACAGTCATCTCCTTCTTAAGACAAATGGCGGCCATTTTGGTTAGCCCACGTCACTTTTTCGAATAGCAGTCCTTTGAGACTTGCGGGAAAACTATACCATATTTCGTATATTAGTGGTGCCGACAGTAAAAAGTTTTTCTTTATGTGTTACTCAGTTTTTGAAGGCAAGAAATGTGAATCGGCTAGACGGGTTGCATGTTTCGCCATTTTACCTCACCCGGGAACAGGCAGAGATATTAGATGTCAACGTTTGTTTTCACTACTGTGGTAATGGAAATATGATTGTTTGTGCTACTTGTTTGCTTAGTTATTTGATTCGGGATTGTTTTTTCGCTGTCTGGGAATTAGAGTGATTATTTGGACGGGACATGTGATATGTTCTTAATGGATAGCTTTTGTTAGAAGTTGGTTGGTTTTTTGGGATGGATAGAATTGTGTTTGTATGTCGTTTTTCTCTAGACATTTATTATTTTATTGCTTGTGGTGAACTGAAAAGCTCCGATGTATGGTAAATCTCGAGAGTTTACAGTAAATCCCAAGATTTTACTTTCTCTGTGCATTGAGGATAAGAATCCTACATAAAACATCCTAATGAAATTATAAACATTCAGAGTTGTTGACACATACTTGGATGGGTGACCATCTACACCAGATCGCTACCATGCTTCGGAGGGCAACCAAATCTGTTGGCTCCGGTACTTGTTTCAAAACAAGAATCGTTAAGCCATGACGGAGGCCTATGGACGGTCTAAAAACAAACATTCAGAATTTGGATTTTACTGACGTCGATTGATGGCTTAGAATACTAGGAATCATTTGTGTCGCAAATTGAGTTTAGAAAAAGAGTCACTGTTCAAGCTACATTTTTGGTTCATTTATATATCTGCTATTGAGAATTTTCTATCCTAAATATTCAATATAGCATCGAGGTCGGCAGGCACCAATATTGATATCGAATCTAACCTTAGATTACCTATATTCCTTGGACTGGTGCCCAAAAACCTGCACATATATCATTCGATCAAAGTAGCAGACACGACCGTTGTCCGTGTGGTGACGGATTAAGAATACGAATTGTCACCACCCCATATCATCCCATGGGTGTCGTAAGAGCTGAGAGAGGGAGCATATTATGCAGAGAACAGCACTGTAAGATAAGGAAAACTTGATACAAACCCTATACCAACCCGCTTGGGCAGCGTGGTATAGTAGGCCAATTCCTCCTTTCAAAGGAGAGGCCTAGTCCAGCAGTGGACTATTAAAAGCTGATGATGAGATGAGCAGACACGAAAATTTACAGTGATATACTTACTAGAAAAGTTATAAAACAACTTAAATAATATGCGCACGAAAAATACTTGAAAGTTATCAAAGTCATACACCGATTGTAATTCGAGTTCTTTAGAACCATTCTAAAAGCCTATCTATCCAAAATAGTCAAATAAAAAAGTGAACAACAGATTTGACGACCTTCTTAATTTTTAAGTCTATTATTAAAATATAACTTACCCATGAAACACAGATTTGTCAATATCTAAATAGCTCTACAAAATTTATTTCAAATGTCATGATTGTTTTCTAAACACAACGAAATTGGAATGGCTTTATAATAGATTTCAAAATTGAAGCACAATATTGGAAACAAAATTAAGTGGGTGGTGAAGAGCCTTGTAATATCCGGTCCAAGGCTTTAACACAACGCCCCGAGCTTCAAACATAAACACTTGCAAATTCACTCTTCTTGTACTAAACGTGTATGCTGTCTCTCTCATATATTGGTGGCGAGAAGGATTGATGGTTGTGCTGGATTCAAATGTTTAAGAATATTTTGGTCTTATTTAGTAAAATATGTCGAGGATCATCATAGTACCTTTTTTTTTTTTTTTATTCTCATTTATTTTTTAAGCCATACATCTTAAAGATTAAGTCGACTTAAAATTAGTTACATTAGGTACAATATAATAATACATTTCAACCAATAATGGGACTAGAAACAACGGCGTCGGTGTTCTTGTAAAATTGGTCTCTAAGGGTCAGGGATTGGACTAAATAACTCATAATTCTGTCACTGTATTTGGAGGTAAAGTTAGAACTTAATGTACGATGAAAAAGGAAGAGGAGCTCCCCCAAAGAGCACCCGACGTCCCTTACGAGATCCCGCCTTAATTCGTCGTTGATCTTACAGTCGAGTACTAAATGAAGGAGATCCTCCTCCCTTTCACATTTTTCGCAATTTGGGTTATCTCTTTTTTTGATTCTGTAATAAAATTTGTTGAGAGGGATGTGATTCGTACGAGTTCTAAAACATATGACCAATTCTCTTCTATTTAAGTGTAGTGAGGAAAACCAAGGTGTGCGGGGTGGCGAATTAACAATGGATTTGTACCAGATACCTTTTGACAGAGATTGTTCGTTAAAATATGTTTTGAATTTGACGTAAATATGTGTTTTGAGTCGAGGTATGTAGTCAGTATAGTGAGGTTCCATCTCGAGCAAGATGCCGCCATTCTGAAAGGCCTGAGTGGTAAGTGCGTCGGCTTTCTCGTTCCCGCTAATACCGACATGAGAAGGCACCCACTGGAGGATAACTTCAACCCCGCTACGTATCAACTTTGAGATACATTTAATAGTAAGGTAAGTGTCCTTTCTACCTTTACTGCTCCTACCGATAGCACAACCTAATAAATGTAAAAGACTACTTTTCGAGTCGGTCAAGATGACAATTTTACGGTAAGCAGTGGATTCTGCGTATTGTAAAGCTTCATGGATAGCCATTAGTTCTCCCCCATTATTGGTATAACTAGATTATCAATAACAAATTTTGCCTCAAATTCAGCCTGCTCGTCGTAGAACACGCAGCTAGAGCCGTATTCCGTTTTAGAGCCATCAGTGTATATTGCACAATGGTCAGCATATTGTTGCCTTATCATGTTTTCACTATGTAGCCTCAGATTTTCACGAGAATGTTGAGCTTTTGGTTCTTCTATGTGATTTATGTTAGAAACAATTATTTTGTCCCAAGGTAGTGATGTGCTATCGATAGAAAGTTGAAATTGAGGCAAAATTTCAAATTTTGAAATATTTAACTTAGAATAAGTTCTGAAGCTTTCTAAGAGTAGGGGGATTTGATTTTTGCGCCAATAGCTTGTACCCGATTGTATTTTATCATTTAACGATGCAAGTTGGTTCACCAATCTATCGTTTTTTCGGGAAGAAAGCTTCAGAAAGTATTTATTACTTAAAAACAGTCTTCTGAGATAAAGTGGCGTAATACAAAGTTCACTTTCCATTGTTGCGATTGGAGTATCACGAATAAAGCTGCCGCAAAGACGAAGACATTGGTTTTGGACTATATCAAGCTTTTTAAGTAGATGAGGGCTAGCATTGCCATATATTATACTACCATAATCGATTTTAGATCGAACCAGAGAAATATAAAGTCGCCTGACATTAGTTGGGTGAACTCCCCATTTATAGCCGCTTAGAGAGCTTAAGATGTTAACAAAAGCGTTACATTTTTGCACAGTTTCAGTTATATGTCTTGTCCAGTTAAGGCGACTGTCCACCCATAGGCCTAAAAACTTGGCACAACTCTGAACATCGATGCCGTTGTCATTTACTGTTATATTTATAGAAGGGACTTTATATTTCCTGGTAAATACACAAACCTTAGTCTTAGGAACAGACAAGTCCAGTCCTATATCCTCCAAAATTCTTTGAAATGTGTTGAGACTTGTCTGTATAACTTGAACACATGTGTTTATATTTTTATTAATATAATACAATGCAAAATCGTCAGCATATTGTGAAACTTTAACAGTATTTACCAAAGTGTTACATTATGCAATGGTTACAATGTTAAACAGAATAGGTGACATGGGGTCCCCTTGGGCTAGGCCTTGTCGACAAGTTCTAGTAATTATGTTGCCATCCCTAAGTTTATACACCAAAAACCTTTCTTTTAAGAATTCTCTTATATATCTACACAAATACAAGTCTACATTAAACTTCACTAGAGCAGAAATCAGAGAGTCAATTGCGACATTGTTATAAGCGTTGCTTATGTCTGCGTAAGCACAGAGAACATATTCTTTATTTACGAAGGCAATTTCTGTATCAACAATAAACCTAGATAGATTATCCTGGCAGGAAAATCCTCGTCGAAAACCCATAGTACATTCATTAAAAAGTAATTTGGTTTCAAAATGATATTCTAAACGTCTAGTTACAATTAAATTAAAAGTTTTACATAAGCAATTGATTAAAGATATAGGACGGTGTTTAATAGAATTAGTATTCCTTTTAGGTATGGCTATTAGTTTAATCTCACGCCATTGATCTGGTATCAGACCTGTTTTGTAAATAATTTTGTATATATGAAGTAGATATTCTTTAGCGTTATGAGGTAGGTTGTTAATCATAGAGTAGGTAATGTTATCTATTCCGGCAGAGGTGTCTTTTCTTTTAAGTATTGACATGAGTTCTGAGAGTGTAAATAGACTACTGGAACTGGTTTATATTAAAGTAATATGGTTGGGCAGAGACGCTATCAGGCGAGAGTTCTGTTAAAAAAGATACGGCTGTATTTTCTGGTAAATAATCTTTGGGACTTCGATAACCCTTAAGCCATCTCATTTTTCTCCAGACTTCACAAGTAGACATGTTGGAGTCTATGCTATTACAAAATGAGTGCCAGGAATTTCTTTTAGCTTGTTTAATTAATCTTCGGGCTATTATCACTTTCTCTCTGTAAATAAGATAGTTTTCTACACTGCGAAGTTTCCTAAACTGTTTAAGAGCTAACCTTCTTTCTGCCACCACCTTAGATAATTCTGCATTCCACCAAGGTTTTGGCTTAAATTTACTTGTGTTTGGACTGTGCTTAACTAGAGGAATGTATTGGTCAGCACTTTCTTCAATAATATTGATTAGATTGTTGTAGCTATTTTGTAAGTCGTCGGTAAAAGTTAAATTCTCGCAGGCTGATTTAATATGTTGAGTGTACAGTGCCCAATCAGCCTTTTTAAGGTTTCTTTTGTATTCTGGACTGTTTTGAATCGAATCTAATGTATTAATTGAGATAACAAGATGATCACTTCCAAACGACTCATTGGTGACTTTCCAATCAAAATCAAGAGCAATATCTGCACTACAGAAGGTAAGGTCGGGGGATGTACAAATTATACTATTATTGAGTTTAGCGCAGCGTGTAAAATCTCCGTTATTTAGGAAAACGTAGTTATTTTCAGCGCTAGATTCTGACAGTAGTCTGCCGCAAGTGTCTGTCGTGTATGACCAGGCTGAATGGTGCGCGTTAAAATCTCCGGCTATTATAGTTTTCTCAGAAAAATAGCCGAAAAGTTCCCCGTAATCCCTACCGCTAACTGGTATATTTGACGGCGAATAAATACCTATTATATGTTGAAGATTACGACTGTTCAATATTTCAACGTATAAAGTATCAATATTATTACCGACATTTGGAAGATTTTTAAGAATACAATTAATGGACATGTGTACTAGAATAGCAAGTCCCCCGTACCCATCTATTCTATCGTTTCTAAAAACAGAAAAGCCTGATATGTGAAGTTGTTGGTCGTGACAAAGCCAGCTTTCAGAAATAATACAAATATGTACTTTTTCGTTATGTAAATATGATTCCAAATCATTAAGTTTCGGAAGTAAACTTTGACTATTCCATTGAATAATCTTAAGCCTAAAATGTTTATTTAGTTTATTCATTTTATAGATGAATAATGTAGTTTTACAATATAGTTTAGTTACTAAAAGTATGTAAAAGATTAAGTTTAATGTGTATACTTAAAATGTACTATGCTTGCAAGGACTTAGTTCTTACGATTTTGAGCTTACTTATAATTCGTGTCAGTCTATTTTTTACACTGCGGTTGGTAATGATAGGTAAAATATCTTTGAACATTTCAATTAACATACCTATATTGTCGGTGTACTTGTAGGTTATTTCTTCGATATTTTTAACGCCAAACGTGTGTTTCAGATATTCTTTTAATTCTATTAATGATAATGGGTATGTTTCCTTTGAATTTACAATAAAGTTTTCAATGAGTTGCCATTCCATAGAATCTAAATCATTTTTTGGCGATTTTTTAATTTTTTTCTGTTTTTAGTTTTCCTTATTTCATCTGAGCTTGATTGTGACGAGATATCGATGTCCTCCTCGCTATAGCTTTCATCGGTAATTTTATTTGTGTAGGTTTTATCCTTTATAGAAAGGTAAGGTATAGGAGTAACAGCTGAGGTCGAAGAATCTGTGGGCGGGTGTGGACGTTTAACAGGCTGGAACACCAAGTTGTCCTGCTTGTCATTGTCTTCCTGCATTTCAGCACAGTTTGTATTCACGTCCTTTTCTGGGCAATTAGAGGCTAGATGACCTTCATTTTTACACAAGAAACATGTCAGAGCGTCCGATGATATATATATCCAGTAGGTGGTGTCTGCGTATTCTATAGCAATTTTTTCTGGTAGTTTATCAAAGTCTTCCGGTGTAACAAACATTTGTCGACGAAAACTCAAAATATGACTGTAACCCGTTTCATTAAGACCAACCCGAAGAAAAGAAATAGGAGACATAGGTTTTATTTGTATTTCTTGCAACTTTTTTTCTATCTCAGTATGTGGTATGATGGGGCATACGTTTGAAAGTATGACGCGTTTATTGCGATTGATTAGTGGGCGTACTGGTAACTTTTGGTTCTGGACGGTGATTGATTTTTTGTTGTCAACGATATCTTCTGCTAATGCCTTTGTAGATACATATATGCATATACGGTTGTTTGAAATTCTTGACAGGAAACGAATTTGCGACGGTTCTATTATTTTGCCTAAAGCTTGAGCGTATTCTTTTATCTGAACATTTTCGATCGCGTCGATAACAATTGCTTGGTCTTTTTTCGGAAACATTGTGGTTTGGGTAACGGATGCATAACTTGGGGTATTATTTAACGATATTGACATTTTGTCCCTGTATAGCTGTAGTCAGAAACACTTCAGAGTATTAGACCGTCAGTATATCACTTATATTTAATTATAAAATCCACTTCCATTGTATGAAACTGAGACAATGTGGGTAGTATGAAAACTCGCGAAAAAATAGGAGCGCGTTAACGTAAGAGGTCACGTCTCGATAACGCGATGAATGCGACTGTGTCATCATAGTACCTTTGTCAAGTATATTATTGACAAATACGTAAGAAGGATGCTGTAGATTATTGAGAATACCTTATTGACTATATAAAATAAAATAATGATTTTAACTCTATTCCAAAAGAATCTTTCCGATTCTTGAGTAATAATGTTTTTCGTTTTTTAATCGAATGTCTATAATAACTTTAGTCAACGCTGTCCAGAGTTTGTATAGCATATTTTAAATCCTGAAACTCAAGGCAATTAACAAAGTTTCAAACAACGGAAGCAAAGAGCACAGACCTGAACAATTTGTTGGCTACGATAGGTGACCAATAGATCTCCTTGATCAAACCTACATCACTTGAGCGCACAATAGGTGAAGCATCCGTTTAACCGCTACGCCATCCGTATAGTGAGCTGTATTACAATATGCGCATCGAGGGATGCTTAGTTTTATGCTAACAATGCGAAGAGAATCAAAGCAAATCATATCAAATCATATTTATGTGCATAAAACAGGTAAGTACATAATAATATATCAGTTGTCACATAAAACAAAAAGTCCGCTGAATTATTACCTCTTAGATGTATGCAAATTCTTAGTTTGACATGCCAAAATGTGTTTAGAAGCATTCTCGAAACCGAATAGGATGAGAGAGAGTTCTCATTCTTATCCTATTCCTACTGCTCTCTCGAGAGAGAGAAGGGAAGAGCAAGATATTAACAGTGAACGAGAAGGGCCCCATCCCCTATTTCTTTTTCTTTTCCCAACCCAAAGGGTGGTGACGCTCTTGTGACTGCTTTGGCGTTGCTTGTGTCCATGGGTGGCAGTACGGGCGGTTTCAGATTAACGTTTTATACGCTCGTATAGTATCGTAGGCGCGCTTTTTGGCACACGCGCAACTCGTACGAGCGTTGAAGCGCTTCTAAGCTCTAATGAGCGCGAGCCGGCAGAATCTATGTTGACACTGACACGATGTCACTACCGTTTCGAGTGAGCACGCCGAAATATGCCCCTTTACGCGAGTTCGGTATTTGAAGCTTGTAATGTAGCGCGCGTGTAAACATGTATGCTGAAACGACCGTATACGCGCAGAAAAATACGCTAATCTGAAACCGCCCTTACCATCAGGCTATCCGTCTGCTCGTTTGTCGCTTATTACAAAAAAAAAGATACTGAATGAGTTTAAGGTTTTCTTTGTCAAAATTTTAGTTTTTCAAATAGATATGACTAGTCCCATAAAAATATCTTGTAATTAATGAAAACTATATTTTGAGTGACATTTATTTAAATTATATATTAAAATCTAAACCTCGTGAAACGCTCAGAATTCTAAATTAATAGTTTTAATTTAAGGCTAGAACCGAAAGGGTGGCTGAGGATTTAAAACATAAACCGTCTGGCCTGCTTACTGAAGATGGGCTGATTGAAATTTATTTTATTAATGTTTGCAGTAAAAATGACCTAAAGGGAGACCAACGGATATTTAAATACTTTAAGACTATTGACTTGTCTGTTGGTTTAGTGGTTGGCGGCTCAGATTGCTCAACCAGGAATCTTGGGTTCAATTCCCACCCAGGATAAATCATTGAGTGATAAGCACCATTATTTGTTCCGTCTGTGTGTAATCATTTATCCTGGTAAAGACAATTTGTGACGTTGTGGTGTAACCGATCACTCGATTAGAACGATCAAGATCGATTATTTATCTGAGAATCTGGGCAAACTCAGTAACACTTTTGTCCGACCCGGAATTCAACCCAGGACCTCGCTCAGCACACGCATTCGCTATCCACTGAAGTAGGGAGTCACAGCTTTAATCCAAACTATCACATTCAAATTCATCTAAAATATTTCAGATTATTTTAATGTCAAACGATATCAGGTGAATAAAATAGATGTTTAAAAAAGTCACAGCTACCTCACATTTTCTCAACTCAGTCCGTTTTAAAGCCTCATATCTAAAGAAAAATGTGAAAGATAAGTTTGTTGTAATTTATGTGAACTACGTTCGTTCTATTCTGGCTATTTATAACTGGAGAAATAATTTATTTTAAAATTTTAGACAATTTTAAGTAAATTTTTATTCCGTGTGTGGACGAGTGGAGTTAAAAAAAGGAGTCTAGTAGCTTTGTTTCTAGATTATTCTATGAGCAAGGACCTTATTTTTTCAACTTTAGTCTAAGTGTCTAAACACACTATGCCGAACTTACGCGACCGAAGTTTGCGTAAGTTCGGCGGCAACTTTTCTAGTATAGTAGAGCACACATTATACGCGACCGAAGTTCGATTGCCGACGAAGATACTACACAAAGTTGTACAACGGAATTTCGGCCACGTAAGTTCGGCACATAAGGTGTGTCATATCAGTCTAATACGTCGGAACGTAAATTCGGCCGAGGAACTTCAGTCGCGTAAGTTCGGCAATATGTGTTTAGACACTAACACTTATGCCAAGATATGTCAGAACATATGTAACTAGAGATAAAGCGATTATTATGTTTGCCAACAGGATAAAACGAGTGAAAGTTTAAACATGGATAGGATATCATAATATTATATGCCATACTCATAAACACTGGGCAGTAGTCCTCAATCTTCAACTAGGATGTAGTAGGTTTTACTGGATCTAAAAGTCTACACAACCATAGTATATTTTGAAGGAGAAAATATTGTGTGTCCAAAAATTTACCACAACCTAATAAATAGTACATCTACCCCAGGGACAGCCCGCCTACGTCTGCTTTATTCTGGATTATACTTTCGTCTACAATATACATTAAGCACGACTGCCTCCGTGATCCAGTGGATAGCATACGGGTCTGCTGATCTCGGCCCCGGGTTCGATTCCCGGGTCGGGCAAAAGTATTACTGAGTTTTCCCAATTCTCAGTAGCAGCACGGAGTCGTGCAACGTGCCCGCTTATGGTAATTGGCTGACCCCCGAGGAACCATATTACAGCTCTGCCTACCCCTTCGGGGATACACACGTGACGATGTAAAAAAGTAAACATTAAGCCACTAGAATACCCGTCAACAAAAAAGACATGGAAGCAATCGATTGACCTTTTAATTTAAGTGCCGGCCCGTAAAATTCGAAATGAAATGGTTGTGTCTTAATTATTTGAAGTATATTAGCGAATTTGTGCCCTTACACCAGAGAACGGAATGTCGAAGGATTAAATGTGCCTCAGGCGTTGTGTCCGTTTTCATTTTTCGCCCCTTTTCTCCGAATTGTCGCTTTTGTGTTCGCGTGTGTTAAAATTGTTATTTGTTGTAGGGAAGGGTTGATTGTTTACGAGTAAACATTTGTGTATACTTTTCTGCTCATATTCAGTATACTTGGTAATTTGATACTACGTTATTCGTTCTAGTATTCAGTATGGTACTGGATTAAGATTATATCGCATCGACAAGCTTCGGTATGAAATTTTCTTGTAAGGTAGAACGTGATGGATTTTTTATAACAACAACTTCAATTTTTTCGTCACTTGGGCAGTTTTTATTTAGTATTCCACATCCGTTGGCACATTTATTTGTATGGTTATAACAAAACTGGACTCACCATTAAAAAAAAAAAACAATATCTTTCCGAGCTGACGACGCCACTTCATTACCAAATAGCTACGCGAGACGTTTTCCCAACCACCTCCAAGCAATCATTAACGTTATTGGTTATCAATCCAGTCGTGAAAATAAGTCGATATACCAAAGACAAAACGGAGAACCTACTAGACGGGAGGAAGTACACCAGCAATGCTTTGGCTATGCCAGCTTGTATATTGTAGATACAATGAAGCTGAAGAGGAAGACATTCTGTAGTTTTACCGAAGAGATTTTATTTCAACTTGATTAGTGGAAAATAGACTGAGCATAATATCTCAATTGGCGATGCTAAGATTCTAACTAGCGACTCTAGCGGCAAAATTTAGAAGTCGTCTATATACGGCTCTTTCACAGATCACTACTACTTTTGACACTTTTGACAGCTCACATTACAGTTATAGAAGCAACGTTGTATTGTAAGCTGTTAAAAGTGTCGTATCTCGACAACTTCCATATTTCGCCGCTAGAGGCGCGCGAATAATTAATCATTGCATCGCCAATACAAATAAGAAAATACAAAAAACTCACTTTTGAAAAATCGAGGCTGTGCAAAATTTCATGTAAGAAATTTTCTGCTTATGTTAAGAAATCGGCTAGAATTTTTCTCATTGTTATAAAAGTGGACTATAATTATTGTACCAATATCTAAAGGTAATGAACCTTTGATGTTTTTTAATTAGTTGGTACGTCAAGTGTCGTACATATGTTTTTTCATAAATTCATATTAATTTTCAGAAAATCAACCAAAAGTATAAAGTTTCATAACTTTGGACCCTTTATTTCTAAAATCTTCATACATTTTAACCATTTTTTATTTAAAACAGTTGCTAGTAAACAAGCTCTCCAAAAAGTAACAGAGCCAAAAAGTGAAAAGATCTTTTTAATTTCGATTATTTTGATGACAAGGTGGAAAATTTTAAAAAATCTATAAAGCTCGATATCTCAGAAACCGTTAATTTTGGACCCCTAGTGACGGGGGTAAAATTGTTGCAAATGACCTCAAATATAAGCTCCTTCAAGGAATTGGTCGAATTACCGATCAACCTATGTATTTAAAAGACTAACTCTACTTTTCTAATTTAGAAACAAAGGTAGCTGAACCAAATAGGGTCATTACTTTTGCGCCACCTACTACTAATAACTTACATTAATTCTTTCAAAGGTCTAAATAATTGCCTAGTAGAGATAAACCAGCGAAAACAACATGAATATTATCTCTCATAATACACATATAAATCTACGATACACTACATGTATTCTTTCATATAACTGTCCTGCAATAAACAAGCCTGTTTTTCAGAAGACATTTGTCACAGCAGGACTTCATTATATGCGTAACTACGCAGCTATAACTTATAGCGTCCATCATGACAATAGTTCACGTAATTAGGGGCTGCGTAGCTATGTAATTACCATATTATATATTCCGATTGACTTGCGCTGGTCTCATATTAACTAGTTTCAATACGGCGAATCGATCGGCTATTGTATTGCCTGCTGTGTCAAGTATAGCGTAAGGAAATTGGTAATTAAAACTCCATAAACAGGTTTATTTCTACTAACGTGTAGTGACGGTTAAAAACACAAACATTCTAATTACTATGAAAAGTGCCTTATAATGCTATTGTAACGCTGATTAGAAGTGGCCTACCACCAGTGGCCTGCGAAAGGCTGCCCAGTCTAAACTAGGCTAGAAGTCTGTATTTTAGGTACCAAAGTTTTTCGTAAACTATGGAAAAACTGACATATACTTACTACAGAAAGACAATACAATTATATGTTTATATACATAGATTGTTTTGGTTAAAGTGTTTAAATAATTCGGGACATACAAACAGCGATAGCGTCGTGGGGATATAACAACAGACTGCCATGTAGAGGGGATGCACACAACGTGCACCACTGACTTTTCGAAGTTATACATACACAACAAATAGGAAGGCTAGTTAGGCTATATAATATTACGCTACCAGCCACGTAACAGCGGAGAGCGGCTACAGCTAGTGTAAGTATAAATGTAAATAAAACGCAACTCTCATAAAACCGTACTTGATAAGCAGGCAGTAAATAACTTCACAATCGCCAGTAAATGCAAATAATACCTGTACAAAATGGGGTTGTCTAGTTGGCGTGGGGTCAGGCAAAACTGAAGGTAAACTGAGTATGTATAGTGGTCCTTACTTCGTACGCAAACTGAGCACGTACTACGAATACTCTGGTGTGACGGCAAATGTCTTTAGAAATACGAAGGCAGCTCTAGCTTACGTCACTACGTAAAACTCTAAAGGCTATTAAATTTTTATACTAATAATATGTTATCGTAAAAGTAGACGAGATGGAGTTGCGTACAAACTGCGTCGCGTGTTGTGGGTTCTATGCACAAGAGTCGCTAGTGTGCATTGACAAACATCACATCGCAGAGCCTAAACTATAGGTAGTAACTCAAACTTTAGACAGTGGGTTACTTTACTACTTTTTTTAAAGACTGCTAACTTTGAAATGGGTCCTATGAAAATAATGCAGATAACAATAGGCTTAATATTTGAAGTTGGTATTATAATAACGAGAAACGCGTCTTTACAAACATTGCATTTAAAAGACTTCTGTCATCATAATCATCATTAGCCTGCCATAATAGTTTACTATAGACGTCTCCTATGGACTGCTATTCCTGATTTTCGTCTGTTCGTATCCAGTCGTTGCCTTTTAAATAAAGAAAGCCTTATGTGCCCTTTAAATATTCGTCTTTCCTACATCGGTCCCTGTGACGTAAGCGTAAGCTACATATGTTATACCTTAAGTGTAGCAAGCATACGCAATGAGGTTGAGCGTGGTCGGCCTCATGCTAAATTGTCTGTCACTTTGACGGGACAAATGGAATTTGTAGTAAAAGGTGTTAGTAGATAACTTGGTATTGCCTGTGTTTGACATTGTGAAAGGGTGGCGGGCGAGGCTTATGCAGGTAGCGAGAGTGGGGATTCTGTCTTAGGTGTTTTTATAAGAAGGAAATGCATTCAAGATTTAGATCGTTATTCAATGTATGATACAAGTTAAGGTAAATCTTAATATATAAAATCCTTGCGTTACTGACTGACTGACAGACACGCTACAGCCGAAACTACTGGTCACAAGAAGATGAAATTTAGCATGTATGTTTCTTGAGGAGTGTAGGGTAGCACTAAGAGAGGATTTTTGGAAATTCCACCCCTAAGGGGGTAAAACTGGGGGTTAAAGTTTGTATGAAACTTTTTATTTCTTCAATGGATTATGTCCAAACTTTGTATATTAGTTTCTCAAACGACGATAGTGAACACTAAGAATTATTTTTCTGGAAATTCCTCCCTTAAGGAGATAAGATAGGGGGTCAAAGTTTGTATGTAATTTTTTATTTCTCTAATGGATTCACTTCAAACTTGGTATATTGGTTCCTTAAACAACGATAGTGAACACTAAGAATTTGTTTTTTAAAAATTCCGACCCTCAGGGGGTATGATAGGGGTCAAAGTGTGTTACTTATTATTCCTTCAGTAGACTGACTTCAAAGTTTGTATATTGCTTCCTCAAATGATAAAAATGAACACTAAGATTTTGTTTTTTTGGAAATTCCTTCCCTAAGCGGGTAAGATAGGGGTCAAAGTTTGTATGAAACTTTTTATTCCCTTCATGGATTAACTTCAAACTTTGTATATTGATTCCTCAAATGATAATAGTGAACACTAAGAATATTTTTTTTGGAAATTTCACCCCTAAGAGGGTAAGATTGAGGGTCAAAGTTTGTATGTAACTTTTTATTCCTTTAATGGAATTGATTTTAAACTATGTATATTGGTTCCTAAAACGACGATAGTGAACACTAAGAATTGGTTTTTTTTATTGCTACCCTCAGGGGGTAAGATAGAGGTTCAAAGTGTGTTTTAAACGAAACTTATTATTCCTTCAGTGGATTGACTTCAAACTTTGTATATTGGTTTCTCTAAGGACCTTAGTAATTATTACTAGAAGCGTAATTTATGTCCCACTGCTGGGCAAAAGCCTCCTCTTCTATCTTTCATTTGTCGCGATCAGACAATCCTTCCTAAAGGCATCCAAGTCATCGCGCTATCTTCTCCTAGGCCTTCCCCGTTGCCGTTTCCTGCTATTGGGCATCCACCTTGTGGTTGTGTCCATATCAAATTCAGATTCAAATTCAAATTGTTTATTTTGTGAACACAGGTTATTACAGGTGTTTTCATTATACATTTGTCGATTGTACAATCCATGTTCCGCCGATAGGCATACAAAATCAGGTCAAATATAGAATTAACTGAAAAAGTGAAATTAAAAAAAAATGACAATAAAATTGGGTAAATGTCACAACACAATAAAATAAAAATACATATTGTCAATCGATTTCATAACATAAAATAAATTAAGTAATAACAACAACTTGAAAATAATAAAAATTATAAAAATTGGTCATCCAGATTCAGTTTGGCATCTGAGTGGCCTACATCGATGATTTGTGTTTTGGAACGTAGCAATACTACGTTCCAAAACACAAATCCTTAGTTTTTGATTCGGTCAGAAAGCTTGACTCCCAAAATACGACCTTAGTAAACATTAAGAAAATCTTTTTGGAATTTCTTACCCTTAAGGGTTAAAAAGGGAACTTGGAATTTGTTTGAAACCTTTTTATTCCTTCATTGGATTAACTTCAAACTTTGTATATAGGTTCCTCAAATGACGTTAGTGAACACCATGAAAAGAGTTTTCGAAGTCACACGAAACCTATATAATAAGCCTAAGAAAGGGTGTCTCATTTTATAATATAAAAAAAACTTCAATGAATTCACTTGAAACTTTGTATATCGGTTCCTCAAGTGACGTTAGTGAATTCACCACTAAAACGGGGAGTTCAAAAAGGGGTCCCAGTTTGTATGAAACTTTTAATTCCTTCACTTCATTTTTTTTCATCATCACTGATGTGCATTTAATTTACATTAATTTAATGTATGATGGTTCTTTATATGACCAATAGAAGCCAAAATACTTAGAACCGAATAATAACTGATAAATTTTTATTTATTTTTAATCACTTTTTATCAGTTATCTGCTTTATCCAACTGCTGACCAAAGTTTCTCTCACTTCTTTAACCTAAAAATTGGGTTTTTGAACTTGGATAATTTATTTTTCCTTTTTTACAATGTCGCTGAGATATACAAATGTATTCTGCTACGGAATCCTTGACTAATTTAATTTTAACTAGCTTTAGCAAGTAGCTACGCCTAAATTAAATTTTCATCGTTAGTTCGAGAGTTTTCATGAACCATTAGTAAATTACACATCTAAATCGATTTAGCCATTTTTAAGATTACCCTGAATAAATAGACAGACAGAAAAACAATCTAAATAAATCATTGGGCTGCTGGAAACTGGAAACAATATGCAATACAGTTATTTTGAGATTACAGACAGTTTTTTTTATAGTCTCACGCCTGTATCCCCGAAGGGGTTGACAGAGGTGTAATATTATACCCACATTTCGCCATTTTGCATATTAGGTCCCACGTTATAGTGAGCGAGCCTATTGCCGTTACCGGGCACATTGGCAGACTCCGAGCTGCTAATGAGAATTCGAAAAAACTCAGTAACCCTTTTGCCCGACCCGGGAATCGAACCCGAGAGCTCCCGTTTAGCAGACGCATACGCTATCCACTGGAACACGGAAGCAGTCAAATATTATTTATTTTTATAATCTTAATATATAAAA
The DNA here is from genome assembly GCA_944739405.2 of Euclidia mi. Classification (NCBI taxonomy): domain Eukaryota; kingdom Metazoa; phylum Arthropoda; class Insecta; order Lepidoptera; family Erebidae; genus Euclidia; species Euclidia mi. The sequence continues at coordinate 13,584,476 of OX123184.2, read as the reverse complement.
TCCTTGCGTTACTGACTGACTGACATACACGCTACAGCCGAAACTACTGAGCGCAAGTAGGTGAAATTTGATATGTTCCTTGAGAAGGGTAGGGGTGTTTGTACAAAATATTTTATCTAATAGTAATTTACGCGTGCGAAGCAGCGGGCAAAAGCTAGTTAAGGTATAAATACCTCTGTTTACTTCGTCGTTGCGCTATTACAATTCAATTAAGACCCGATAAACAAACTTTTATGTTATATGTGGTGCAAAGGTGATCAAAGGATACTATGCTAAGATAACTGTCACTTCCATTTCCAAATAATTAACTTGATTTATAAAATTGCAAATATCATTGAAAATGCATTATTTCCTAAATTTTTATCGAAACGAAAATAAAATTATTTATTTTTCTTTTAGTCTAAGTTTTATTAATAGACAATGTTTTCGTGTTTCTATGGCACTTGCAAACACAGTACAAATATCATCAAAATAATATAAAACACATCAGTCAGATGCTTTTAATTTCATTGAATAAAGCTACAATAAATATATTTTTAACTACTACTTAGCATGGGCGATTATTGTTATGACAAATTTAAAGTCAAACTGAAGTACATTACGTTCTACTTTCAACTCAACAGTCTATTTGGTTTAAGTGTAGGACGAAGTCTATCTCATATTTCATTTTAAAGGGATTGTTATATAACATTATTTTTGCAAAATAAATATTGTTGTTTTGCGAAAATTACTCCAAACCAGACAATATGCATTATACTAGCCAATTACCTTTCCAACGTGCACTCGCAGGTAAATAAAGCATTTAGGAGCAATTTATTACGAGGCGCATTTTTACACGCCGTCCACATAAATCATTGTTTGCGAGGTTTGTAGTTTGTACCTGTTATAACAACATTATTTCGTGTTTGTGCTGAATCTACATGTTTATCGTCCATCCTGTTTGCTGGGGCCTTTACTTTTCAATTTACTTTTTAATTTATATAGGGTTTTATTGTTTTATGGTCTGATTTATTTGCGATGTTTTCATAATTTAGTGGACTTCGTCTGCGGCTCTGCACGATACGCCTAAGCCTCAGAAATCACACTATCTATCAGTAAAAACCGTACAAAACCCCGATCCGTAGGTTTTGAGCTTATTGAGTTCATACATACAGACTGGACGGGGCCTTCATTTTATAATATGTCATCTGACCGCCGCAAACCAAAGGGTTAATAATAATATTATGTACTAGAAGATGCCCGTGGTTACACCCGCGTTATAGCGTGATGTTATATAGCCTATGGCCTTCGTCGATAAATGGGCTAGCTAACACTCAAAGAACTTTTCAAATCGGACCAGTAGTTCCCGTTTTTAGCACGTTCAACCAAACAAACAAACTCTTCAGCTTTATATATTAGTATAAGAGGTTAAGATTGTGATATTACATTATGAAGGCCAGTATCAGTATATCCAAAGGTACTGACTGCACATTACCATTGTCAAAGATCTTCATGATAGCTGAAACCGACGTGCTCTTCTAGGCATGGGGCAACCGATAACGAACAATTTACTAATTACTTCGCACATATGTTCGGAAAGTGAGTGGTCCGCTCAAAAGTCAGTGGTACGCGTTGGATTCGAACCCGATACCCTCTGCATGGCAGTCTGTTGGTATCTTCACTAGGTTATCGCTTCCTTAATTAGAAATATTTTTAGCTTTACTTTATTTACCCCTTCTGGAATATGCGTATGAATGGATATGTCGTGCTTTTACCACTTTAACATAGATTAAAGTGACACGATAGCGTGATAAGCTTACATCTTTCATTTAATATTACGCATCCGTTGGCACGTTTGAGCTTGTCTTGCCTAGCATTTATGATTAGACTAGATATATCTAGGATTATCACACTTTAAAAATATTTACGAAAATAGTTTTAAATTGAAAATTGGAAAAAGCAGCGATAGCCTAGTGGATATACGAACAGACTGCCATGCAGAGGGTATCGGGTTCGAATCCAAGGCACGCACCACTGACTTTTCGGAGTTATCTGCGTATTGAATTATTAATTATCGCTTGCCCCGTGCCTCGGAGAGCACGTTAAGTTGTCGGTCCCGGTTGCCATGAAGATCTTTCACAGTCATTATAGGGAGTCAGTGCCTATCTCTGAATAAACTGACACTAGTCTAAACCATGGAATATCGCTATCCCTTTGGGTTTCGGAGGTCCGATAGGCAGTCGCTCGGTGGAAAAGCTAATATTCTGTCAAATCCGGTTAGACTAGTAAGCGGACCCCGGGTTGAAACTGGGATAACGCTAGGAGAAAGAGAAAAGAGTTTTAAATTGAAACATACTTGCTAAACTAATTGCAAATGAGAATTATTGCAAAGTTTTTATCAATGCTTTATTTCTTTTCTTAGTAGATTTTGCCGTTCATGATCACACTATTGAAAGCATCGAACTTTTCAATAAGTATAGAAACATTATCACTTTAGTCGAGTTATCCATTTCAGTATAAAACTAAGAGTTTAAGATGGCTGTATAGATTACGTCCTTACTTCCTATTGAGTGCCGTGAGTTTCTTCCAGGAACTTCTCATAGCACTTAATGTAAAAGTTAATGTTTGGTCTATATAATCATTATTCTGTAGTCTAAGTGATCTTTAATCTGAAAATTAGGAAAACCAGAGATTTTACAAAATTTCAAAGGACATTTGAATAATGGTTGAATGATGGTTTGGGCATTTGGAACGGATCGATGAAAGACGAAATACGAAAAAAGTGTATCGTGTAAGAATGAATGGAGATGTCGGTAGGAGACACCCAAGACGGACATACGCCGACCAAATAGGAGACGTACTAAAAAAGGGTCAAATTAAAAGGACCCATAACCGACGAGCAAGCATGATGAGGTTAATGAATGTCGAGGAAGCGAAAGAGGTGTGTTTGAACCGGAGGATTTGGCATTCCATAGTCTCTGCCTACTCCAATTGGAGACAGGCGTGACGATGAATGAGAAAGAGATAGATAGAAATTCGAATCTTGATAAGCAAGCATCATGCATGCATGTACTTACTCACTTTGCCATGGCTCAAGCAAATTGCTTGAGCCATGGCAAAGTGAGTAAGTACCAAAGTTCTTTCAAGCGTTAACGTTGTTGAGTGCTTGTATGTTATGCATCTCCCTCCACGTTACAAAGTTATAAGTCGAGTTCGATGACGCCTTAAGCGCGATAGATTTCAGCTTTACCTGTTCTAACTAAGATCTTGTGGTGTTTGTGTTGTATACTCCAAGTGTACTGTGAAAACAGGTAGTAAATGGAGTTCGAAATTAAGGTATACCTGTATTTATCAGTTTAAAATGTATATTAATACAAAATATATCTCTATCTTTTCGTGTGGTGACGTCTTAATAATAGAAAATAGTACTACGCCCCCTTCATTTCACGGAGGTTCATACACGAAGCCAATAGTATTTTTGGGAAGAGATGTAAAACCCGACATATTAAGAGAGGGTTATGTCAAGCAATGGACTGTGAAAAGATTCATAAATAATAAACTTACATGTAAATACGCTGCTACGGCCTAGACCCGGTTGCGGCCAAAGACTTGCCCCTGAGGCCATAGTGACTAGATTTGACCGTCTTAAATTTGCAATTCAAAGGGACAGTGATAGGTTATACCCAAAGCACACATTAAACGTTTTGAAACAAACTAAATATTAACATCTCGCTGTTTTGTATCGTCAGGTTTACACATAACTCATAAATTATAACGCTATGATAGACTAATTAGGCTGACGTGTAATTTGTAGTAATTAGTCATTACGTGGTGTACGTAGCTATGTAGATACTTATGGTACATTGCTTTAGCCTAAAGTCTTGGACACGTATACATTTTTTTATCAATGAATTGTTTTGTTGTATGTCAAGTGCATGTGGTTTTTTTATGTGATTGAAGATTATTATCGATCGTTTTTTGATAAATAAAATGCTACCACATACACACAACTCCATCTCATCCAAAACTAAGCAAAACTTCCACTGTGGGTAATAGACAATGGATAAACATACATAATATGTATTTACTTTTTCTTGTAAATATATACATATTAAACACCTAGACCAACAAAAACATCCATGTTCACGTACACAAATATTTGACTTGATCGGAAATCAAACCCGCGTCCTTCGGCATGTGTTGTTTACACTTCTGCTACGCCACCGGGCCGTCATTATGATGAATCAATTGAAAGACTATCGCCCCAGCTTTCAATATGTAGACTCTTGAAGTATTTACTAATCAGTCGATACAGGAGTGCTATGCGATATGTCACATGAACCAATAAATGAAAATATTTCATTAAAACTTTCTTATAGCATTCTATAAGGATGGCCTTGTAGAATGCTATAAGAAAGTTTGATTCCAACCCAGGACATATTGACAGTATGATGAGCATAAGTATCATGGATAAATAGGAAAGTTAATAAAAATCCTACCTTAGTAGTGGGTTACTAACTTTTATGAGCAACCCACCTAATATCTTTTTGCTTCAGGCTCTGCGATAGTTTGCGTCAGGCGATTTTTTTTATAAGTATAACGGAATGGTCATCAGTACGGACGTCAATTGACTACGAAACGGAAGTGCATAGATGGCGCGCTTCGACAACGGCAAACGGCGGGCAACAAGTACCTAGAAACTTTCACTGGTTTCGTGTTCAGTAATACAAAATAGTTATAGTCAGTTTTGTTAAAATTGATTTGGTGTGAACTTATAACGAACTGTGATGTGAAGTGTTGATACCGGCCAAGAATCGAGCAATCCGCCGTCATCAGAAGTGGCATCATGGACCAGCGCGACCACGAGGCGCGAGCGAAGGCGACTGCTAACGCTGCTATGTTGGTGAATCAGCTGAGCTTGCAATTGCCACTGTGGTGAGCGTATTTTGTCAGATTTTTTTATTGGTACTGCCAATTTTGTTTAGTGGCAGTAGTAGTAAAACATTACGCGTTTAATATTGGAAATGTCATAATCGTTGTGGTGATATCGCCATCACATCGTACTGAGTGTTGTAGGTTCGATTCCTACACGAGACACTGAGTTGTAGAACCGTTTGACTTTTACGGTGTCATGGTTCTCATAGCATGATCTCATGAATAATCTTCTTTTTAATAGCTTAAAGAAGAAAAACAAAGAAAATGTGGGTAGTAATGATTTCATTGTGACCTTTGCCGTATTTTAAGTTAGCATATGATTGTCTGACTACCACAGTGATCTAGCTATAGCGTAGATTGTAAACGGAGGTTTTGAGTTTGATACGCCAGTTAAAAAGAAAGCGATTATTTTATTTCTTAATGCGAGGGTGGCTCGCACTCACGAACTTTGTGATCATATTATTATGCTTGCTTGCAAATAGATTATCCTGTCTCGGTCTTACTTTGTGGACTGTAATAGTAACGAGAGTGAGCGTACAGGCTGACTTGCATTATTCCAAGCAAGTGCTCTTGAGTCAAACGTGATAGTTCTTGTTCTAGTGCAGTTGTAATATTGGTTTTAGAACCAACACCCAGCTGGTTGGTTTTCTGCTAAATCTAGAACAAAAGCACCGGTCTAGACTGTCCTTCATAGGGCAGCGGCGCTAAAGTTGGTAAACTAATCGAATCGTACATACTAAGTTCATAGTGTAAGACTGTGCGGAGCTATTGCTTCTGACTGTGCTGGTTTTGTATAGAACAGCTTGTAGCTTTTATTTCTTAAATAGACGTGTGAACTGCAGTGCTGTCTAGACGAGTGCGGTTGGTAGTGTAACCTGACCATAGTCAAAAGATATTACTAGCGCCATTATTTTATCGACTAGTGGTGTAGATAATACGTAACGGTTTTCGTTTAAACGTGATCACAGCCTAAGTAAAAAGTGGCACTGGTACTCTTTGTAATTCTGAGTTGTACAGACGATCTAGGTATTGCAATTACACCTGCTTCTTTGTGTGCACAACTTTTTAACATGGCACATTAAAATGTTTCTTACTCTGATTATTAGATGGCACCACTAGTAAAATTAAATTCAATTTTAAGATTTTACGTGTGAAAATTATCTACTGTGTTTTTCAAATTCATGTGATACGCTGGGAATTTTTATCAAGTGCCCCGAGTTATGCTTAGGATGTTTAGGAGTGATAGTGTTTCTAGTAGAAGTTGTTAAACTCGATTATCAGACGTAGAAGAAAATGATTGAGTTATCATCTTAGTGCGTTACGATAATAAGTTTCAGAGATGTTAATTTTCATTGTAGGTAGAACTAGGTTAGTGATCGTTAGTAATGATTGTATGCTTAACCTTATTCTCATTAAATGAGTTTGTTAGTCGTTGTTGTGATAATTTTGTGGTACCCACGTTACCGTCAGTGTAGATTTGCATAAACTGGATAAGCCGTTTGTGCGGCTGCATGTTTAGCCATGCGTTGCCATTGGTTGGACCGGTAAAATGCATTGTCATAGTATCACAAACGTTGTCCATCGTCTTCAACGCCAAAGGTCCGTTTCTGTATCGCTAAAGATTAGGTTAGGTTATGCTTCGTATTTAGACTTATCCATGACAAAATTATAACGCTGAAAAGACTGATTGGATACTTGGTAGTAATCTTAACATTTAGACTATCGGCCTAGTAAGATCTTTTTATAGCCTGCTATGTGATAAAGAAAAGCAAAGCACGCTCGAAATGATTATCCGGGTGGTGTTGTGTAACCGGATAGAGGTTGCATAGCGTGATGTTGAAGACCCGATGGATGTCAGAGTATGAGCAATGCATTATTTTGACGAGTATGCGTGTTGTTAAACATGTCAGCTTCGAGAGAAAGAGTTAGTTGGGATTTTCTATAAAACCTGTAATGATTTTGTTCAGAGTGGCTTTATTCCCCACCGACTTGGGTCAGGAATAGCCGAACGACTAGAATGAGTGTTGTGCGATAATTTTCTTTTATTACTAGAGCCAAGTACATTAAAGTGTGGTCGTTGATCGCAATCACGGATACCCTGCTATTGAGTAGCTCGCATTTGATTTTTGATCGCTAGAATCATCTACCTTTGGTTTCTGTGTCGTATGACAAGAGCGTGTTGCGAGAATCTGAAAGTACTCCTGAACTGTCGATTGGTTATCTCAGAACTGCAGTCGTTGCCTCTATGTAGCCAGAGGAAATCAGTTTGTCCGAAAGTAGCTTATAGGTTCTCGCCATGTTCGCATTTGGTTTTAGTTTTTGTCAGTGGTCAAATCCAGTTTTGACATAGCTCATTGAGAAAATGGACGGGAGTTACGTTCTGTGCAGTTGTGAAGTTGTAAACGAATTTGATAATCGCTTAAAATTTACGAAGTGCTGACGTTGAATTAGTCTAAAAGAACGGATACGTTAGTGCGTATACACTGAGACGAATCTTTGAAATACTAACGGTAGATTTATTTCCGTTTTGGGTAATCCTGGTGGCTAGCGCGGCCTGATGGCCGGCGCGGCCTGGTAGCTGGCGCGGCCCGGTGGCTGGCGCGGCATGGTGTCCGGCGCGGTCTGGCGGCCGGCGCGGCCTGGCGGCCGGCGCAGCCTGGTGGCGAGTGTGGCTTGGTGGCCAGCATAGCCCGTGTGGCGTGCGGCCCGTATGTGGCGCGCGGCCCGTGTGTGGCGCGGGGCCTGTGTGAAGCCTGTATGTGGCTTTGAGGAGCTTGGTAACTGGTATAGCTAAAGCCTATCTGGCCGAAACTGGCAATGAAAGTGAAGGTAGTTTATTAAAGGAGTTTGCTTAGAAGATGTAGAATCCAAAGACCTTAGCTTAAATGTTTTGGTTAACTTGGTTTGAAATATCTGAAAGTATAAAAGCCAATTTGAGGTCACAGAAGTTCTTTACGATGATCGTTATGATCGCAAAGCCCTTAATTCTAAGCGTAGCTATAAGTACGCATTCGACAGGTTGAGTAAAAATGCCTGAAAATCAAAGTACAACTGATGAAATTGAGGTAGAACAAAGTAGTTCTGATATTAAAGAAAGTGTTTAAGTTTACATGATGATCGGATCGGACCGTACCAGAGGCTGACGTGTAGCCGTAGCTCGGTAGAAATCGGCGTCTACTAACTTAGTAGTCCGTGAGTAGGCGGTATTGCAGTCAGCTCTGGTGGTGTTCGGGTTTCAGTGGCGTTCCCATGTGGGGTTCGCAGAAAGTAGAGTAACTGGAGGTTACTGGGCTATGCATAGCCATGATCACATGTAGAGCTTAAATGTTATGATTTACTTGGTTTGAAACATATCTTGAGAAATGCAGCGATAGTGAAATGTCAGTTTTACTTTGAGTTTCCTGATTATTGATTTTGATACTGAAACTTTGTGCCAGAGAATCAGAGCATAACTGACGATCTTAAAGAGAAAAAAATTGTGAACCTTAATACTGACGAGACAGTAGCTGGGCTTACATGTTGATTGGTTGTGTGATTTAATGTCAAAGGTTGGTTAGTAGCCGTAATAGCCGTAAATCAGTACAAATCGGATTCAATACAACTGTGAAGGCAGTTGTCCGTGAGTACACGGTAGGTACGCAGACGACTCCGATGTTTGATTGGCCCAGATAAATGGGTGGCAACCGAGTGACTGGTGTAAGGCCTGGTTTAGTAACTGGAGGTTACTGAATGGGGGCAACCGAGTGGCTGGTTGAGTGCCTGGTTTAGTAACTGGAGGTTACTGAATGGTTATGAATCACATGTAGAGCTTTAGTTATTTAATTTGATTATAACGTGAGGCTATGGTAATTGACCGTATTGTTAGTGATGCTCTGAATCCAGCTCCTATAATAGTTGGGAATATAGGAAGTAATTTTGTAAAAGAAATTTGATTGGAATCCTAACACTGTTTTGATTCAACCCTTACCTGGGTTAAGTCGGGAGTGACCGAGCAATATGATACTGTGCGTTTAAAATTTTGTTACAGATTAACACACAGGGACGTGTGTCTTGTAGGATGGCCGTAACGGAATGGTCATCAGTACGGACGTCAATTGACTACGAAACGGAAGTGCATAGATGGCGCGCTTCGACAGAGTCTAGTGACGTTCGCTCCAGTCGAAGAGGGGGGGGTGACGGTTGACGTTCAACGGAGCGACACAACAAGGATCACTTCTCTTGGAGACTCCGGGCGGGCAACAAGTACCTAGAAACTGTCACTCGTTTCGTGTTCAGTAATACAAAATAGTTATAGTCAGTTTTGTTAAAATTGATTTGGTGTGAACTTATAACGAACTGTGATGTGAAGTGTTGATACCGGCCAAGAATCAAGCAATCCGCCGTCAAGTATATAAAAATCCCACTCAAGTTTGGTGTGTTTAGTTTATTATTCTAAACATGTACAGACGTGTAAATTATGGATGAAGAAATCGAGACATTTTTTTCAGATAAATATCTCTTATTTATCTAGAATATAATTTAGAAAAAGTAAAAAATGTCTAGACAATGTTACAGCCAAAGTACGTTAACTAGAATATCGAATAAACATTCAGTTACAAGAATATCTCGAGCGAAACTTGACAGTGTTAGATAATAATAGATGGCTATTTCTTTATTTATTACACGAGTACTCTGGTTTTATTGCTGTTTCTTATTTTTCTAAGGTTGTGTAAAAGTTGGATTTGGTAAAAAGTATTTGTTATTTTATATGACTGTCATTGTTTCTTTTTTCTTCCTTTGACTGGATGGCGTAGGGGTTTATTAGTAATCTAGCCATTAACACTGCGCCGTGTGTTTTTGGTTCCATCCCTACACGATACTACAATTTGAGTGAATCTCAAAATTAGCCGCCTCGCGGTTTGGTAATGTGTAGCACATTACTAAACCGCTGTTGTGGATTCAACACCCATCCAGGACAACAGTTTGTGTGACCCCGAAATCGATGTGCCAAGTCTGGGTGTTCTTTGTCTGCTTAGGCATGTTTATAAATTCTCCCAAAGGCCATCGCATGAAAACACAATTGTTTTGTACGATTGCAAAGTCAATCTATTTATATAAAACGTTAAATTAATATCCGACTTGGTATTACATTTACGGTAGAAGAAATGAGTTGCGAGACTTGTTTTTTTGACAAGTATTTTTTTATAGAATCTCATTTCTATTTGTAGATAGTCCTACTTTTCTGTTTTCCGGTACCTTCTACTTCTTGTATACCTAATTAATTTCTTAAAGCCTTAGCTGCAAAAGTAATTTTGTAATTCTATATATTTAAATGGGGTTACAAAGTTATTTATGCAGTTGATGTATCTCGAAAGCTGGACAGAAATTGAAAAATATTTTAGTTTTTCCTTGATAAATTAACTAAACAACATTCTTAATTTGAAGCTTCTATGTCTGCTAGAAGTGCCTTAGACTTTTGATGATCGGTCAGTGAGTGACAAAATTAAGAAAATGTGACTACCGGTTGAAATTAAATGATATTTCAAATATAACGTGTTTATACAATACTTACTTGGTTACAATGCTTACTTGTGGGTGTAATATTACACCTTTGCCTACCCCTTCGGGGATACAGGCGTGAGTCTAAATAAAATAAATAAAATTACTTGGTTACTGAACATTCGAGCTCCTAGTTTTATCCACGACGAAGTAATAGGGGGTCTAAAATGGCCTGAACTGCTTCGGGAAAAGGATGGTACGGCCGTGCAAATTTGCACTTCCCAAATCGCTTACCTAAATATACGAACTTTCTGCATGAATTAAAACAGGAATATTAATTCAAAGTCTGTTTGATGACATCAAAATTAAAGGCTCCATTAACAGACAAAAGACGTTTTAAAAGCTACGTGGAGCGGTATAATTAATCAGAAATTATATAAAACGCCTTATTGTTCGTTAAGTAAATTTTAAAGAGGATCGGAATCCTCGTGAGAATTGGCCAGGCTTTAACTGGCTTCGATTTATGTTTGGAGGGCACGCGAGTAGCGCCTCTACAACTCTACCCAAGCCACAAAATGGTAGCGATTAGATGATATTTTTTTACATTATTTCAAAAACAACAACCTGCATAATGTTGGCTGGCAGCGGCTGGACATGAAGAGCCGAAAATCGGGCTCAGTGGCGTGCCATTGGAGAGGCCTATATCCAGCAGTGGACTATGGTAGGCTGATGATGATGAAACTGAGACATGCGATCTAATATATCATCATCATAACTACCTATATTCCTACATATACAAAATCACTTATCTTGACTGAGATCATTATTTTCATAGAGCCTAAAATACTGAAGATAGAAACAGGAAAATTGGACAGTGGGTTTTATTAAGACAATTATAGTACCCACTTATCTAATTATACACCCACTAAATATTTAAAAACTGTGAGGGGACAAAATAGCACCTGAGAGTTTGACAACAGAACTTTATTATGCTCAATCGCATTAAACGCTTTGTTTGATGGATTGAGTCTCGGCGCACAGTGAAAAATGGTAAGCAAAGAGATTTTACGATCCCTAAGTAGGACCACTTATAGTGCTTATTTGACATTTCTTTTTCTGTAGTAATCGCCCACATAATAGAAAAATGTAGTCTATGTCACTGTGCAGCACTACAATTATCTTCATACCTAAAATCACCGTTGCCTCCCTATTTGACGTGAAAGAAGAACAAAAAATTAAACATATTTTCGAATTAGTATGGATTGGTCAACATTTCATTCCAACCGTAATCCAAACAACCTCTGTAATACAAACATTTCTTCACACGTTTGTCATGAAAACAAGAGATCGATATGAATTTTATTTACATGAAAGTATATGAGCAGGTATGTTTGAATGAATAAAGCTATATGATTATTTACTTTTTGCTGTAATATTTCTTGTGTAAGCAACGCCCATCGCTTGTATCATCATTCTCCTAGCGTTATACCAGTTTAAATCTGGGGTCCACTTTCTAGTCTAACCGGATTTGGCTGAATATTAGCTTTTCCACAGAGCGACTGCCTGTCTGACCTCCACAACCCGAAGGGATAGCGATATTCCATGGTTAAGACTAGTGTCAGTTTACTGAGAAGGTACTGACGCCCTATAACGACTGTCAAAGATCTTAATAATAACCGGGACCGACGGCTTAACGTGCTCTCCGAGGCACGGAACGAGCGATAATTAACAATTCAATACGCACATAACTCCGAAAAGTCATTGGTGCGCGCCGTGGATTCGAACCCGATACCCTCTGCATAGCAATCTGTTGGTATCTCCACTAGGCTATCGCTTGTATATTGCTCCAAACTTGGCGACTTAATTAAATTTAGCGATATACGCTCCGTTCCGGATTCGGAAAAGACTTGAAAACAAAAGGATGTGTATTTTATTATAATTTATGTGCCTTATTGAAACCTACTACCCTCGTCGTAAGCAGAGTTACAACCAAAAGATTTTGTTAATGCCGTTAAATGAAGCGTTGGAAGATTTGGTACAAATGTAGGTGATATTACCTAGTGGCATATAGGATGATTTTTTAGCAATTAGGCATTACCGCCATACAAAATGCCGACTGTAATTTTCAAGCCCAGGTAAGCATAGAAAACCCTTAATATTTTTTATAACTCAATGTATTTGAAATTCTTTTTAAATGAGATATTAGAGGTTCTTCACTATTGTAGGCATATTACATAGTTAGTTCTAGTTTTCTTTATTTTGCTCTTGTATTCATATTTTTTGAACTATTTTTTATGGCAGGTAAAATTTATTTATTTATAAAAGGCGATTGTCTTTTCACAATTTGATTGGTTATTCTTTGACGAATTCGTAATTTCAAGGTTTGACCGCCCGGTTGTCGTAAACGAGGAAGAATATTACAGAAGAAAATTTCACAGTTGAACTTTTTTTTTTTAATAATGGTGAAGTATCATCATTTAAATTACTCCTTAAAAATCATTAACTTCCCCACAAAAATAAACAAAGATTTATATCGCAACATACAAATTTATCAAAATAAATATTGATCGCTTTAACAATTAGCAAGCCTTTTCAAATATACTCCAATCCACATTTAAACTGACAAGGAGTACGTACAATGGTATCCAATTCTAACAAACAACAGACAAGAGCCATAAAACCAAGGGTTATATTAATATATTATATTATGTAAATCGACAAAGTGAACCTCTAAAATATCGCATAACTTGACAAAACTTAAACATAACACATAAATTCGTATAAAACCATGCTGTTATTGCATGCGCTGGACCTTAATATCGCATCCTCGTAAATATATAAATTGTAATTCTTGTTTGTCCATTTGTACCATGTTCTATTGGTAAACGTAAAAATATCGTGTCCTAGAAAAGTAATTTCTTCAAAAGATATATAGAGCTTAAGGTTATAGCCCATGCTGAAATATTCTAATGATGTATTATACTAGCCCCCAAGGCTATCATTACTTAACTATGTTTAGTGTTACTCTTTGTGTAATCTTTCTTTTTGTTAAATTACCCTTTTTAAGCCCGCTACTTATTTTTTAACGGGTGTACAAATCGCATATGCTTTACAATGTTTAGCTACGTAGCATTCGGTGTTAAGCTTATTTAGTGATTCCGAAAATGAAACAAAAGCAAAATAAACTGCAATTTTTTGTTGTAAGCTGTGACCCAAATATTGCTACAAGTTTGTAATGCATTAGTTCCAAAACGAGGAAATACGCGGATATATGTTAGTTGCGTAGTATTGCCTATCTTGATAAGCTGTATGGACAAAGTTTTGAACACTTCAATATTGGTAAACAATCAAATAAAATTTTATGGAGCACGCCAATAATCTGTAAAGTATGTGCGTATCAAATATTAAGGTTTAGATTGTATCTATATTGACCTAGTTATAAATAGAGGTACCAGATTAATTTTAAAGTTGCTTCACATCAAAATATTGAGAATTGCGTTAACAAATTTTCTTTTATTATTTAAAAGGCTATTCCTCTCTAGAAATGAATAATGTATCGGGGAATCTTTACAAACAAACATTCAACATTCAGACTCGAAACAACAATTTGTGGATCACATATTAAACTGCTTATTGCTCGTCGCCTACCTGCGTACTTAAAGTTAACCTGGTTCAAATTTGGAAAAAATGCTGTTTATTTGATGCCATTATCTTAAAGAAATTCCAACAATAATTAATGCATCTAGACCTGCTCAAGCATTAAGAAGTATTTTTATTAATAAAATTGTAACAAACTAGGAAAACAACGAAGTATGAAAAAGTCTTAAGATGTTATGGTGTGCTAAACAAACTCACATACACATACAAACCCTGACAACGTCGCGGCATTTTTAGGTAGCCATATTGGTCCATTGAAAAGTTACATTTGGGGTTGCATTTATCAGAGGACGCAATTTTATTTTACAGATGTGTAGGGAGGACTAATGTAAAGCTGGATCAAAATTTGTGGGGTCGTAAATCTTGTCCCCCGGCCGCCATCTTGGAAAGAATGCGGGTGCAGATGGTTTTCCTTAATTATCTGTTCAACTATTGGCAGCACAAAGAATATGTGAATGAGGACTTTGTTGCAAATTAAATTCTCTACAAATTTGAATGTAAAACTTTTGTCTTAAAACCAAAAACAAAAAGTTATGACCTAATTATAGTTCTATTTTGGCAATTTTAACGAGCCAGGCCTTGGCACAGGTGTGATCAGGGGATGATATTGAAGTTTTGATGAAGAACTTTGGAGTAAAGTCGTATTTTTGTCGGTAATTTATATTTTTCCTCAATTTATTATGATGTCGCCAATAATTTGCCTGCAGATGCCGCTATAACATTTAGGCACTGCAGAACAAATTGCGGTATTTTCTAGCTTGGCAGGCCATCAACTCCAGATGCTCAGGGAGAGTTTGTAATTTTTTTTCTCAACCCCAATTTTAAGGTTCGTTGTAATGAGTTAAAATTGGACCCTATGGTACTACAAAGTGTCAAGTTGGAGCACTGGGTCTTGTTTTAGAAGAAAGAAAGACAGATGAAATGTTTTCTTTATTACTAACGCCGAAAAAAATATAACACGTTGAAATCACAATTTCTTGCAAATTTCTTTTGATTTTCGTTTCTAACTTTGATATTATTCATTTTACGACTAAATGCTAAGGGACCAAAATTGTAAAAAAAATATTTTGCAACAAAATCCTTTTTCGCATATTTTTCGTGCGGCCAATAGTTTACCAGATAAACTAGAAAACCCATTTGTACCACTCTTTTCAATATGGCGCCCGCAGGACAAGGGCTGCGATCCCACAAACTTGGATTTAACTTTATGCTAACCCCCTCTTGACATCTATAAAATAAAATTGCGTCCTCTGACAAATGCACGCAAAGCCCAAAAAAATTAACATTTGAATGGACTATATAAAAAGTCAAGCAATAACGTACATTTCTAATCAAACTTTACACACACAGCCTCCATAGTAGTAGTAGTTATATTACACACGAACGCCATAGTTAAATAAACAATGAAACTGCCGCCGACACTAAAATGTCTCCTTAATTGAGCAGAGCTCGTAAACTCTTAACGACAGTAACCCACAGTTACATCAGCAGTGCAGTTAACATAGCTTAACTGTAGTTTAACAGGCGACTGTTAACCCTTATTGGTCAGATACAAAGTTATAAGGGATTATGATGTTGATCTGTATCGATACAGTTTTGGCCCTTTTGAAGGGTTAGTTTGCTGCTTTGATGTGATATTGGTGCTTCATAGTTATTTTATATGTCACTTTTGAGATGTAGTCATATTTTATATTGTGTGATTTATGCTACAGGTCATTTAAATTAAACGAATGTTCAAGGTGTTTGGCGAGACGAGAGTAATTCTATCTTTATAAGATTTTATCACTATATATCATCATCATTATCATCAGCCTGCCATAGCCCACTGCTGGTTATAGGCTCCTCCAATGGCACACAACTATACATAGCTCATGTAAAACCAATGCGACCACGATTCCTCTTTATAAAGAAACTGAAACTTTGGGAATATTATGTCTTTCACATACTATATCTAATTATTTGCTAAGAAAAAATTATAAATTTATGCTTACTTTTATCCTAAAACATTTGCTTAAAAGTATTAAAAATATTTAAGGTTTTTCACTTCAATAAGCCTTGCTAAGAGGTTAATTATACATAGGATAAATATACGAGTCCTAATGAACATTTCTGCTATATTCAACTTCTTCTACTATCTTTGTTAAATATGAATGTCATGATTATAACAGAAATAAGACTAGATAGGTATTTAAATTGACAATTTTAAAATAGACAACATTGAATTTGTATAAACAGATATAATCGGCGGTACTATTACAAACGGACGTGTTACATCTATCTCCTACGTATTAATTAGCAAAAGTTGGTTTAAAGTGTAATAACTGTAGTAAAAGTTACATCAAAGTGCGCGTCTCACAGTGTTCTATAAACTGAACTATTTTGTTTTGTGCAAAGTTTATCCATGTACTTTAAATAATCAAAATAAACACAGAATTTAACTGACATTCGTTTAAACTGTGCAAGTGTTGACATTGACGAGCAATAGGAAGGTCATTGCGTTAATAGATAAATGTACCTAGAGCCTCATTGCCTATTCCAATGTCGAACATTGTAATCGCTCAATTAACATAGAGTGTAAGTTGTTCCGGTGGTGTGGTCAGTCAAGCAGCGTAGTTCATTTGTATACCCACTGGGATCAAACCCTGAAGTGGCGCTGGCGAACTTTTTGAACTTTTAGTTTTCGTTTTGTAACATTGCTATAAAGTGTGAACCGTAGTGAATCCACAATTGGAACATTTTGAAGATTTTTTATTTTAATACGTATTTTTTTTTTATCATTTTTTATCACTTTCTTACGAAAAGTACAGTCAATTGAAATCCAACGTTTTATAAATACATAATATTACAAAAATATCCGTCATCTGTAACGGGGTTTGAACCTGCAAACTGGACTGAGGATTAGCCACTACAAACAGCTGCTACCATTCGGCCACGTAGCTCCGAGCACACCGTGTTGTACACTATTATCGTATTTACAACCTTAATACATAAATCATAAGGAGCATTTTTGCCTGGTTCTACTTAAGTTTATTTCATTACAACGAAAATGGACAGTGATGATCTAAAGCCGTCTTCGCCAGTAAAACCAAATCCGAAAGCTCGCCAACCGACACGCAAAACCACCAAGAAGGATGATTCGGAGGTTTTAACCCCTGATAAGATGCGCAATATCATTAAGGAAGAAATTAGAGAGGCGATGTCTGGCGTAAACGCCGCTCTGTCGGACTTACGATTAGAAGTGTTGGGCTTGCAAGAGGCAGTCAAATTCGTCACCGAAAATTATGATCAGGTTACGAAGCGAATAGAGAACATAGAAATGCAACAAAAGTCGATCTCAAACTTGGAAATAGATATTAGCGAACTAAAAAATGAAATCCGAGTCCTAAAACAGGGTGTTCAAAAGCAGGAACAGTGTGGCCGTCGTTCCAACGTCGAAATCGTGGGACTTCCCGAGCGCGCCAGTGAAAACCTAGTCGAATTGATGTCGCAACTAGCCAAACTAGCGAACTGCCCTTTAAACCCCGATACCGATATTGACTTTGTTACTCGAGTGGCCCATAAGAGTAAGGATCAAAAGAAACCCAAACCTGTGATCGTACGATTCTTGGCAAGATATAAAAAGGATAATTTTCTAGCACGATTAAGAGCCATTAAGAATTTTAAAGCAAGCGATATAGGATTCACTGGAAACTCGTCTAGGATTTTTTTCAATGAACATCTATCCGTCGCCAACAAAATACTTCTTAGCGATACTAAAAGGATTGCCAGTGAAAAACACTACAAGTACGTTTGGGTAAAAAATCAAACTATAATGGTTCGTAAAAATGACACCGGTAACGCAATACATATTGCGTCAGAGAACGATTTAAAAAAAATTGTATAAGTTTACTTTTATATGCAATTCCGTCAAATGAGTGTTATTTTAAATTATATAATTTGATTGTAGTTTTAATTTTATCGATAAAATTAATTGTGGGTGTTTATTGTTATTTACTCGTAAACCTGTACAGGGGGGTGAATGAGTTAATGGTGTTAATTATTGTTTTATTTTGGAGGAGAGGTCTTGGGTATTATTTATTTTATCTCATTAACTATGTCAGTCACGCGGAACTCAGTTTATTTATAAGATATTATTGTAATTTAAGTGTTATAGGTTCTTATTGTAAATTGGTTGTTGAAGTCATATTATGGTCTAAGTTAGATATAATGCAATGGGTACTCAGTTGAATATATTTTATCAAAATGTTCGAGGATTGCGCACAAAAACAAATCTGTTTTACAATAACTTAGTAGCATGTACACACGATATTATATGTCTAAGTGAAACTTGGTTGCTGCCTGGAGTTTATAATTCCGAATTGTTTGACAGTAGGTACAATGTTTATAGATGTGATCGTGACTATACATCTCGTAGTGACAATAGAGGGGGTGGGGTTCTTATAGCAGTTAGAAAAGGTATTATTGTTGATAATCACAAAGTATCCTATTCAAGTGACACCAACTCAGCCGACATACTTTCTTTATGCATACACCTGAGAAAATGGTCACGGCAAATTAAACTAAGACTGTTTTGTTGCTATTTTCCTCAATGTAGTTCGCATCACAATGAATTGGCTATCTTATTCGATCAGGTTTCACAATGCATATTAGAAAATACAGATGACCATTTATTAATGCTTGGTGATTTTAATATTAGGGATGCGCAATGGTCTACTATTCGTAGGGGGGCACCGGCTATTTTGAATGCATCTAGTCCTAATAGCCTAACAGAAGTGTTATCTAACTTTTTGTCTTTTAACAATCTGGGACAATATAACCTTGTACCGAACAAGAACAATAGGGAACTGGACTTAGTAATATGTAGCTGTGTCTGTGAGGTGCATAAATCTGACTTTCCGCTTGTCTTTGAGGATGACCATCACCCTGCCCTTGAAATAAATTTAATTGATGTTTACCAGCGACCTCTTCATTCACCGCCTCGTGCTTTTCGTAATTTTGCTACCGCTGATTACGACCAAATTAATTTTGCGTTGTCTCAGACAGATTGGTGCAATGTCTTAAACTATAAGCAAAGTATGGACGAGTTGTTGACAAAATTTTATGACGTTATCAATAAATTTATTAATGAATATGTCCCTTTAAAGAGTTCGATCGATAGAACTAAATATCCAACATGGTACTCGCCAGCATTAATAAAAAATATTAAACAAAAAAATAAATACCATGCTAGATGGAAACGTTACATGAATTACCGGGACTATTGCACATTTTCACTTTTAAGAGATAGGCAAAAAAGTGTGGCTAAGCAGTGTTATGATTTATATATAGAAAAGGTAGAAAACAACATCAAAAAATGCAGTAAGCATTTTTGGAAATTCGTTAAATCTGGCTGACTAAAATATAAAGTTCTCTTTGAGATATTGTACATAGTTATATTATTAATAACAGCGTGTACCATTAGTAGTGGTTCGTACATTGTTGATGATGGATGTGAAGACGAGCGATGTATGATGGGAGTCTCCGTATTCGCGATCAGGTGATAGAATGCAGGACTTTCACAATCGCTGTCTAAACCTGCGTACAGGCCAGTACATAGCAGCTGACAAGGTTTTAAAGAGCGAAAAAAGAGCCACCTGTCGGTCACGCGGTAGACGTAAGTCCTGGCGGCTAATTTAGTGGCGATTGTAACAAGAGCGTCCCTGCAAACTATGCGCGATGGCTTAATACGTTTTAATTGACTATGTTTGTATGGGCTTCAATGTTGTGACTTGCGGCAAGGAGGCGTTTTGTGACATCAGTTCTGAGACTGTTACTGTACGCTCAATACTATACACTGGATATCGCTGAAATACTCGGCGCCGATAATACTATATGACTAATATACCTGGATCATGTTCTCTGTCTCCCTGGAGCTGCCGTCTCTGAGATACGTTGCCT
Source organism: Euclidia mi (assembly GCA_944739405.2). NCBI lineage: Eukaryota > Metazoa > Arthropoda > Insecta > Lepidoptera > Erebidae > Euclidia > Euclidia mi. The sequence goes on along the minus strand of OX123184.2, from coordinate 13,564,490 downwards.
TGTACTCAAGTACCAATATGTGAAGCATGAATATATGGAGAGTGATTTTGTGATGACAAACCAATACTAATGTATCGCTATCTTTAGTATTTTGATGTCCATCTTTCATTCTATTATAAGCGTTTACGTTTGGTAAATGCTGTCAGCAGAGGAATATAAAGTAAGGACGAATTCCATGGTCCTGTGCGGGGAGGTGCGCGGGAACCCTGGCCAAAAAAAATACTTGGCAGGCTGAATTTGATATTTTAAACCCAGTTAGTAAGAAAACTAAAATTTTAATCAGCCTGGGGTCCATAGGATTCCGTTACATTTGGTGCCGTGACCAGGATCCTCGTCATAAAATGTACTGATTCACTTCAGTACAACGAGGAAGAACTAAAGAGTTACCATACAAACACAACGTGGAAAATTACAAACACAACGTAGAGAAATAACAATACACAGCGTAGGAAAACATCAAATTAATTAGACACAACTTGTTATTCAATAATCGATAGACGATCATGTTTATTTCAGAAAGACGAAATAATATTTAAGTCACGGCAATTATCTCATTATTTAATAGTCCGAGGGGGGTGATATTGCGCCTAAGTGCCACACTTTCGCATGTGTTATTTATTTTTATGGCATTGTGGTTCCTTTTTTAAAATCGCTGTATCTTGAAAGTAAACATATCACTGACTACATATGTTGAAACGCTTTACATAAATGCTGCTCATGCGTGTCATTTATACTGTATGTCGAGTTCGAGTCTCGACAGTGGTTATATTATTGGGTACATAGAAATGCTTTCCATAAAGCGCGGCAATCATCTTAATATTTAATCATCGGAGGGGGGCCCTCTCGCACGTGTTATTTATTTTAATAGCACTTTGGTTCCTCTTATAACATCGCTGTATCTCGAAAATAAACATATAATTGACTACATAGATTCAAACGCTTTACATAAAGCTCATGCGTATCAGTTATTCTATGTCAAGTTCGAGTCTTGACAGTGGGTATACTAAGCACAACCGCTGGAATTCCATCAGGTCCACTGGCTTTCCGGACATCGAGAGACCGCAGTGTCGCGCGAACATCGCATTGCCTGATTTTAATATCAGGCATGGAGTGGCCGCAGTAGGGAATCGAAGGCGGCTGTGCACTACGATCATCGATTCGGGAGTTGGCCGTAAAGAGATTGCCAAGCAGGTCAGCTTTCTCTTGCGGCCCATGAGCCAGTGATCTATCAGGGCATCGTAACGGCGGCAGTGAAGGCTGGCAGAAACTAGATTGCACGGCTTTGGCCAATCGCCAGTATCCCCGGCTGCCCGTGGGGTGCGACAAGAGTTCTTGACCAAACCGTGCAATGCGCTGGGCATCCGCTCTTATGTATGCCCTCTTGCAGACTTTGGTGGCTCTATTATAGGCTGCCTTGATGAGATGGACATTCGGATCGCGACGAGACCGAGCCCTGATCCAAGCGCGGTAAGCCGACTGTTTTTGTTTAACAGCATCGGCGCACTCGCGATCGAACCAGGGCCGTACTTTGCTGCTGCTGGAGACGTCAGTGGATGGAATATAATATTCCATACCCAACATGATTTCCCCAGCAACAGCAGATGCACTCTCTGACAGATCCCTCCCACCAAAGCAGAGTTGAGACCACGGGATGGACGCATAATAGTTTCGCAGGCCATCCCAATCCGCTGACGAGTAGTGCCACACGCGTCGCTTTGCCTTCACTGGTTGTGGAGATGAAGCGAATGGCACTGTAGTGCGAACCAGACAGTGGTCGGAGGAACCCAAAGGGGCTTGTACCGTCACACTGTACTGGGCCGGGTTACTCGTCAGCACAAGATCTAACAACGAGGGCGCTTGACCCGATATATCTGGTATCTTGGTGGGCTGGAGTACCAGTTGAGTCAGGTCATGCGTGAGAGCGAATGCGTGCGCAGCTCGTCCCGCGAGATCCGTTTTGGAAGAGCCCAGCCAGGTCTCATGGTGGGCATTGAAATCTCCCAAAAAGACCAACTCGGCTGTCGGGAACTGCTCCTGCGCATTATCTGCTGCCTGACTTAAGTAGTCAAACAGTCTAGTTGTCTCGGCATCTCCGGTATAGGAACGGTAAAGGCACACGTAAATCTTATTTCGTTAGACTTGGAAGTGGACCTTGTACTCCAAGACGTATCTTGGAAGCAACCGAGATAACACTAGGACAATGGTAAACTATCTATACCTACAGATTATAAAATGAAGTTACCTTTTCTGCCTGTTTATCTGAACACGATTATATCAAAATCTATGAAACGGCTTTTTGTACAGTTTTTACTAATAGAAAGTTTGATTTTTAAGGAAGGTTTAAATGTGTAATTTACGCGAGCAAAGTCTGGTGATTAATAAAAAAAATGAATATTTATACCTAAGACATTAATTGTACCACTGCAATTTAAAGTCATATTATAATCACTGCTGTGTAACAAGGTACTTGGTTAAGTGCAAACAAGTGGCGACGTCACATTGTAGTGACGACTTAGGGCCGAGGCGCGAGGCTAGTTTGTCCTCGAGCTGCGCTGTCTTGAGTGGGCAGCGCCTACGCTTATATGCACCCTGACACACTGCGGCAATGGATTTTTGTCTATCATATTTGTAGATACGGCTTTTTCTATATCATCATCATCAGCCTGCCGTAGTCCACTGCTGGATATAGGCCTCTCCAATAGCACGCCACTGAGACCGATTTGCGGCTCTTCATGTCCAGCCGCTGCCAGCCTCTTTGCGTATATTGTCACTCCACCTAACCGGAGGGAGGAATGATGAAAAGACTCGACGGAGTTTCCTATATGCTGCCCAGCCGAGCTGTATACTTCTGCAAGCCTCCTTCTAGAAGTTGTTTCTACCCAACTGCAAGGTTTGCCCAAGGTAGACGTACACCTGAACAACTTCGAGAGTTCATTGAACATTATCTTGGTCTTATCCAAGTTTATCCGGAGACCAATGCGGACAGAAGAATCAGCCAGGCTGCTCAGCATATACTACAAGTCTTGCACGGCTTCAGCCACGATAACGATATCGTCTGCAAATTTTAAGTGAGAGAGGTAATCGCCGTTTATGTTAATACCGCGTCCTTTCCAGTGCAGCGTCTTGAACATATCCTCGATTGCATTTGTGAACAATTTGGGGGAGATAACATCCCCTTGTCTCACGCCTCGATGCAGGTGGATAGGTTCAGACTGCTGGTTCTGTACTGGGACGGTCATAGTCGCGGCGTCATACAGACCTCTCAGCACTTGGACGTATCGCCAATCGATTTGGCACCGTTGCAAAGACTCCAGAACAGACAGGTTTCAATGGAGTCAAAGGCCTTCTCATAGTCCACAAACGCTAAGCACAGAGGCTGATTATACTCCTCTATATTTTTCTTTATGCTATACAAGATTTCTTCTCTATATTATGCACCTAAACCATCCTTGCTATCCTTCGAAATAAATTGTATGTTTGCGAAGAGACGGAAAACTCGACATGAAAATCTGCACCAACCCATCTGGCCAGCGTGGTATAGTAGGTCAAATACTCATACTGACTTGCACTTGACTTGTGTTACTGTGAAGCAAATTAGGAAGTCCAGTGAGCGTGAGAGTTGAAAGACTTTTATCGCATACGTGTGTTCTGTCAATATTTAGTGGCTAAAGCGTGACAATTATCCTCCGAAGATTGACTTCATCTGTATGGACTCTAGAATCTATACATATGTTAGTAACTAAGGACTGTTTGTAGAAGATATAGTATTTATTGAATAGAATATGTTCAAAAGTTACTTAGCTATCCTCTTTAGACATTTCCGCTTCTACAACTCTCGCCTTAATCCAGTACGAGTGTATTATGTCTGCAGCCGTACCTTATTCCTATGGAGTATCAAACGCCCACACATTACAATGCGTGGAGCGTGCCATCGAAATGTGCTATCTTAAGCTGCAAACTTCCAATGAACTTCGTTTACTAGTAAAACTTCTTGGAATCACAATCTGTTGTGCGACTTTGTGCAAATACTTTACATTCGTGTAGTGCTTTTTATTTTACATACGTGATAATAAGCTGATTGTTAAGCGATTAGTAGAAGTTTTGCTATGTGAAGTTTATTTCTGGTTAACTGGCAAACTGTCAACCTCGTTATTGGGGATTTCAGTGCACTTAAATAGCCTGATTGATGGGCTTAGAATGATGGTTATCCTTCTGGTTTACGGAGGCCAGCTTATATACGAACATGTAAAACTTGCAGATTGCAAGTTTTGGGAACAGAAAATTAATACTATAGGTATGAAGAATGTGTTGCCTACGCAAAGATATCAAACTACTTGTATTACAAACTCCATTAATTGTATCCACTTGAGGATGATAAGGATTTTCACCAAAAGTTTATTGATAAAAATTTTGTTATACTATTGGAAATCGTAATAATCAAGATCACTAGACACTAGACAAAAAAAATGGTCATAACGTATGCATCTGTGTACTATATAAAATGTGTTTATTATTTCCTACTAGCCGTGTGTATAGCGCTTGAGTGTGTGACTAATGACTTTATATTTCTTGCAAGTCGCCCTGTGCTTCATGCGTATAATTACATGTTTTTAACATGAACGTCTGTTCTAAGAAAATCTAATTGTTGTATAAGACACTTTGTTTGCAAGCTACTTGTAATTAGAAACACATTTATCTGTCTGAAGATCAAAGTAACTTGCTCGCTAAAACAAATATTCTTCACTATTGCTATGGCTACGCGCGATTAACTATGATCCTACAGCCTTTCGAAGTCCTGTACTATACATAGAACCCTTCTAATTACAGACCATACTAGCATTGTGAGGTAATAGGAGGACATACCACGCTAGCCAGACGGGTTGGCATATGCTACAATGTTAGTGATCCATCTCCTCCGCAACCTATTGCCATTATCACAACTATTTAATTTAGGCGACTGTCTCCGTGGTCCAGTGGATAGCGAATGCGACTGCTGATCGGAGGTCCCTGGTTGGATTCCCGGGTCGGGCAAAAGTGTTACTGGGACAACTTCGCGGACCCGGTTAATTTATAGCCTAAGTTACTCCTTGGTAAATCAGCTATCGGCCAGTGAACGTCCCGTCAATATCAGTCCAGCCGTTCCAGAGATTAGCGAAAACAAGCAGACAGACAAAAATTTAAAAAAATCTCATTTTGGTAGATGTATTTTAATATTACAAACAGACACTCCAATTTTATTTATATGTATAAATAGATGTACTTATAGAATACTTATACTCAGAAAGTTCATGGCCCTACCTTACACAAAGACACATAAAGGTATTCCACACGAGTATTCACAGACATGCCTAATAGACAAGGGAGCATTTTAGATTTTTCCTCCACTTTGAACTTATTACTTTATTCAAGAGAAATTACGTCACGACTTAACAGTCTCGCAACGGTAATGGTAAAAGTCACCCTCTTCACTTTGTCAATCTGTCTATCAAGACGCTTTCTTTGGAATAGCTAAAATTATTTAGGTGTATTCAACTTAAAAGTTTTGTAAATGTAAGCCCAGTGAGGGAGGTTGTTAGGTTGTTAGCTTGTAAAGAGATTATTTACTTAAATATAGATAATAAACATTGGCAAAAATTTAAAAACACAAACGTTACATAAATAAAATTCATCATGTAGCGTTATTCCGGTTGCATCCAAGTCAGATTTGACAGAATATCATAAGATGGTTGCCATTAAAAATAGTTGCGGTTTAAGGAATACCCCAGCTTTTAATAGCAAAATTGCATAGCATTCCAATCTCAACAAAGAAAGAAATTAAATAAAGCCGATAACAACATAATTATTATTATACATATTATGTAATGATGTTTAAAAACAAATTATAAACCTCTCAACAAAACACAGCACAACTATACGCATAGATTTCAGCCACGATTTCTTTTTTGGGAGCAGTCCCATTCTCATCTTCATTAACATCTGTATAGGTTCAGCAGCATCGATCATAAAAGAAACCTGTCACTCGTGAAGTCTCGGGGAAAGAATAACTCAAACTTTTTTTAAATGACACGTCGAAATGTCTTTACGCCCTATTTCGTGAGCGATCGAAACACACATTAATTAACAAACATTAATTATGTATTTAAACACAACGATGCCGAAATGTGCTCTAACTACCACAATATAAGCACTCATTTTTACAAACTTTTTACTCCAAATTGTTTGAACAGTTTGCATCAAGATATTCCCCTGAGAGGATCGTCCATCTATCACCAGTAGATACGCCCATAGTCACCCGATGACTAATCACTTCACAAACACCACTTGTCCAAACTTTTTTCTATTTAACTTCGAGCCCGCTAGCCAGGTAGGTATTGTTCAACTTAAATTTGCTTCGCACCACTGTCTGCCCCGGGGAAATACGCCAACTTAATGAAATTTAAACATTTACCTATGTGTGTGTTTGAGAATAATATTTATATTTGATTCTTGTTTGCGCGTGTGAAGCATGTTGTTTACATAGCAATTGCACATATAATGTATATAGTAGCCGAGGTTTCGAATTTGATTCTCAATCAGTGTGCATCTTCGTGCGATAAATATGATTATGTCTGTGTAAGTATATCGTATGTGTATATTCTGACTGTCAAAGTAGGCTCTACCAGTTGCAGTTTGTGATCAAATGTTTTTGAGGATTGTTCAAAGATAAAATTGATACTAAAATCAGGAGGTGAAAGAGCTGGCGTTCAAATGAATTAAAAGTTGCTTGCTAACCTCCTTTGAACAAGGCCCTAAATTCCACCTGCTCACTTGTGCATCAAAAATATATTTATATATATAAAACGCGAAACTCCCTACGTTCCTACCATATACTCATATATAGATAATACTATAAAGGTACCAGAGAAAATGTCATACGAAGCATGTAGGAAGCGCCAAATTCACAAAGAAGATAACTATCCTTGATAGGGGTGAAATGTGTGAATGTCACAAACTTATGGAAGGTACGGCAAATTGAATAATGTATGCGTTACAAGTTGACCCTCGTATGCCTTACAACGCGACGATTTCTCTTGATCAGCATTGGTTTGTGCAAAGATTTGTTTATGCATATTTCAAAGGATGACATCTTGGAGTTTTGTTAGAATGTTTTGTCCTTTACTTGTTTGTTGACCTTCTTAGATTTAGATATCGACTCGAATTAGGAAGAGAAAGGATGTTGGAGAAATCTTAGAAAGACTCGCCTTTTCTCGTCATACAAGATTTATAAAGTAGGTGGTAATACCGTACTTGCCCCTTATATACTTAGCAATGTACTTTTTGCCAGATAATACTATTTTAATATTATAATTGACATTCGAATTCGGGGATCGCAAATCTATGATTGGCATTAATTTTGTCGTATAAAAATTTCTCGTTCGACAATTAAATAGCCCAATGAAGATTATGCACCCTAAACAAATGAAGACTAATTCAACACACTACCAACCATGTACGTAATCATATTACTATAAAGCCTTAGAATATTGCACACAAAGCACCATACTGTACTCTATTTACCCAACACAAACATCCACCCTCAAGCATTGCACTTCAAGCTGATGAATTTCTGCATAATGCACATACCATTACATTTACTCTGTATTCGTTCACTTTTCTGCGAAACTTTTGGTAACTTTGGGTAATAAAAGCGTCGATAAAGCCAACGACAGTGTAACATTGGATAGAGATCATGAATCAATAAGACCTTTGTTCTGTATCGCTTTCCGCCGCTTAAATAAATCAATTGGAATTTTAACCGACTTAAAATATGACACGTGCTGACATGTATATCAATGGTTTAAACCATTATTATTGCCCTGTTTGTGATTCTTTCTTCATTAAAATTTTGTTTAATGAATTATTATTTCTTCAAAGTACGGCTGGATTGATAAAATGTGCGATAGAAACTCTGGTACCCGTGTAGATCTACCATATTGCCTTTAAAGTATAGGCACTATTCCAGGCCTCCTTCACTCGGCCGTACCTACAGCGATAAGTGCCTACACTTTGGCGCGGCTTCCAAGCCGCGTCGTCACCGCTCGCGCGCAGGGCTAGCTAATAACGTGAATTTTAATAGTGAACAACAAAAATGTTCACATCACAAGTCTGGTGCGAAGTATTGCTCATTTAACGGATGTGTGTCGGAAGCAACTTGAAATTTTGATTTTATTTATTTTACGAGAGCAACTTGAAAATTGTACTTCTTATTTGTTAAGATATCTCAACGATTATGATGTCAAATTAAAGGTCTAGTTCAAAAACCATTTTATCTGTTTGAGTCATGAAAATCGGTCTACGCGTTTAGGAAATAACTAAGAATTAGTATAGTGAAAATCTAAACCACCAGAATTTTTGTAGTTTTCGTTCTACGAGCTCAAATAGTGGGATAGGATACTTATAGTATAAATATTTATTATTAGGTACGTGGTCAAGTAGGTAGATAGACGATGAATAAATATTATAGTAGCAGCGGCACGTCGACAACCCTAGCGCACCGCTCCGCGCCAGACAGCGACAGCGTTATGTGTTAGAAAAGAGCGGGAACAGTTAGGTCAATATCGCGTTAGGTACTGAATGCTCATGCGAGCTGAATTGCACTTTCTTGCTTAGTAGCAAGAGTCGCCATTTCTTTAAATTGGTTTGCGAAGTGGCGCTTCTGTTCGTAAGAACTATCTATTCTGTGACTATTCTTTCAAATACTTCCCCAAAACACTCACTATTGTTATTTGCCTACTATGAGCATTGTGGCAACGAATAAATTGAAGACAATTAATTTAAATGATTCATTCATATTTATATTTGTTATTTTCTCTTTTTTTTCTTGAGCTTGTACTGTCCCACTGCTGGGCAAAGGGCTCTCCCAAATCTTTCCACGCTCTCTTGTCGCCTGCAATCTCAAGATAACTCTTGTGGTAGGCGTCTAGGTCACCTCGCCACCGTTTTCGAGGCCGACCTTGGCGACGACGACCATTTTCAGGCACCCACAGTGCCAGGTTTTCTCCCATCGATCGTCATGTATACGGCTGACATGGTCCACCCAGTTCCATTTAAAGCTAGCAGCCTTTTTTCCCACATCTTCAACTTTAATTCTTTTTATTTCTATTTTTTATTTCCTAATTGTTAATTCATAATCATTTAAATGTTAATGTTTAACCCCTCGCATGCCCCGCTCCAAAATACATTTTCTCCGGTAGTGTCCAGCCATTTTGAGAATATATAAATACATTATTTTTTATTTTGTACAGTCACTAAATCATGTTATGTACTGTAATATAACCATAATGTTAAAAACACTTACAAGTGTAAAATGAAAATATAGGTTAATTAATAATAATAAATTCTTTTTTATTGATGTTTGCCAGGCATTTAAGTTAAAAAAGGATTTTAATCAAGTAGTGGATACTTAAGGTACACATTGGCATCAGTTCCATGTGTGTTGGTATATGGGGACGTAGCCCATACATTTTTGCCCATAGTCGTTTATAATTTTCTCTAGCGAAGCGGTGAAGAAATTCATCATAAGAGAGCTTGCATGTCTGACAGTTAGTCATAATGTTTTTAAAGGACTGAATATGAAGTTCGCCAACCCTCAGGTAGGCAGCATGGTGGACAGTGTATTAACCCTCCAATGGCGGGAAAAGAGCCTCGCCCCGCAGTGGAACATTTTAAAACAATGCTGATTTTAAAATATGATTGTTTTATTCAAAATAATAAACTAGCAGCACAACTCTATAACACTGATCTATAACAAAGCTAAGCTTCAAACTATTTTAATTGTCCTCAATTAAAATAAAAACTAAACTGAAACTCTTCGTCCTATCAACAATTCTACTGTGAATGGTCACTCCCATTCGAATGGATGGACAATTTTGAATTTTCATTTTGACAAGAATCTTGACGCGTGCACTCAACTAAGAAAACAATTTCCTTTTTATGTATTACGTCCATATTTTGTGGCAATCTAGCGGTGTTGAAAATAATTTTTAATTTCCTGATTTTAAAGCTCTCAGTCTAGGTCCTGACACAAAGACATTTGGTAATATGAAGTTAAATATATGTGAAAACGTAGGTAATTATTATTAGTTTAGTAAATAATGACATCAATGCAGGGATTTACTTAATCCTTTCAGATAGTCGTGATTTGTCATCCCGTGATCATGGTTGGTGTAGCAAATAGAAAGTTTGTAAATTTTATGGTGAAGACATTTTTTCCTGAAATACATTTAACACTAGAATATGGTTAAGGTCTATGCTAGGGATCTCGCTGAGAAACATAAAGTCCGGAACAAGACTATGCGGTAGAAGACCAAGGTTACTAAAACTATTCAGAGGTGTAGCAAACTGAAGTAGTAGTGGGCTAGTAACATCTGTCGCAAGACTGATGGCTGGTGGAGTTCGCAGGTTCGCGATTGGGGGCAACGTTTCGACAAGCGTAGGTAGTCCCCCGGCCAGATGAACCGACGACATGAGGAGGGTGGCTGGCTGTGCCTGGACGCTCTGGTGTTCTTATGGCGTACTCTGGAGAGTCCTAGGAAGTCGTCTAGGAAGGGACTGCAATTACACACACATCAGCATTTGGATGTAATGTGTATGTGTTATGAGTGTTTGTTACGTAATGCCTCATTAATGCTCGAGGTATTTCAAAATATTCCATGGACTTCTTAACTCTTAAAATTATTTATCATTATGATATCATGATTATCCAAATACGTAAATATCATCAAACAAATTCACAACATCTTCCTAAAATCCTAAGCAGAATACAGTTTTATCAGGATTCACAGATCAGAAAGCATTTATAACGGAAACAGCTTACAATATCAGCGCGCAAGCAATTTTTTAACAGAGAACGAAAAATATTAAACCCTACCTTGGTCGGTTTATCGTGTAAGGAGCAACCGTGAAAAATGGATAAATGTGGAATCCCCGCAAAGCTGGCTGGAAAGTTTCGGGACGATACTGGTGTGTACAGGGCTTATGTTGTGTGATTCTCTGAACTGGGCTGAAGAATTGACAAAATATAACTAGAGATATAAAATGTATATACAGATACTAGCTTTTACCCGCGGCTTCGCTCGCGTAAATTCGGGGTTCTCTAGTTATAGTATATGATCTATGTTCGGGGTAACACAAATCTCTTTTATTGGGCGGATACTTCTATAATTGTCGTTATAACAGAGGCCTTAGCACGAAAAACTATCGAGAAAGTATTCGTATCGTAAATGTCAAAATTTGTATGGCAATTGTACAGCGCCCCTATCGTGAGTAAGACGCAACTAATATTGGCAGCACAAACTACTTTCGACGACAATCCTGCGGTAAATGTCATGTAAATGTATCGAGTTTTCTAACAAATAAGCAAAAAACGGCAGCACGAATTCCTGATTTGACTTAAGCAAAGTAAACCTAATGTAAATCTAATGTCATTTTGTCGAAACAATTTTCACCTAAAATTTGTTGGTGAGAAAAGATTCGAAACATATATATGTATCGTATTTATACGTTTTGAGCCTTTTTATGATGAATATTTATGTAGATTCATATTTTATGTGTTCCTTTTGAATGTACTTTAAATATGTAGTAAATAACCCCATATTTTGGTTGCGAGCATGTAAAAATATGTGTGAAAATTATCTATATACGAAAAACATAGTACCAATCGACATCGACATCATATCAATTTTCTAATATGAACATAGGATGTTATTTAGAGACGCTTTTAACACTCCTGCGTATTCTACTCTACAATTAAGTAGGTGCTCTACTCTACAAGTATAAAAAAAACTTATCCTGACTAACATATAATCAAACGCTGAAGATAGAAACATACAATTTGACCGCGGATTTATTTTATAACACTTAGGAAGGATTTTCATATTGTATCTTCAAGGGGGTAAAATTGGGTTTGTAAGGTTGTTTTAAAACCCTCTTATTTTGAAGAAATAATATGCGGGCACAGCGAGTATAATAATAAAATTTAGGTGACGGACTAGTATCTGCCGTAAATAATTCGTGAGTCTTATATCAGCGTCTTACCTAGCCCTCTCGGATATGACTGAATATCAATAAAAAACGAACGCTTTAGTCAGAAGACATGTGATAAGATAGCTGTCTATTAGGCCTCCCTGACATTGGTCAGGAGCGTTCCTCGAGCGTACGCTCGGCGTCCGTTCGGCGTGAGCCCGGCGCGGTTCACTTTGTACTACAGAGTGAACGCCGAGCGCACACTGGGTGTACGCTCGAGTAACGCTGACGCCCAATGTGAGGTAGGCCTTAATCTTATTAAGCTGTAGTAATAAATGAAAAACACCAATACAACAATAACCATTATTTTATTTTCAACTAAATATTCTTATAAAAATAGGCTTTGAATGTCAGGTACATAACACTGGTCCACTTTATTAGCTTCTGTATAAATCTTCATGCTTCTTAGCTATACAAATAACCGAAATCTTCTTTAGACATCATACATTTAAGGTGTTCCAACAACAATGAAACTTGTAAACTTATATTATTATAATTTTCTCGTTGAACACTTTATATTGTACTATTCACGCAGTTTAACCAAAATAAAATAATGTATCACGAACACCTTCCATAATAGTATTTACCTAATTCTTTATATAACAATGTGCCAATGATTTAATTACTCGTATTTTGATTTACTAGATTTTTATTTATTGACACAAGTCCGTCATCTGACGATGACAAGAAAGAACATTCGGAAACCATAAAATATTTTTTATGTTTTCTACAAAAGAGTTTTTACAATATAAATTTTATTAATATTAACTATTTCACCTAGGAGGACATACTTTAAAAAGTTAATGAATGAGGAGAACGATTGGAGCGGAAAACTTGAGAATGAGGTGATGAATATTGGGTTAGTGAAGGAAATAAATAAGGACGAGGTAAAAAAGGCTGTTAGTGGAATGAAGAATGGAAAATCGTTAGGACCAGATGGAATACCAGTAGAAGCATGGAAAGCATTAGGAGATGATGGATGGGCGTGGCTGACTTTATTCTTCAATAAGCTGTTGCACGAGGAGACCATACCCGAGGAATGGTGCAACAGTTACCTGGGGCCCATTTTTAAAAATAAGGGTGATATCCAAGAGTGCAACAATTATCGGGGAATAAAGTTAATGCCATATACTATGAAAGTATGGGAGAGAGTAATTGAGCGACGCCTGCGTGACGAGAGTGAGATTTCACGAAACCAATTCGGTTTTATGCCTGGTCGAGGTACGGTGGATGCCATTTTCGCTCTTCGCCAAATATGCGAAAAATACAGGGAGGCACATAAAAACTTGCACATGGTGTTCGTCGACCTTGAAAAGGCATATGATCGAGTGCCCCGTGAAGTCTTGTGGTGGGCCCTGAAGAAGAAAGGAGTGCCTGGGAAATACCTGACGTTGATTTAAGCCATGTACGCTGAATGCCGAACGCAGGTCCGATCCGCAGCTGGTATCACAGCCAGATTCGATGTGGCCGTAGGCTTGCACCAAGGGTCGGCCATTAGCCCCTACCTCTTCCTGTTAATTATGGATGCTATATCATCGGACATACAGGAAGAGGCACCCTGGTGCATGTTGTTTGCCGACGACATCGTTCTGGTAGCAGAGAGTGGACAGAAGGTGCAGAGCAAGCTGGAGGAGTGGCGGCAGAGACTGGAGAATGTAGGCTTGAGAATAAGCAGAACCAAAACGGAATATATGTTCTGTGACTTTGGCGGTCTCTCCAGTCCTATACCGGTTACACTCGGCGGTACACCTCTACCAGTATGCTCCGATTTCCGCTACCTAGGTTCACTCCTGCAAGATGACGGCGAAATTGATCGGGATGTTAGGCAAAGAATCAACGCAGGATGGATGAAATGGCGACAGGTCTCAGGCACAATATGCGACCACAAAATGCCTGTGAAATTAAAGGGCCGTATGTATAAATCGGTTATAAGGCCTGTCGTACTGTATGGAGCTGAGTGTTGGGCTACAAAGAAGATGGATGAGAAACGATTGCATGTGGCAGAGATGAGAATGTTACGATGGATGTGTGGAGCGACAAGAATGGACAGAATTAGGAATGATTACGTTAGAGGTAGTATGAAAGTGGCGCCCATAGCTGAAAAGGTGAAAGGGAGTCGATTGGCCTGGTATGGACATGTTATGCGGAGAGATGAGATGTATGTAGGTAAAAAAGTGATGGATATGCATGTACAAGGACGAAAAGGGAGAGGACGGCCAAGGAAGAGATGGATGGACTGTGTGAGGATGGATATGAAAGAGAAAGGGGTAAGCGATTGGATGACTGGTGACAGAGAAGTATGGAAGCGAGAATCGAAAATAAATTGGGACCAGGGCAAGACAATGACAATGATGATGATTTCACCTAGTTTGGAACGTACCATTCATTCAATAAGACGGTCATTTAGCTTACATGGCCACATCCCTATGTACGATACCGTTACGATACTAATGTAAAGTCATCGAGTAAACGATAGATGTCAAAATTGGTTGGTACTGGCTGCTATAATTCTGTTATCGAGGACTCGATACGTTTACTTATCAAATTCGCAAATATTTTGTGCTTGAGCCTCTGTTTAAGAAATATAACTACAGAAAGTATTTACGCATATAAACTACTTAGACTTAGAACTAAGACTTAGTAGTACCACATAGTTCCTGCTCAAAATGTTATCCGGTATCAGTGACGTTTCGCTAGAGTGGCCAATATGGCGACTGCGATTTGTCTGTCAGAACCATTAAAATTTAACAAAATACTCAACAATCCGAATTTTGCGGATATATGTTGTCATCTCGAAATCTTTATTTTTTATTATTCAGGTAAGATTTCGATGGAGTCTACCGTACCTCTTGACGAAATTATTAAAGATTTGACATGATAGCGCAGTCGGTCGGTTTCAATGTGAAACATTCCAAAATCAACAATCACTTACAAATTGAAAATTAACTAAAAAAACATGTTCCAGTAGACTTAATTGTGAACTATTCTGAAGTTCCCTTGAACAGACACACAAAAAATCATCAAAATCAGTCCAGTCGTTTAGGAGGAGTTCACTGACATATACACGCACACAAGAAATATATATAACTTGCTTTTGCCTTTGGGTTCACTCGCGTAAATTCGGGGTTCTCTAGTTAAAGTATATCATCTATGTTCGGGGTAACACAAATCTCCTTTATTGGGCGGATACTTCTATAATAAAATTGTCGTTTTAACTGTTTAAGAAATATACATACATACATAGACTCACGCCTGTTTCCCCGAAGGGGTAGGCAGAGGCATATGAATCGCCCACTTTTCGCCATTGTTTTGATCCCACGTAATAGGTGGCGAGCCTATTGCCGCTTATTGGAATATTTTGTTTGCCAGAGCCTCGTCCGTTGATCGGCAGGTGCACCACTTGCAGGTGAGGTTGGCTGGGGACCCTAAGTTCTTGGTGGGAACCCTATGCACCTTTAAGAAATATAACTGCAAAAAGTATTTAGACATACAAACTACTTAGTACTAAGACTTAGTAGTACTCAAAATTTTATCCGGTATCAGTGACGTTTCGCTAGAGTGGCAAAAGTGGCGACTGCGATGTGTCTCTCAGAACCATTAGAATTTAACAAAATACTCAACAATCCTAATTTTGCGGATATTTATGATGTCGACTCGAAATTATTTTTTTTTTATGTTTTATCATTCAGATAAGGTTTCGATCGAGTTAACCGTACCCCCTGATGAAATTAATATTATAGATTTGACACTGCGATGGTCCGCAGTCGGTCGGTTCCAATGTGAAACATTCAACAATTATGTAAAATTACTAAATAAACATTTTCCAGTGGACTCAATTGTAAATCTAAACCATTCTCAAGTCCCTTTGAACACATATAAATAATTTCATCAAAATCGGCCCAGTCATTTAGGAGGAGTTCAGTGATATACACACGCACACAAGAAATGTATATATAAAGATATAAGGCAGCGATAGCCTAGTGAAGATCAACCAGACAGACAGAGCCAACAGACTGCCATGTAGAGGGTTACGGGTTCGAATCCACGGCGCGTACTTATGACTTTTCGGAGTTAATTATAGCTTGTCCCGTGCCTCGGAGAGCACGTTAAGCCATCGGTCCCGGTTGTTATGAAGATCTTTGTGGCAGAGCGTTAGCACCTCTTAATAATACTGACACTAGTCTAAACCATGGAATCTCGCTATCCCTTCGGGTTGCGGAGGTCAGACAGACAGTCGCTCTGTAGAAAAGCTAATATTCAGCCAAATCTGGTAAGACGAGTGACGGTTGAAACTGGGATAACACTTGGAGGACGACATTTTTACTACAGATTCAAAGTAACATCACCAAGAGTCCATATTTTATCGAGAAAATATGAAAATATGATTTATTTTGTCTTAAGCTAAATGAAGATGCATTACGTTTTATAGTTAAAGAACGAAAGATCTTCAAAAGAACAACTCATTTGAAGAATTACATACTTAGATCCCAGCAAGATCACGCAAAGCGAGGTATGAGACGTCAACGGATATTGCGGTGGCTTAGTAGGCAGGAATCGAACGCCTGTAGAAGAATCACAAATACCCTTCAACCAGCTATGAAGGCGAAGGATGAGTCTATAATTTGTGTCCCACCGTTAAGAAAAAACTTGCTGGTTTCTTGGCATTTTTTATTTATTTATTTAACTTTTTGCACTTCACAGACAATGTGGTACATAGGCGGACTTAATGCCTTAGGCATTCTCTACCAGTCAATCTAGAATGGTGCAGAGATAATTGATGGTAGGTGCGTGATTATTATAATTGAATAGACTACCCTCTCACAGAATATTGACGTAAAGTAACAGTATCTATACAATATAATGAGAGAGAGTGCAAGAGACTCCATACGATATTCACTCTTCCGGTTCTCTTCCTATTCCTTTTCATATGTAGATCAGCAATGCATTCGTGATTCCTCTGAGGCCCAATTCTCCTAATTATATTTGTTCAAAATACAGTTCGATATAATGTTAGTGTCAAACTTGCGTCACAAATGGTATTCTCCTAAATTAAGTGATATTTGAATGATATTGTAAATAGATTGTTAGTTGGAACAAGTTTATTTCAAATTATAGGATAATGACATTTGGTTAACAGAATACCGAGTCTGAGTCAATTAAATATATAACCTCATTTCGTTCAAAACTTATTTTTTATTTATTTATTTATTTATAGTCTCACGCCTGTATCCCCGAAAGGATAGGCAGAGGTGTAAATATTACGCCCACATTTCGCCATGAAATGTTGCCCCACGTAATAGGGGGCGAGCCTATTGCCGTTACCGGGCACATCGACAGACTCCGGGCTGCTAATGAGTATTCAGTAAATCCCAGTAACACTTTTTGCCCGACCCGGGAATCGAACCCGAGACCTCCGATCAGCAGTCGCATACGCTGTCCACGGGACCACGGAGGCAGTTTGAGTTTTTAATGTCATATACAATACGAGAATTGGCCTTCTGGGGTTCATTATCATCATCAGCCCTTTATGCTGCACTCACATCACTGCTGGGCACGGGCCTCTTCTCACTATGAGAAGGGTTAGGCCATAGTCCACCACGCTGGCCTAGTGCAGGTTGGCAGATTTCACATGTCTTTCGAGAATATTATGGAGAACTCTCAGACATGCAGGTTTCTTCACGATGTTTTCCTTCACCGATAAGCAAGTGATAATTAACAATTTTATACAGACTTACCTTCATAAAAGTCATTGGTGCATGCCGTGGATTCGAACCCGGGACCATCTGCGTAGCAGTCTGTCGGTCTCTCCACTCGGCTATCGCTGCCTTCTGGGGTTATGATGGAGATAATTTAATAGTTAGGCGATGCGTCCGCTCGTTTGTCACCAATCATATTAAAAATCTTACAGCTAATTAGTTAAAAAAAGCTATGTTTCGTTGTATTTAAACACTATAGGTATATCCCTGTTCATTCGATAGCCCTTAAACCGTTTTTTCTCAAAGGCTATCTTTGTAAAGTTGAACAGTGAAGCCATTATGAGGATGAACGGTCGTGACTGCGCTATCTGTTCGCGTTCATTGTGTCGTAACAAATCGCTCTTAGCACCTCCACTATTGTCGAACGTAAAGCGATCAATTGACGTAAAGCTTTACACCTACTTTTTGTATATGGAACGCTCGTTAGAGTAGCTGAGTTGTAGCCCCTGGTTGTAGCATATTCGTGTTCTCTATGGTCTACTTGAAATTTTCGTCTGTGTATTCTAAAAGCGGTCTTCATGCTTCGTTTTGGAATGGTAAGTAGTTTTATGTTACCAGGTATTTATCATATTAAAAATCCGCTGTCTCAAAAACATATTAATCACTTTGCCTAAATACATGTTATTTCAATGTCATTGCGTGAAAGAGTTTTAATCGGAAAGACAACATTATGACATAAAAACAAAAGTAGTTTTTGTTGATATCCATCGTGAAAAACGATTAGGCAATTCAACATCAAAAGACAAGAACCACATATTAATATACTTAATTACAACTTTCGCATTTTTTAAACTAGCACAACAACTAGCAGCTTAAACTTGCAAATCAACAAAAACTAATCAGTAAAACATAATACAATTGAGTATATTTTCTTCGTCTAACGCCTTATCCCGGCATCTGAACCGCAGAGTTGCATCGCCCATCTGTAAATATCGCGGTAACGGGTGACTTGGAACCAAAGCCGGGCTTAGTCAAGTTTAGAATGGCATAACTATGTCCCAATCTAGTCGCGGGTGAGGCCCGATCCAGTTGCGACTAAGTTATTTAACACGATTTAGACAACTGATGGGAGGATTAAGGAGTGTTGCTTTTGAGAATTTATTATTTGTAGTTGATTTGAATAACAGTAGGAGGAGATAGTTTCTTGTAGAGACTGGTTAGTCGTTGTGAATATATGTCCAGTTAGAGGTCCATTTTTAACATAATTTTGTCAATAAAGCAGAGTTATTTTCAAACAATTCGCGGGATAAGATATATAAGACACTACGTAATAAAAAAACATGTAGTGCAACTGAACTTAGGGCTTTGCGAATTCTTTCAATTAAGAGCTTTCAAACAAATATAACCAGATTAAAAATCAAATTTAGACTAATTTAGATTACATTATCCATAAAACCACTGATCTGCTTTTGACGAAATTTTGTAAAAATAAAGCTTATAATTACTTCGGCATTACAAGATTAATTTTGTCGCGATAACCTCACCCACGCGTGTGAAGTCACAACATTATTGATTTCAATACGAAATTAGTTTCATCGATTTTTAGAGACTAATCTTTTACAAAGATGAGGCCAATGCAGAGGTTTAAATATAGTTATTTATTTCCTCCACACTTTAAATTAGCGTATTAGTCATTACTATACAGGTTTGCTATTTTTAATACTGAAATATTCGAAGTAAATCATTCGGAAAAGTTAATAAGGCTGTGAATAAGAAACCTCAAGCCACCGTTTTGATCGGTTATACGTTTCGACACACTGCCTTAAGGTCATAAGTGAACTATTATATAATCAAGGATAAATAACTTTATGTGTAATATGTAATAATCAAAGTATCCAGTTACCAAAACTTAGGGACGCATGTTAGTACTTTTATGATACTAACGTCTGTATAATTCGATTTTGCAATGCCACTCGGTAAGATTAACACTGTAAAGATATTTACAATGTGTTTATACTAGTAATCTTAATATATAAAATCCTTGCGTTACTGACTGACTGACAGACACGCTACAGCCAAAACTATTGGGCACAGGAAGCTGAAATTTGGCATGTATGTTCCTTGAGGACCGTAGGGGTGCACTAAGAAGGGATTTCCCGAAATTCCTACAGGATCGGCCAAAACGGGTAAATTTAAAAAAATTGCCGGCGTAGCTGCTAGCGTCCTCTAGTGTTACATAAATTTGTACCACTATTTAAAATAGAAACAGTTATAGCAAGTAGCATTAGAAATTAAGATGTCTTACTCTCTGTCAAAAAAACATCGTCCCTTAGCCTGGGAATTCTGAGAAAATCATCGATTTAGCTGCTAATCTCATTAAGCTTGTAAAAATGCCTCCAGCTGAACTATGAATGTCGTCTCGCTATCAATATAAAGAACCTGTATTATTGTCACTTATTAATAATAAATCAAACAAACTTCTGTAGTCCTAAGTCTATCTTTCGAATGCAATAAATACTCAATGTCAACCCTCAATTTTATTTACCGTGCTGCTTGGCAAAATGGCCCTTCATAACGATAAAAAGAAAAGGCTATTCCTATCAATTAATCATTATTAAAGGTAGGAAGGAATTCGTTTAAAAATTTAATTATATTCCCTCCCTCTGTAATGAGAATATATCCCCTTTAGATGGTTTCTGTATATTTAATAAACATGCCTTGTGTTAGCATGCATGTGGTACAAAGAGTTAATTCTCTTGGTTGTGTCTTCATGCTGTTAATAATTTAGATGTGGAGACACCATAATTTTGTGAAAGCGATTACGGATGCGACATTCTAAGCGTTGTGGGGGTGTTCGTGAATTTATTATAATAGCATTTTAGGGTGCATGTTGTTAAATGAGTTTTTTAAGTGAGATTACTCGTCATAAATTTGGTGCGGGCTTTGTTAAGATGTCTGTGACCGGTGGTGTGACGTTATTTGTGTGGGTAGAGATTTGAGTACTAATGTTACATGATGCTGTAGTGTATGAGGATTAATTAATTCCTGTTTATGCATAGACTGAATTGTTCTCAAGGCATAAATGTCTCCTTGGGTTATGATTTGTCTCGACGCATTATGTTTGCTTGTACGTGTAATTCTGAACTCAGAATTACATGAAATATGAAAGTAATAATTAATTTTTATGCAGTCCATTTTATAAGCCTCAACCTATTACGTAATATACATACATACATACATAGACTCACGCCTGTTTCCACGAAGGGGTAGGCAGAGGCATATTAAACGCCTACTTTTCGCCAGTGTTTTGATCCCACGTAATAGGTGGCGAGCCTATTGCCGCTTTTCGGGATATTTTGATTGCCAGAGCCTCGTCCGTTGATCGGCAGGTGCACCACTTGCAGGTGAGGTTGGCTTGGGACCTTAAGTTCTTGGTGGGAACCATATGCACATTTACGTATTACGTAATATATACAATCATAATTGTATAATTCTGTCAAAATAGTGGGTTATTATATAAAGTATCTTAAATTATGAATTAACTGAACAATGGCCAGCTCTTCAAAATTTTAGTTGCCGGAGAAAGGCACGACTACGCCTTCCTTTTTTTCAATGATCACTATAGAATCATTGTTTCTTTAATGTGATGATTGGTGCAAAATCACAAAAGATTATGAATTGATACATATACTTTGTGAAGAAGATATACTCTGAAATTGTTCCGCATGACCGAAATCGTATCAAATCCGAGAAGTTGCTACAGTAAATCAGTGACTATAGTGGTAGTCTAGCGCTATCCGAGGTGTTCGGGTAATTCCATCTTATCCCTAAACCCAGCTATTACTGGTAACCCGAGTGGACTGAATGGCTTTCACGTTATACACAGGGTGTTATATAACTATCTAGGTACTTGATAATTATATAACACTTTAATGTACTGTTCCAATGTTTTAATTAGACGCTCGTGGCGTTGTCGCATTTAAATTGTTCATACGTTATGAGATAATAAACCTGCCCTTTAGCGAAAATTTGTAAAATATACATGTAGTTCATGTATATTAACTAAATGTATATTTTTTGTTTTTATTTTTTCCCAATGTTACATTTTGAACAAGATTAAATCTATTTTATGTTATACAAATTGTATAATACCAACAGCCTGTATATATATTTTGCCACATACCACCGTAGATCGTATGTCGCAGACAAATTACAACGTCAGCCAATCCGTCCTTTGTCCGGGTGACTAATGTGCGATACAGCTGTAATTCTGCTCTCCGCACTCCGGCCAATGCGCGCACTGACCGGCTACAATCGTTACTCACCTAGCTAGTTTGTGATTTGTGTTGCACTTGCACGTTTATTTTTGAGATTCATTTTGTGGTTTAGTTCATTGTAAATAATGTTCACTGTGTCAGGTTTAAAAATATTTTATTATTGTGAAGTTATGACTGCGCAGATGGCATAGTGGATTGAGCGACCGTCTCGCTGCTTAACAGTGTTGTAGATGCGATGCCCATACGAGACAACACTTTCTTATCATTTCAATGTTTGTAAAAGTCTCCCGAGAAATAGAACAAAAAAGATTTTAGGTAAGGGTTCTCAACGTCGAAAAGGTTATAGTTAGTGTGTTCTTTAAATATAGCACTCACACTGAGGTAAAATCCTATAACGTAATCCACAGTACTCTTATTCGAATCGGAAAATGAGCTTACATAGTAAAAAAATTAGGCCAAATCTTATTTTTAGTCTTAACACATCTCCCGCCGAATGTTCTTTTGCCGAAGATTTAAAAATATTCAAACAATGGATATAAAGAACAACGTTTGAATTACAGAACGAAACATTTTCACCCATATTGGCATCGAACCTACGACATACAACACACAGTGTCAGAAACGAAGCAATCACTCAAACTACTTATAAGTGAAGTACTTATTTTGTTGCTACCAGTCCTGATTATAAAACAGGTGAGGAAAATTCAGCAAATATATTTAGAATCGACACAACACAATCAGATCCATTAAGGTTATTAATTTTGTACGTCTCCCATCTTCATATCACGAAAATGTAATAAAATTATTAAGTATCAAGCCAACGTATACAGAAAATAAATTAAATATACATTCAGAGTTGGGTAATATAGCGAATGTGGCGAAATGTGGGTGTAATATTACACCTCTGCTTACCCCTACGGGGATACAGGCGTGAGTCTATAAAAAAAATCACTATCAAAACATTGCCTCTAAAACTTCTACTTAGTGGAAAGCCACAACACAGGCGCATATCTAGATGTCAATTTGTCCCATATCATGAATGTTTGACATACCATACGCGGGTGCCATGGGGCCAAAACTCGGCGTTCACGTCTTATCTAAATAAGCCATTTTACACAATGATTATGATAATGAACCTCTCGTTTGTCAGTCTTCTGATAACTAAATAATATAATTTTGTTTGTGCCATCGCTTGGGAATTTGAGGGATAGAAGATATCTTATCTTCCATCCCTCAAATTGAACGAATGGAATAATGTTATGTGTTTGAAATAGAATTAGTTTTATTATAAGTCAATTCGATTAGATCGATTGAGTAACATTTTGTTTAGTTTATTGAAAATTTCTGACAATGGTCACACTGAACTGTCAATCTTTTCGTTCTTTGTCGTTTCCCGCGGTCAGCGAAAAAACCTAGCTTTTGTTCGCTCTGGAAGATTCCGTTTTGTGAGCGCGTTTTTGATCTTGTATTTGGTTGTAAACCTAAAAATCCTGGTGAATTCTTTGATCTATAACCGGCACCGGTAAATTGTGATAAAGAACATTTGTGAAATATTGAACTTTGTAAAACACGTGTGTGAATTCCTGGTTGGTGCCTGGAGTATGACTACGCTGAACTGGATACTGGTATTGATTCGATTTTCTTGTTATTTTGGCCAAAATTGTGAGTTAATCCTATAGGTCCACTTCAAGAATATCACCAGTGAAGATATCAGGTGAGTTGAAACATTTTATTAATATTGGTTGTGACTCGCTGTGCAACGCAGTGAAGGTGTTTAGATATATTGTCTATCGTGGTCAGGTAGATGTATTACACCTTCCACTGCAAATCTGTTCTGAAAATCCCTACTTGGCTACGGTAATTCTAGACATAATTTTGGTGCAGAGCTGTAGTTGAAATTTAGCCGCTGTTGCATTACTGAGTATAAACTCAGATTGGTAGAAGCTTGTATCTTATCACCTTGTAGACAGGATTGTAGTGTTCTCAGGTCAGTATTGTCTAAAATACAAAATATTTAATTGTATAAGTTGACCTAGATAATTTGAAACACATTGTTACCCATAACCTCAATCAGTAATTGTTTGATTTAAATTGTTGAAATCTAGCATTTTGTTGCTGTTACTATTAATGAGTCACTTTGATTGGATACATATCAGTTATATGTATCAATTGATTTAGTTTATTGCATATATTGATATATTAAGTTTGAACCTTACATTGTTAAGTCTTGTTATAATATATCGATAATAATTATTGTTAGGTAACACATATTCTGTGCTTACTTACTATTGTATATCTCAAATAACACAGCCAGTCTGTCTGTTGTAAGTAATTAGTTAATTTATTTGAATATTTAAGTACACTTTATTTGAATATTTAAGTAAACTATTAATTTTGTTGGGCAGTAAATACCTGCCACTTGCTTGTACCAGCAGTAAACAGGGTAATACTTTGTTGGTTTCAAAGAATTGAGAAAAATTAAGTTTTGATTGTTAACATTATTTAACGCTTGTCCGGGCTCTTTTGAAATGTTGATTATGTCAGCTATCAAGGACTTGCGTGCGGCTGCTGGTGCTATTGCATCAGATTTGCGCTGGTTTGCCTCGGCCAGTGCCTTAGTGAACCGGCCTGATCGCCAACAGGCCTTACTACAAAGGTACGAGCGGCTTGACGATCGCCTGGCAAGTGTGGAACAGCAATTCCGCACTTTCAGCACTTGCTGTCTTGAAGTGTCAGTAAATGAATTCACCGCTGACCAGCAAAATAAGGTCAGCGAAGACTATGCCCAGGTCTTAGACCTGTATGATGCTGTCTCCAATAGTGCGAGACAACTAGTTGCCGATAGGGAAGGGCAACCCGGCCTGAAGCAGGAGCTTCCTAGGTCAGCACCGGGGCTGGTGAGTAGGCTCCCTACTTTGGACCTCCCCCATTTTGATGGCTGCCTAGGAAGCTACCTGGGCTTCGTTAATTTGTTCGACAGCCTGGTCAATGACAGGGCTGACCTTCGGCCAGCACAAAAATTGGCATATTTAATGTCGGTTCTGGATGGGGAGGCTAAGGGCCTCATCCAGCATCTGCCCGTGTCTGACGAGGCGTACCAGACGGCTCGGGACCTAATTACCCGTAGGTACCATAATAAGCGTGGCCTCGCCGACACGCACATCGAGCAGATTTTGGGTTTGCCGACGCTCACCCGGGTCTCTGGGTTGCGCACCCAACTATTGAACCCGCTTTTGGTGGCCATCAACGCACTTAAGTGCCTTGACCTGCCCGTGGACCAATGGTCCTATCTATTGGTGCACATTGTACTGAAAAAGCTGCCTGCCGACCTGAGGTCGCGTTTTGAACAGCGCTTTGGTGGGGATAGCGCGACCCATCTGCCCCCCTTTGCTGACCTGGAGAGGTTCCTGGAGGATGAGTGCCGGGTCTTGGACAACTCCGGTGGTGACACGCCGGCTAAGACGCAGCCGCCCAAGGTCAAGAAGCAGGCTCGCGGTCACACCCCAGCCAATGTTGACCGGCGCCCTCCTCGCTTTGCGGTCACGCAGAGCCCAGCGGAGTGCTCCTACTGCAAGGTCACGGGGCACAGAACGGCCAGTTGTAGGGCATTCTTGGACCTTCATGTCGCCTCTCGTAGGCGCATCGCGAATGCCCGCCGCCTTTGCTTCTCTTGCTTGGGGTCCCACTACCAGCAAGACTGCCCAAACTCTCGCCCCTGTCCTCACTGTGGAGGACAGCATTTGGACATTATCTGTATGAATGCCAGAGAGGTAGGCCGCTTGTCCAACCAGCCGACGCCGCGCACGGGCGGGTGTTTTGAAGGTGGCAGCCGAGGCTCACCGGCGCGCAGCCGAGAGTCGCCTCGCTCAATTGATCGCCACTCACTCCGCTTGGAGAACCGTAGCGTGCGCACGCCTCCTCTCTCTCGCGCACCTGAATGTGCGACCGTCCAGCGTCACCAGCACCACGACTGCTGCCCCAGGTATTCCCCTCCTTTGGCGGAGCGTCCCCGCCTTGACTCGCGCCCACCTCGTTTTGGGCGGGTGCGTCATTATGACCCCTCACAGATGGCGCGCGGATCAAGTCATCGCGCCTTTGAGGACTTCAAGCCGAACCCTCGTTTTGACTTGCCTGGTCCAGGCCAACGCTCGCCACCCAGGCAACAATAGGTCATTGACCCCTGCCCTATAACGCAAACCTCCCCCATTGAGACCGTTATCCTAGCAACGGTTGCTGTTAGGGTCTGGGGACCCACGGGGACCTCTGTTGTTGTCCGTGCTATATTGGACACAGGTTCACAAGGTTGCATTGTTTCCACTTATTTGGTAGGGCAGGTTAAATTAAATATGGGTTTATTTCCAAATTGTATACGGGGTATAGGTGACGTAGCCTCTAATGTTGAAGGGCAAGTAAATGTTTTGTTTGGGCCTGTTGAATCTTCACACCCGGGGATTAAAACCTCGGCTATTGTGTTGAAGAATATTTTGGGTATGCACCCACAGAAGCAGCTACCTGCTGCTGTGGTGAAATTGACATCGGGATTGGAACTGGCAGACCCCAAATTTGACACACCGGGAAAAATCGACTTGTTGATTGGCTCTGATGTCCTCGGTGGAATTTTGATTGGTGGGAAAAGGGTCTTGGTGCCAAATGGTTTGACTGCCATGCCGACCATATTTGGATTTGCTTTCATGGGACCTGTACATAGGGACCCCCCTCCACCTGAACTTGATAATTTGTTGGCTGTAGGCTCCGCTCTCTCTGATGCGGTTCAGAGGTTCTGGGAGGTAGAGGAGCCCCCTCAAGCTGCCCGTTTGAATCCAGAACATGAGGAGTGCGAGCTGTTCTTCCAGAACAACACTGGTCGACTCCGTTCTGGTCGGATCATTACGAGGCTACCATTTCTGTCTGTTCGGCCTCCGCTTGGTGAGTCACGACCTTTAGCCGAAAAGAGATTTTTGGCTATGGAGCGTCGCATGGGTCGTGATCCGGAGCTCAGACAGAAGTACATTGAGTTCATGAGAGAATATGAACAATTGAGACACATGTCTGTGTCAAATTTGGATTGGCGTTCGGTGGAGCATTACTTTCTCCCGCATCACGCGGTATTGAAGCCATCAACTGGCAAGCTGCGCACAGTGTTTGATGGTTCTGCGCAGACTTCAACAGGCGTATCCTTGAACCAGTGCTTGCATTCTGGTCCCAAATTGGTCAAGGACCTTTGTGACGTCATCACCAGCTTCCGACGACATCAGGTTGTCTTTGTAGCCGACATAAAAATGATGTTCAGGCAGACTATTATCCACCCTGATGACCGTCGCTTCCAGCTGATCCTTTGGAGAGAGTCTCCTCGTGATCCCATGGTCGTCTACGAGCTCAATACTAATACGTACGGGTTAAGGTCAAGCCCCTACTTGGCAATACGTTCTCTTTGGGAGCTCGCAGACCGCGAAGGCCTTTGTTTCCCACGAGCCTCTGCCATCTTGAAGGACGATATTTACGTCGATGACATTTGCTCGGGCGCCTCCACAGCGGACGAGGCGATCCTCCTGCGGGACGAATTGACAGGTATTTTGGCCTCCGCTGGTTATGAGTTGCGCAAATGGATTTCCAACTCACCAGCGCTTTTGGAAGGCTTGCCAGAGGATCATCAGCAGGATCCACATTTGTTTGAGATTGTTGACAACCCCGCCATGATGGCTGTTCTCGGCATTCAGTACAGACCAGTCCAAGACATCTTTACATATAACGTAGACTTGAAATTGCCGTGTTCTTGGACTAAACGTCTCGTATTGTCTACTGTCGCCAGAACCTTTGATCCGAACGGTTGGATCTGTCCAATTATATTTTGGGCAAAATGCTTCTTGCAGAATCTTTGGACAGCAGGATTGACCTGGGACGAACCTCTGCACGGCACTCTTGTTGAGGAATGGACCTCTTTTGTATCCTCACTTCCTGCCGTCAACGAGATCTCCTTGCCTCGTCCCATCCTTCCTCCCGGGAAGTACAAGGCCACCCTTCACGGGTTTTGTGATGCCTCGGAGCGTGGGCACGCGGCCGTGGTGTACTTGCGCACAGTTAGTGCCTCAGGTCAGGTGAGGGTTTCCCTGATCATGGCGAAGAGCAAAGTTGCACCCCTTCGTACATCTTTGACCATCCCAAAATTGGAGCTCTCGGGAGCAGCCCTACTTGTACGTTTATTGAACCACGTGTCTAACACTTTGGGTAAAAGCATTTGTATTAATGGGACCTACGCCTGGACAGACAGCCAAATTGTTCTTTGTTGGTTGAAAGCTTCTGTCCACACCTTGGAGGTATTTGTCGCTAATCGCGTTTCCCAAATCCAGAAATCCGAAGTCAAGCTTGTTTGGAGACACGTGCCAGGTGAGCTCAACCCCGCTGATTGTGCCTCGCGCAGATGCTTGACGCCTAGTTTGATAGGTCATTCGCTGTGGTGGGGTCCGAAATGGTTGAGTCGACCAGAAATTGATTGGCCTCGAACGCCAGTTTTGAATACTTCTAATTTGCCGGGTATACGAACACTCGCTCTTGAGAAGGTGGAAAGCTCGACCCCGATTTTTTATTACATCGTTACAGCTCCCTCGACAAGTTGTTAGGTGTCACTACTTGGATAAAGCGTTTTGTTTTTAATTTTAGGCACCCACAACCCACAACAGAAACGACTGACACCGTTTCTCTCACCACAGGAACGACAGGAGTCTCTCACCTTTTGGGTTCGTTCTGTGCAATTGGCGCATTTTGAGAAGGAGATTGCTATCCTTAAATCAGGGAGATCGAAATTGTCGGGAGCTGTATCTAAATTGAACCCCTTTTTGGACGATACGGGTCTCTTGCGCGTTGGAGGGCGTCTCAAGAACGCCAACCTCCCATACGGGGCTCGTCACCCCACTTTGTTACCTAAGGACGGTAATTTTGTACGCTTGTTGGTAACTGACCGTCACCTTAAAAATTCGCATGCTGGTTGTAATGCTTTGTTGGCCATTTTGCAACGCGAATTTTGGATCTTGTCTGCCCGAAAAATTATTCGGAGTGTAGTCTTTCGCTGCATCCCTTGCTATAAGCTCAAGGCTTCTACCATGCAGCCGTTGATGGGGTACTTACCGGCAGATCGCGTAACTGAAAGCAGGACGTTTGACGGTGTTGGCACGGACTTCGCAGGTCCCTTTTTGGTGAAAACGTCGACACTCCGAAACAGCAAGACTGTTAAGGCCTACTTGTGCGTTTTTGTTTGTCTTTCCACAAAGGCCGTTCATTTAGAACTGGTCTCCTTGCTTACAACCGAGGCGTTTGTAGCCACATTTGACAGATTTGTATCCCGCAGAGGGCTGCCTTCCTTGATCCGTTCTGATTGCGGCACTAATTTCAAGGGCAATTATAATTATTTGAATGATGTTGTTAATTTCCTTGAAACCAACAAAGCTGATATAGGTGATAGGCTTGCCCGACGTGGGATAAATTGGTTGTATTCCCCACCAAATTGTCCACACTGGGGTGGTATTTTTGAAGCCGCTGTAAAATCGGCCAAAACACACTTGCGCAGGACAATCGGTGAGTCAGTACTTACATTTGAGGAACTCGCAACTGTGTTTTGTAAGACTGAGGCCGTTTTGAACTCTCGGCCATTGTGCCCGATCAAGATTGATGTTGATTGAGAGATGAAACGATTTCCTCAGATCCGAATGATTTGGAGGCCCTTACGCCGGACCATTTTTTGATTGGTCGCCCACTTGTCGCCTTGCCTGAGTACCCCTATATTGATACGAGACCTGGTCGTCTCTCGTGTTTTGAATTGGTACGCCAGATTACTCAGAGCTTTTGGAAACGCTGGAAATTGGAATATTTGCACATACTCCAGCAACGCGTTAAGTGGACCGACAAGACCGATCCACCCAAGATTGGTGACCTCGTTTTGATCAAGGAGGCTAACCTTCCGCCACTCAGATGGCGCAGGGGGCGTATCCTTCGTTTGGTAACTGGGGCTGATGGAGTTCCCCGATATGCTGAGGTCTTGGTGGACGGTTCGATTCTGAGGAGAGCGGTTGCAACATTGTCACGTCTACCAACTAATTAGCGGACCGGTAGGCCGGTCCGGGGCGGGTGGATGTTTGAAATAGAATTAGTTTTATTATAAGTCAAATCGATTAGATCGATTGAGTAACATTTTGTTTAGTCTATTGAAAATTTCTGACAATGGTCACACTGAACTGTCAATCTTTTCGTTCTTTGTCGTTTCCCGCGGTCAGCGAAAAAACCTAGCTTTTGTTCGCTCTGGAAGATTCCGTTTTGTGAGCGCGTTTTTGATCTTGTATTTGGTTGTAAACCTAAAAATCCGGGTGAATTCTTTGATCTATAACCGGCACCGGTAAATTGTGATAAAGAACATTTGTGAAATATTGAACTTTGTAAAACACGTGTGTGATTTCCTGGTTGGTGCCTGGAGTATGACTACGCTGAACTGGATACTGGTATCTATTCGATTCTCTTGTTATTTTGGCCAAAATTGTGAGTTAATCCTATAGGTCCACTTCAAGAATATCACCAGTGAAGATATCAGGTGAGTTGAAACATTTTATTAATATTGGTTGTGACTCGCTGTGCAACGCAGTGAAGGTGTTTAGATATATTGTCTATCGTGGTCAGGTAGATGTATTACACCTTCCACTGAAAATCTGTTCTGAAAATCCCTACCTGGCTACGGTAATTCTAGACATTATGGATTCACATTTTGTGGGTTTGTATGTAAACGGTTTTATCTGGTAACGTTATTTTTTGCTCAACTTTTAAGGGTGGTAGTATGATTTGATCATATATAGGCTTATAATCTTAATTTATTATGGGGCAGTCAAATATAGAATAAAATAATGTTTTGAATCCGATTGGCAGTTCTTAAGGCTTAAAAAAAAAAAAACAACTCCCTCTTAAGGACATACTGTGTCGCAGGGGACTTTACAAACATACAACTAACGGACACAATGAACAACCAGGTTAGCTTTAAGCAAATTAGTTTTACATGAATTCTCCAGTCTCAATATTATTATTGTATTTATTAATATGTGAACGCAGTAATGTAAGGTGGTGTCTATATTTGCTATCATGAAAAATTAGATCATATTAGACGTAAATTCGCAAAGAGGTTATTAATTCAAATTACAGTCATACGTCGACGAAACTCACGTTACGTTTTGACAGAGATGTTAGGACCACGCCACACTATGCAGACACTCAGATGCTGCAATTTTATCTAACTTGCTTACGTAACAAGTTAAGGTAATTCACATATACATATATGTACGCCTTTCTCTCGTCAAAGTAGGCAGAGGCAACGGAACGCCACTTGCTTTTATCCTTACAAACCTCACGCGCTTCCTCCACATTCATTACTCTTTTCATACATGCTCGCCGGTTCCGGGTGCTTCGGACCTTTCCGTTTACCAAAATGTCACCAATTTGGTCAACGAATGTCCTACGAGGTCGGCAGCGACCGGCTTGCCCACACACATTTGCCTCATATATTTAAGTTACTTAATTGTAAATTTTACTTGAAATGATATTTTCGGCCGTGTGGTTGACGGCATAGAATACAAGTGTCACCACCCCCTATCTTCTCGTGGGTCGTAAGAGGCGACTAAGGGATAACACGATGCAAATACCATCTTTGCGTAGAGACGGAAAACTCGACATCAAACCCTATACGACTGCCTCGTTGGTCTCCCGGCATAAATGTGCGCGTGGGATCGGGAGGTCCCGGGTTCGATTCCTGGGTCGGGCAGTGTTATTGGGTTTTTCTGTCACGAAATTATTCTCAGTAGCAGCACGGAGTCTGGAAATGTGCCTGGTACGGCAATAGGCTCGCCCCTTATTACGTGGGACTAAAGTATATCTGGCGAAAAGTGGGTGTAGAAATACACCTCTGCCTACCCCTTCGGGGATTAAAGGCGTGACGTTATGTATGTATGTATGTATGATATTTTCAAGTTTTACAATAATGCTTGAGAATTTAATTTGTTGTAATAACGTGATAGAATCAGATAATAGCTTGTATCTTCATGTTTAATTGGTTTATATATTTTCGGATTGAACCCATTATTTTCGGTGGGACGTAGTAGTGAAACCTTAATCGTCCATGCATTATAATTATGGACATGTATCTGTGATTCTCTCTATTGCATATTTGTAAATCGTACAGTATGAAATATGCAGAAGAAGGTATGGTGGCGCATGCTTCTCAGGGCAGTACGGATGTGTAATGTCAGTCATTCACTTTTTTATCGACATTGCTTGACATTTATTTCAAGGAACACTCATCATCATTATCATATGTAGTGTAGGTCTGTTTAGGCTTGTAAACAGAGGCTGGGCTCCTAGGTGAGCTGTCTAGGGTGTCTTGGGTGATACCGAGAAAGAGATTTGACAATGAAGAGATTATAACTACCTTTAAAATATTCTGGAGTATGCTACCACAAGGTTGAATTGTATCACAGCATACAATGCTTCGTATTCCAGGAAAGTATAGTGTGTCAGTGCCTTATCTACACGGTTGTGTAATGTCAGTCAATCACAGAGCTCGCAGGTCAACGTTCGATGTGAATGCTTTGTTTACAGCACACACCGCCTCGCTTTGTTACTATTGAGTTGTCGGTATCGGTTGAGGTTATGTGTGAACGTTGTGTACGGGGTTGTTTTGATTTCTTACTTTTTGAGTGGCCATTCAAAATGCACTGGCCTTAATACTACGGTACCAAGATAGTTAGTACGCTTCATTGTACACCAAAAAGATGCAGTCAATTTATAAGCTGTCTTAAAACGCTGTATGTGTGATAAGTGCTCCATCGGTAGCCATCTATGACAAATAGACTACTCTCAATTGATGATTTATATTGGATATTTCACGGATAATTTAATAGAGTAGTATTTACGTAATCCTCCTACACAAAGTGATATAAAAACCTGACATAAAAGCGATTAGTTGGTTAATTTCACTTATATAATTTTTAATATATCAAGTCTACAATCCTATTTTATGCCTGATTATCCTAAATTGTATGT
The DNA here is from genome assembly GCA_944739405.2 of Euclidia mi. Taxonomy (NCBI): domain Eukaryota; kingdom Metazoa; phylum Arthropoda; class Insecta; order Lepidoptera; family Erebidae; genus Euclidia; species Euclidia mi. Next base: position 13,531,387 of record OX123184.2, on the reverse strand, counting down.
GACTCACAAATAAAATAACTAGACTTTTGTAGTTTCCTTCAAACATTTACATAACCTTCTAAAGTGAGCGCGCTTTTAACTAAACGTGATGTCGGTACAGCATCACTTTGCAAATGATCTCTTAAAGTGTCCTCTAAAAGGTTAAGACGTTCGTCTAATTACTTATTGCAATTTGCGCCGAGTCGTTTGCTCGACTCAATTATGGTTCAACTTGTGATACTTAACTTTTAAGCAGAAAGCAGTGAATGTAGATTACTGTTACATGTTAAACGGTTTTCACGGGATTCAGTGTCTTGGGAGATTTGAAAGCTGTAATTATTAGTACTGCAGTGTATTACTAGTCCAATGATAACATCTAATAAAAAAATATGTTTAAAAAATCGACCACAAAATCTCAATATTCAATTATAAATAATAAATATAAAAACAATTGGCAGTGACACGGTTGTCGCCTGCTACTGCTACCATGCAGGCTCCTTCCAGAAGGCCATGAGTTGGCCAGTGTTGCGTAGGGCCTCGCTCATCGTTCTGGGGTTGTTCAGGAACCTCGTCCGTTGGTCGCACACGCTGGTGCAATGTAGGATCACATGAGCGGGTGTTTCTTCGGTCTCCATGCAGCCCCTACATAGTGGGCTGTCCGTGACGCCGATATTGTAGAGATGCTTGTTTAGTGGACAGTGGCCGGTTATTATGCCAGTCAGATGCTTAAGTGTTTTCCTGTTGGAGTGCAACAGTTTTTGCGAGAGTCGTTTGTCTAAATGGGGAAAGGCATCTTTAGATTGCCTACACTCTTTTAACTCTGCCCACTCTTTTTCATGTTGTTGTAAGGTTCTCTCGCGTAACCACGTTTTAGTTGGTTGCAGGGTATCGGAACAATTGGTTCGGGTCCCAGAGTTGTTGTGTCCGATCCTTTCCTTGCCAGTTGGTCTGCTGCGTCATTGCCCGTGGAGTCACTGTGTCCTCGTATCCACTGGAGCGTGACCCGATTCTTCGCTGCAGTTTTCTGCAGCTCTTGGTGGCACTCCATAATTAGGCCGCTGTTAAAGCAGTTGCCATCGAGAGCTTGTAGTACTGAGGCACTGTCTGTGATGATGCGTATTGACAGGTTACCCACGTTTCTGGCCGCGGTCGCCGTCGCCGCCCTTATAATCCCAACGCATTCAGCTTGGAAGATGGTGTTGAGTTTATCAAGCGATGTTGAGAGATTGATATTCAAGTCATGGGAGAATACTCCGGCACCAGAGACCATACTCATGCCGATAGGGTGAAAATTGTGTTAAATCTAAAAGAGAATCGCCATGCACTTGGACGATTTTTAAGTTTCCTTTTTAAAAGACAACTCATGTACTAGAAATTTGTTTATTTATTTACAGTTTAATAACATTATTTTGTGGCTGGAGCGTACAATATAGGTGGAAATTGTCACAAAATCTTCGTTCGTGTACAAATTAACGCACAGAATTTTCAATAGTGAACATTTTAACCCACTTTATCTATCAGTTATGTGACCTATAAAAGTAGTATAAAGGTCATCGCGATACAACCGCATTAATAGGTTACAGTCTCCATATCCGCGCGTTGTCACGCTGCACGTCTCGGCTTGTCTGTGTTCTGTTTCTGTCGCCGGCATATCTGTGAAACTAGCTGTTTTGAGAAGTGACTAGTTGTTATACAATTTGAGTAAGGGCTGGCCCAGATCTAGTGAAGCTTAACAGAAAGCATTTTCATTGTCAAATTATTATCGATATTGTTCTCAAATTGAAATTGTCCCATATCAATGATCTCGTAATCGTTGTTTGTGTGTGAGTACGTGGTGTTAACATTGTTTTTTAGTTCATTATTTTAAAAGAGACAGTGTCAGTATTACTCTGGCAGTGCATAATGCGCTGCAATACGCTTCGCCATATAGTGTACATATGGCGAAGTGCAGAGCAGCGCATTATGACCCTAAGCATAGGATAACGTCATGTGCGATGTAATCGTTTAATGTCGGTGGATGATGCAGCAAGAGCATAGTGAAGTAGTATGTTTTTCAATATCCAAAGCTTATGTGAATTTTTGTACGTACGCATAAATGTATCAAGGTAATAATTTCATGCATCTTGCAATCATTTGTGATTCATAAGCTTATCAACGACGCAGTCATAAACTTGAATCACAACCAACACATTGACGATACAACAAATGATATAGTAAGCATCCGAAACGTGCCACTGCAGTATTACATCATCAACGTCATGGATACTAAAGAACCATACATGATTAACCTCTTAAGGCGCATTTGTATGGGTTCTTTAGAGTTTGGATAGACTGTCCAGTTCCTATATTTAACCGCAACACTTTCAACAGCAGAGATATATATTGGGCAGTTAATCTCCAGTGTACGTCATCTTGTGCTCTACATTCTTGTTAGCATATACAAGGTGTCACAAGACCCATCACCAAGCCGAAGTCTACTCGTTCTGGATATCATGCCAAGTCATATTAACTAAAAGTAATACCTGGGAAACGAACATTTTTTTAAGTTTTCAAATCTTTTAACCCGCAATTAAAAACGCGCGCGTACAATGCTCGAAATACCTACTTATCCATGGGATCATAGGGCATCTAAAGAACATATTGGTGGGGTAAATGCATCGATTTTGTACCTAATTAGAATAATTCCATACTAACTTTGAGCCTCAATATCTCATGAACCAGTAATTTCCCAGGTATGGTGCCGAAGTCAAAAATGTTCGTAGTGATTGGTACAACATGGGATTTCAGTTTTCGTTAAGGGTCTTTTTACAACCTGTATATACGTAGTTTTATAGGGTGGGTCTAGCTCAGCTGTAGGCAATTGAAAGAGTTCCTATCTTATATCAATACGATTTAAAGTGATAGGTTTAATATCGACTTGTAATCGTGAATGCATCTTCTTATTACTAATACAACAAACAACAACATTGGTTAGTAACACAAATATGTATATATTTGTGTTACTAACCAATGTTGTTGTTTATATGTATACAACCAATATTACTAACCAATGTTGTTTATTGTATGTATACATACATACATAGACTCACCCCTGTTTCCCGGAGGGGTAGGCAGAGACTACGGAGCGCCATTTGCAACGATCTTGACATATCTCTCTTGCTTCATTCACTCCCATCTGATTCCTCATGCATGCTCTTCTGTTCAGGGTGCTTCTAACCTGTCCTGTTTTTAGGATGTCTCCAATCTGGTCAGAGAACGTCCGCCTAGGTCTTCCCCTTACACAAATATATGGGTAAAAATATTTTAATGAAGCTCAATATTTCGAATGCATTACCAAGACAGAGGCGGTAAAATCAACAAAAACTATACTTAAAAAAGAAGGAATGTGTCATTATATAAAATTGTAAGGTGTCGCTGCTCTATAAGACAATAATACGTCCAATGGTAAGCTACGGCGCAGTAGTGTGGTGGCCTCGGACCAACCTAATAACGGCCGCCTACACAGGACACGGATTCTTTAATAAACACCTATTTACAATAGGTATCACCGACAGCCCGCTGTGCAGGGCCTGTATGGCTGATAGTTCGTCAGTTTTCCATAATATTCTCGGAAGACATGTGAAGTCTACCAACTGGCTTTTAGGTACATAGTGAAGTGAACTATAGCTTTACCCCTTTTCACAATATTGTTAATATAATTATGTATAACATATTATTATACGCAGACCTACATATATATTATACAGCGTATTCAGTAGTCAGTACATTAGAAATTTTCTTTACTCGTATTATGTGTATTTTTTTTAACCTTTACTGTCCCATTGTTGGGCAAAGGTCTCCCCTACACTTTTCCAAAGGTCCCTGTCTCTAGCTGTTACTTTCCAAGTATTTGAGAAGCCATCCAGCTCATCTTGCCAACGTTTCCTGGGTCTACCTCAACCACGACGTCTCTCCGGTGTCCACCACGTGGCGATATGTGCCCATTTTTCGGGATGCATTCTACAAATATGACCTGCCCAATCCCACTTTAATTTCGTTGCCTTGTTGCCAACATCACTGATGCCAGTCTTAACGCGTATGGTTGTGTTACGGATTCGATGTGATAACTTGATCCCCAATACGCTCCGTTCAATAGCTCGTTGGCAAACCTTGAGTTTGTACTTCTGAGAATCGGTCAGTGACCACGTTTTGGCTACGTAAGTTATGATGGGCAAGATACACATGTCGATGAGTCTGCGTTTGAGAACCATTGAAAGGTTGCCCTTCATATGTACTTCACACGCTAGCGAAAAGGAAACTTCCAACATAGTGATCCTTAGCTGTGAACCAGGGCTTAATATTAGACTAAAGCGTATTGAGTAGTCAGTACGTTTCGTCTTTCTTTACTAGTGTTATGTGTTATACGCTAGCGTAAACGTCCAACATAGTGATCCTTCAAAATAAAATTCAACTGAAATGAGTTTGGTTCTGAAACACGGATGACATAAATACGCCGTACGCCCTCGAACGGTACGCCCGGACGTACTGACACGACTTTACCAAGAGTTTGTATTGTAATCTTGTAATTTTATATAACAACTCTCCGTCTCCCTATGGCCATCCTTTTATGAACTAATTGTCCGAACTTGTAAGGGGTGTATTGTTAAAATAGGTATATTATTATAAAGGTTTTGTTACTTGCATTTTATTGTAATGTTGGGCTGTAAATTAATATAAAGGAAACTGTAATTTTCTTAGAGACCGATTTTCTGTTTTTGATGATTTAGAAAAGGACGATAGGAATAATGGGCACATAATTAACGCCAATTTCCAAAAGTTATCCTAATACCTCAACCATATTTCATGAAAAACGTATCAATTATACCCATACCTATACATTTACAGCATTTCTATCTGTGCAATGTTAAATAAAATAGTCCGTCTAAAATGAGGTAATTTGTACGATATACCACCCGCAGGATGATCGTCACTTTTCTTTGACGAGTGAAACTAAGCTTATTACATTTATACATAAGGAATATGTATAAATGTAATAAGCTTAGTTTGACGCGGCGGTAGCCCAGTGGTGTACGTAACGGACTGCCGAGACGATGGTCTCGGGTTCGATCCCCAGGTACCTCGGACACACACCTCTGACTTTTCGAAGTTATGTGTGTATTCAAAATTATCGCTCGCTTAATAATGTGCCCGGTAGATGGCAATAGGCTCGCCCCCTATTACATTGGGACCGAAACATATCTGGCGAAGTGTGGGTGTGTAATACACCTCTGCCTACCCCTTCGGGGATAAAAGGCGTGAAGATATGTTATATATGTATAAGGAATATAAATCAAAATAGACAAAACCTACAACCTACAGCCGAACTATATTTTTTTAGTCAAGCACCATTTTCGTCTTTCAATTGACCACACCTTTCAGTTATCTGAGCAAACGTTTTTCTGTTCCTAATACAAACAAACCTTTCTCTTTTTAATATTCAGCCCGTAAAATGTTATTTTAATTCACATTCCCTCTAAGAGGTACCATATAGAGGGTACTAAAGTGAAATAACTGTTCGGACTTTGCTTGCTTACCGCCTAAGCCTCGCATTGGCCAGTAGAAACGGATTCAGCCAAGTTATTGGCCTCATGTTTTCTAAGGATATGCTAATGTATTTGGATACGTGAAATTTTCGTTTTGAATAATATATATTGGGGACCTTCTATCATTGTTTGTTTTAAGCTGTTGGAAAAACGTTCGGATATTGAAATGTGTGATTTTTGTGATATTTTGCCACCTTTTATATAAAGTGTGTGTTATGATTTCTTGGCGTAGTTGAGCAGTAATATTATGGAGATTTGTATATATTATTGTGGAATGGATGTATCTATACATGATATGAATGTATTTACAAAAAAATACAAATTACGTTTATCTATTGTCTAGTACCTACTCATAGCACAAAATCTGCTTAGTTTGGGACTAGATGGTGTTCTATGCATACATAGAACACCATCTAGTCCCATCCCATCTGCCCCACCATCTGGCAGATCATATTACTATTATTATTACGATACGCTTAAATACGCGAAAATGTCATTATTAGCATATCAATACAGATAAAAGAGGTCATATTTTTATATTATCTATCTAATTTACAGCATCTATGCGCCTTCTAAACAATAAGGGTACTTAACCCCTTGTATGCCGGAACGCAGATCTACGCGAGACACAATAGCTTTTTAATTGTGTCTGGTATTCCGGCATACAAGAGGTTAATCGGTTATCTTCCATAGCCCTCGAGTCATGGATAAACCGAAACAAAGGATTAATGTTTATAGATTATTACCCTACCAAGTGTAATAGTGATCTCTTAAAGGGTAATAATAAATAAACAGTGAGGTTTCTTAATACGATCAGATAGGATAGGCTAGAGTTTTCTACAAAACGAGGGTAAGACAACTTATTAACATAAAATGAGTTTAAATGTTTCCTGAATAAGTAAAGCTCGTTATTTTTTAGTCCAGAGTGTTTGGATAGTGTGAACAATTGCATAGGTTTATTACAACGGTAGGGCTACGGCCGTAGGGTTTCATAGCCGTGATTATGTTTATATAGCGAGAGAATCAGTTACGGATTTCCATTCGTGATCATTCCAGTATGTCGATCTTCATGCATCGCAATTTTGTATTTTCATAGAACTTTTTGTACGTATTTTATAAACCCTTTCATATAAACCTTAATTTGTGACACAAACTAAAAGCAATTTTTGAAAAAGCCATTGTCAATTTCAAATGTTACCTAAATGTGTATTTTCATACAAATACGAAGGGCAAAACCACGTAAACTAGATTAACAAAAGCCACGGCAATCAGAAAACCTCATGTCGAATTTACATCAAAATTTAGGCGTGCGATTTATTGTGTATCAGTGGCGTGTTTTGATTTATACATTCATTGGAATTCATTACACGGACGTAGTCGGGTGACGTGCTAGCACACGTCATTTCGATTAGTATTTCGGACATGCGGTTTGCTGAATATAATTGATTTGCAAGATTAATATTAACTTTGTAATGTTGTGTTTTGTGTTTTAGAGTATTACGTAGATGTGCGAGGATTTGTATATATTCGGAGGCGTTGGAATTGTAAGGCACATATAATTTAGATATATAATTTATGTGGAATTTTCGACAATTATAATTGAACTTGGTGTCCTTGCAGCTGTTTTGCTGATTTATGCTGCTGTTTGTTATGGTCGCAGTAATTTTCATCGGGAACCATCGCATTAAATTAATTAGGGTAGTTATTTTATTTTGCAAAGACTTTTCTGCGTCCACCAGTCTTTCCTCGTGTAAAATTTTTGGCGTAGTTTATAGTCAGATGGGCGGGCGTTTTGTCAGAGCCTTATGTGTTAGAGTGTGGCGTGCGACAGGGAGGGTTGTCTTCCCCTAAATTATTTAATGTATATGTGAATGCATTGATAGAGACGCTCAGCAGCATGCATGTCGGGTGTTACGTAGACAACATCTGCGTTAATAACCTGAGTTATGCGGATGACATGGCGCTGCTGAGCGCCTCTGTCAGTGGCGTACGACAGTTAGTGTCAGTATGCGAATCTTATGCTACTGAACATGGCTTAAAATACAACGCTAAGAAAAGTGAATTCATGGTCTTTGAGGCCGGTGGTAAATGTCCAGTGGTTATTCCACATATAAGACTAAATGGACAGCCTCTAACAAGGGTGCAGCAGTTTAAGTACCTGGGTCATCTGCTGACTACCGACCTCAAAGACGATGCAGATATTGAGCGTGAACGTAGGGCATTGTGTGTGAGAGCGAATATGCTGGCCCGCAGGTTTGCTAGGTGTTCACGTCAAGTGAAAATTACTTTATTCAGAGCTTACTGCACGTCGCTTTACACAAGCAGCCTGTGGGCCAGATACACGCAAAGATCATACAATGCTCTACGAGTACAATTTAATAATGCGTTCCGGGCATTGTTGGGGCTGCCTCGTTTCTGCAGCGCATCAGGCATGTTCTTTGAAAACAGAGTGGATTGCTTTTACTCGACCATCCGTAAAAGATGCGCATCCTTGCTCTGCAGAGTGCGGGCCAGCCCCAACCGCGTCTTGGCTATGATAGCTGATAGGTTTGATTCTCTCTACATGAATGATTGCTCCCGGATTCATGTGGGGAGAGACTGACATACCAGTCTATCTTCAGTATCTTTTAGTTTTTACGAATACTAACATTAGTTTGTAAGTACCTATGTAACTAACACTTTCGAATGGGCCTTTGTTGTCTAAATAAAGAATTATTATTATTATTATTATAGCAATAATAAAAATCGTCTGCAAATAAATCGTCTTCAAATGTTCTTGGTGCTGTTAGTAATTATTAAGCGAACTATTAGCACAGTACTTGGTTTAATTAAATAAATGAAATAAAACATCTACATTTTATAATCAATAATTGTTAACCGCAAAATTTTTTACAATTACTAACAAATGGCATAATTTAAAATCAGCATGCAACATTTTCCATCACTCTCTGGACATCCTCAAAGAATATGCTTACTTCGAGTCCTGAGTGTAGATTCATGTCCTGCTTAACTTATAAATATGAAGTAGAAGTAGGAAGTAGTTATAATTTTATTCAGTTTGCAAAATTAAACCAAGCGAACTAACTAACACGAAAAGAATAAAAACTTAAAAAAAGTCAGAACCTTTTCATCATATTTCTTGTTTCAACGAAAAACTGCTTTGCGACTCCACTTACAAAAGAAAAAACAATACACACTCATGAATTCATAAAACTATAACACAACAGTTCCGCCGAAACAATATTGGTCCGAATTGCTATTCCCGCGTGCCTCAAGAAATATTAAATAATTCTTTTAACAAAAGCTCGGTTCAACGTCTAGTGAGAGCGTAATTAAAAGCGCCTGTCCTTCGGGAAATCGTCGAGCGGTCAATTCATGTCGCGAATGTTCTGCTGTGTCGTTCGTTCGAATTCATTTAAACGGAGTGGAGGGAATACGATATGTGTGGTATGAGAGTGCATAATTTTCTCGTTAGTGCTTGATATGAAACGTGAAAGCAGATTAAATCATATAAGGTTTCTGTTTTAGATGAACATAACTAGTCAGACCAATGATTAGTGCGCCGACCTTTTTGCTTTGAAGCACATCTGTAGTGTTTCGACATTTATCCCATTATGTCAATTGTTCCTTCTAACCAATATCGGGAAATATGCTTTTTTATACATACATACATAGACTCACGCCTGTTTCCCGGAGGAGTAGGCATAGACTACGGAACGCCATTTGCAACGATCCTGACATATCTCTCTTGCTTCATTCACTCCCATCAGATTCCTCATGCATGCTCTTCTGTTCAGGGTACTTCTGACCTGCCCTGTTTTTAGGATGTCTCCAATCTGGTCAGAGAACGTCCGCCTAGGTCTTCCCCTTCGTCCTGTCCCATCCACACTTGCCTTATATATCTGCTTGGTCAGTCTTTTGTCATCCATCCTCTCCACGTGCCCATACCACCTCAGCATACCTTTCTCGATGCTTGTCACTACCTTCTTTTACCCCACAACACTATCTTATCACACAATTCTTGACGCTGTCAGTCAAAGACACACCACACATACTTCTCAGTCCTCTCATTTCTACAGCATTTATTCTACTTTCATGACTCTTCTGCCATACCCAACTTTCACTACCATACATAAGTGTAGGTACCAACACCCCTCTATGCACAGCCAAACCTGCCATTTTGGATACATTATGACTGTTCATGAAAGCCTTCAAAGCTCCATTCACCCTATTACCTGCATTAACTCTTCTTTCAATATCTTCTTCATTCTTACCATTCCTAGTAAACAGCGTACCTAAATACACAAAATCATTCACTTGTTCCACTTGTTATCCATCGATCATAACATTACAAGCCGTAAGCGTCGTCGAGGCTTTTTTATATAAACATATATTAAAGTTCAATTAAATCCATACACTGTTCCAATGAACGTGCTCGTCACTCAAATTTTTATCTTGGTTGGAAATCGAACCGAGGACCGTCATCGTAGCTATCAGAGCCACTAACCACTAGATGACTAGACTTATAGCCCAGCCGATGGCAGCATACTATAAATAACTCATAATAAAATCTTAATATACCTATTTCTGACAATCCTACATAACATTGTTACATCAGTAACAATATCTACAAGCGTCGGCTCAGTACGCATTTTCTAATTGGTGGGTAGTTGAGTAAAGACCTATTTTTGAACAGCTGATATAATTATTTTAAATAAAATAGTTATACTATAATATAAGTAAATTTAATGCATAATAAATACAGCTGAAGTTAAATACCTGCCAGACAAGCGTTATCTCCACAAAAATCACAATAGTTAATACCACAAACACATACAACAGTTTTGCAGCACCAGCATGGAATCATCTATTCACAATATCCAGCAATATTTCGAAGAGCGGATGGCTAAGTTCGAAGCGGATCTTCTCAAAAAGAATTCCACTGGTACGGGCGGCTTAGCAGAAGAATTTGGGAATTTCAAAGACTTCATAATGCAAACGATGAAGTCTTTCTCTCAACAATTGGCATCCATCGCTCGCCAAGTGGACGGTATGGAGACACGCAGCCGTCGCAAAATGATTCTCCTGCATGGTGTTGAGGAGGTAAAGAATGAGGATACAGCTCAGGTTGTTGTCCAAGTAGTGAAGCAGCGGCTGAAGCTGGATACTTTCTCTACGGCGGAAATCAAGCGATGTCATAGAATGGGCCGTCTTCAGTCAAGTAAGGCTAGGCCCATCCTCATCAAGTTGCAGAGCACTTCGGTACGAGACAGCATATGGTTCGCCAAAACGAAGTTGAAGGGATCCGGTCTAACGCTGTCCGAGTTTTTGACCCGAACGCGACACATGGCGTTCATGGCAGCGCGGGAGAAGTTTGGCGTGACCAAGTGTTGGACCAGGGAAGGCTCTGTATTCGTCCTCGGCGCTGATGGTCAAAGGCATCGGGTGTTGTGCCTAGGCGACCTCAACCAAATCAAGGGCGCAGATCCAGAGAAGCCTGCAGGGAAGGTTACTGCTGCGAAGACCAAGCGGACTGCAGCATCGAAGAAATAGGTTAATTTTTGTTTTGTTTACTTGACCGGGTGAATTTACATTTCACAGTTTTACTACCTTCTTCTTATTTATTTTATTAACCCGCACAATAATTTTCATTTTTCACTTTGACATCTCTCATATCAGTAATGTCATTGTCACCTGTACTTCTGTTTCAACTCCCTATTTGAATCTCAGGTTTTTTATCCTTCAGCTTCTGTCAAATATCTATTAGAAATTCACCTGGTCTAAATCAAATTTTCTCTTGTTTTTCGGTTCTGTAAAGCTATGTGGTGTTATATACTTATACAATAGTCTTTTTGTAACACGCAACTGGCGGGTGGACATATGTTTTTACATAGCTTTAATATATATTTTTTATTTAAGCATAACTTACATATTATTAGTATATTATATTCATATTTTTATTTATATATAGATAATATATATTTATATTAAAAATATTATGCAAGATACAAGTAGTGACGATGACAGCTTTTTAACTGCTAGTAGTAGTCTCAATGGCAGTTTCACTAGTCTGCCCTCACTTGCAGAGATTCTTCAGTCTCAGTTCTTGGACGTCGCGGGGAACTTTAATGTAGTCCATATAAATGCCCAAAGTATTCCAGCTCATTTCCCTGATATGCTGACAACCTTTGACTGTAAGAACATACATGCTATTCTCGTTTCAGAGTCATGGCTCAAACCATGTCTGCCATCAACTTCATATTCTCTTCCAGGGTTCCGCCTAATTAGAGATGATCGCGCGGCCGGTGGTGGCGGCGGTGTCGCTATATACCTACGAGCTCAAATTCCTTTCCGTATAGTAAGCATCTCACCGCAACCACCACCCTCGAATGCCGGCGAGCATCTCTTCTTAGAAGTGGAACTGAATCATTCTAAAGTTCTTCTAGGGGTCTATTATTCTCCTTCGTTACGTATAAATTTTTTCCCTTCTTTCGAACATCTCCTAGAAACTTTAGTACCTTCTTACAGTCACGCAATTATAATGGGTGATTTTAACACCTGCCTTATAAAACAGGATAATCGTGCCACGACCTTCGAGCGTATTTTACATTCGAACAATCTATCTATTCTTCCTCTCAATGCTACACACCATTTTCCAAACTCTGTACCTTCTCTCCTTGACCTAATTTTCGTTTCTTCCCCTACTTTTGTATCCAAACATGGTCAGTGTTCTGCAGATGCTTTCTCCTACCATGATTTAATCTATCTTTCGTATAAAATACGCCCACCAAAGGTAAAACCTAAAATTATCATGCAACGCAACTTCGGTGGGATGGATCGTTTGAAACTTTGCGAGGATGCCCGTAGCATTGATTGGTCTCCTCTGTACTCATCAGACTGTGTAGATGACAAAGTTAAAATTTTGACAGATAAATTAACTCACCTGTACGACGAGCATGCACCAATCCGTGCCATTAAATTAAAGCACCTACCCGCACCTTGGTTTACGGACGAAATTAAAATTCTTATGAAAAAGAAAGCGGCTGCCAAGGCGAAGTATAAATGTCGTCCAACCCCTGGAAATTTGGAAAAATACACAAGTGCCAGAAATCTCTGCAATAAGGTGTGTAGGAAAGCACAGCGCCATCACATTCACAACTCTGTTGAAAACGGAGACCCAGTTAAAATCTGGAAATTTCTTAGAACACTGGGAGTTGGTAAGTCTCGCAATGACACAATCTCCAAAGATATAAATATAGATTCGCTTAACACACATTTCACTGCTTCACCCAACTTTGATGGGAAAACAAAATCAAACACGTTACAAGATCTTTCACGTATCCCAACTCCCAGATACTCACCTTTTGTTTTCGAGCAATTTTCCTGTTGTGGTGTTAAAAAAGCATCATTTCAATCTCATCCAATGCTGTTGGCAATGACTGCATCAGTCGAAATATGATCCTACCCATCCTAGATGAAATCCTCCCTGTCCTTTGTCATATCCTAAATTACTCAGTTACCAGCGGCGTCTTTCCATCAGCGTGGAAAGATGCACAAATAGTTCCAATACCTAAAAAATCCAAACCCTGTTCCATTAATGACTTCCGTCCTATATCTATACTTCCATTCCTTTCTAAAGTCCTTGAGCGTCTTGTGCATACGCAACTCTGTACTTTCCTTTCCAAGAATGCTCTCCTGAATCCTTTCCAATCCGGTTTTCGTCCTGGTCATAGTACTACCACAGCATTGGTTCATATCACTGATGAGATAAGGCTGGGCATGGATGGTGGAAAACTCACGCTGTTGTCCTTGCTTGATTTTAGCAACGCATTTAACACTGTGGATTTCCACATCCTGCTTGCCTTACTCCGCTCTATTAACATATCTCCAACGGTAATTGACTGGTTTCATAGTTATCTGTCTGGACGCCGACAGCGTATACGTGTCGATGAGTCGTACTCCTCGTGGTGTAATACAACTGTCGGGGTACCGCAGGGTGGCGTGCTATCTCCGTTACTTTTCGCAATTTTCATAAATTCTATCTCCAAACAGTTACTTTCATCTTACCACCTTTATGCAGATGATTTGCAGATATATTCACAAGCACCACTAGAGTCAATTTCAACGGCGTTTTCTAATATTAACATAGATTTGGCGCGTATCTGTACATGGAGTAAAAATTATGGCCTCAAAGTGAATCCGACAAAAACACAGGTCATTCTAATTGGCAGTTCTAGGATGATTTCCAAGATAAATTGGCCACAGCTGCCGCAGATTGAGTTCGATGGTAACATCTTACCAATCTCAGATAACGTGAAAAACCTCGGTATTTATCTGGACAAAACTTTTTCATGGGGAAGTCAATTACAGGAGACCAGCCGTAAATTGTTTGTTTCAGCTGGGTCATTGCGTAGGCTGAGGAACTTTCTTCCCACCAACACCAAGATTGCGCTTGCACAATCCTTGCTTCTCCCAATACTCGATTATGCCGATGTCAGCTATCTTGATCTTAATGAGGACCAGCTTGATAAACTTGAGCGTCTCCAAAACTTCTGTATTAGATTCATTTTTGGTTTACGCAAATATGATCATGTATCTGAATTTCGATCCAGGCACAAGTGGCTCCCAATTCGACTTCGCCGGAATACTCATATTCTTATGTTACTCTACAACGTGTTGTTTAATCCTAATACCCCCACGTATCTCAAAGAACGTTTTAAGTTCCTTCATGACACACATTTAAAGACCTTGAGGTCGTCGGTGGATCTGAGACTGCAGATGCCAACACATTCCACAAACTTCTACGATAAATCCTTCGCTGTTCAAGCTGTCCGTTTGTGGAATGCGCTGCCGGTCGAGATTAGGCAAGCTAAATCATTGAACATTTTCAAAAATGCACTAAAGAAACACTATTTGTCATTGTAAACGAATTTTGTCACTGTATTTTGTGTTCATATTATTATATGTATGTATATGCATTATATTTATGTATATGTATTATATTTATGTATAATATTATATACCTATATGTTTATATATGTATGTATCATATTATGGATTTATTTATTTATAATATATTTAGCACCTATCATATCTATTGTATATATGCCTGCGTATGTATGTACAAAAAATAAAAACAATTTATAGTACCTAATCAGATACTTATTGTGACTACACATCAAAGCTTTTTGTCTTTTCAGTCTGTCCATCCTAAGGTTGCCTGGAAGAGATCGCACTTTGCGATAAGGCCGCCCTTGTGCATTTGATATGTATGTAGTACACTTGTCATTTACACCGAATTTGTATTAACATTTGCACAATAAAGAATTATCTATCTATCTATCTATCTATTGTTCTGTAAATACATCCATCTATTATAAGTCAAATTGATTTCAATTCAAACGAACCGTTCAATAACAGAATATCGCTTTATAATAATTAAGAATGTTGACTTTAAAAATTATATTTTCATTTTTGTTGCTTCCCTTATTTATTTATCGTCGTGAAGATAAAGGACGGAGGGAAAGAATCTAACTAACGTCCATACTTCTTCTGTTTCATCTCTATGGTATGGCTGTTTATGGACAAGTATGGATATTTTTATTTAATCACATTTCTGAATATAGATTTCTTTTTGTTGATGTTTTATTATGAAGTTGCTGGTTCAATGGTATATTCGCTGGAGCTACTATTTTAGGATATACTACCGACTCAGATTACAAATTCTTTAGGTAAGTTGTTTCACGTCTATGCTGTGATGGGTAAGATTCGAACCGTAGTTATTATGCTAATTGCGCTTCATATGACTAACATCATGGGACACCACGATTTCAGCGAGCTTTTCGAGGAGCGGCCCTCAAATCTCATTCAAATGGGTCGATCATAATGTCGAGTAGCGGAGTAAATAAAGAAAAAGGTGTTATGTGGTCCTTGGTTCTGACGTTTAGTTGGAAGTCCGTGATTCGAGCAGTCTACATTATAATACAGTAACTGTATTCGTAAGGTTGTCACTAGCAACTCGCAAAGCAAACATCTATTCCGAATTTAAACTTTCGAGAACTACTTGCTCGTAACATTCACCCGCCCGTAGTACTACAGTAATTCTGTGATCATGGCACTTGCAATAGTGTCGAACTATTGCTCTAAACAACGGTACGTGGTATCCCGGAAAAATATACAAAAAGAAATTAATTCACTTAGAAATGCTACTTCAAGTTAGCCCTGATTCTTCCATCATGATATTTTTGCATATAAAATATCGTAAAATGAACTGAAGCACGCATGATCTCATCATAACATCACAAAGACTATTCTCTGACTGTCACTCCTATGACCGAGATATAAAGACGTCGCGCACTTATACTCGTGTGATCAACACAGTCCTGTCGCCGTCAACGTTAATACGTCAGCTCGGTGACAGATGACGCCGTTATGAACATTCCTCGGGGATGCCGGACAGGAAGAGGAAGGGGGGATAGCGGGCAAAGGGGAGGAGGTAAGACACTGATTTATTGTTTGATCACGTCACAAATCTTCAACCTCTGTAAGTGTAGGTGTGAGTTTATGGAGTGTGATAAGTTGAAGTATGGAATTGTCGGGAGAATTCGCTTTGGCTTGGGATGTATGATTTCTTGGGCATTGTTATGTTAAATTCATCATCATATGTTAAATTAGAATCTTTCAATGTTATCAATGAAAGCAATGTAGGTAAAACTTTACTGTATAAAACAAGATGTCTTCATTAATTATTATATTTTTCCGCCAGGTTGCGCTCATATGTAAACATAAAATTTCGTTACGACTTGGTTAAAAATATCAATAAAATCATATAAGTTACCATTAAACTTGCTTAAAGTGCATGACAGTGAACATAAACATCTAAATAAACAGTGATAGTGTTATCAACAGTATCAACAGTGCCTAAAATATTTATGAAGTGTGAAATACGAACGATATAAAAACTAACTAATCTCAAGAGTTTCGCAATAATTACCACTGAACGGTGTACAGGTACTCAAGTTTAGTATTAACACTCACAATTCAACACCTCCGCACATTATTAACATTCCTGAAGATATTTTAAAAAAGTTTCCCAAACAATAATTCGTTTTTTATTTGAATGTCGGATGCATAATGACATGACATGAATCATAACAACTAGTGTTTGACAACTTTGACACAACAATACTTACTATCGAATGAATGAACGATAGAGTGGTGCCACACCAACTAAAGAACCATAGACAATATTGCTATTCGTTTACTTTGAATGACAAGGGATAAAGTGTTGCCAGACATATTCAAATTTTTAGGATTTAAGGGAAACAAGATCAAACACCATTTAAAACTGATAAATATAGCAGATTATCACATATTATATGCAATAGAGGTACATAATTATTAAACATGGATTCAGAAAATGTAACGTTCCGTAAACAATGCAGAGCAAGTTCTTTAGAAGACTTTGTGAGCACAAACGACGAGTCATGCATTTTTGATGAGACGATGATGAGTTTGCCGGATAGCTTTCACAACAATACCCAAATGTTACACGACTTGAATGAAAAAAATAGAGTGCTTACAAACGATCTTTTAAGCGCTAATCAGGAGATTGAGAACTTAAACTCTGAAAACTTTCAGTTAAAGGCAGACTTACAAAACTCTTTGAAAATTATAGATAATTATAAAAAGATTAATATGCCGTTAGACAGGAAAAGTATGACACCTGCACCTAAAAGTAAGAAGAATGCTATTCATAAAAAGCCTTTATGCAGTCCATTAGAACTCACAAAACCAGAAAAGAATTACCGGAAAGATTTAAATGTTGCACGAGATGAGCAACAATCGGTAAAATATCATGATTCTGAACCTAGGAAGTCCGTAGACTGTCCTACATCTGGGAACAGACTGGATTCACCTGCCGGCAGAGACAAAGTTCTATCATTAAATGACGTATCGTTATACCATCGCAAGACTTCTGTTGATTACGCAAATGAAGAACAAAAGAAATATGCTGACATCACAGTCGAAAGAAAGAAGATTATTATTTTGGCGGATGACCAAGGATTCAAAATAAGAGAAACTCTACAGCGTTTAATTGGTGAAAAGTTCTTAATCAAGTGTTACTGGAAATTTGGAGCTCCCTTAAAAGAGGTGCTTGCGTCAGCAAAATCTGAATAACTGGTATTGAGTGAAAATGATTTTGTAATTATACTTGGAGGTATGAATGATAAAAACCCTAACGATCTTTTAACTTGCCTCAGAGATCTTTTTACTACTATTACTAAGCCCAATGTTATAGTTCCAGAAGTGCCACGCAATAAATTTCTTAGTGAGAGAAAATTTGATTGAAATTTGAAATTTGAATGTGTTTAAAATTCATATGCTCTAAATTTAAGAATGTAATTTTTTTGGATATGAAATATTCTGTAGCAATACCTAGACGCATGTTTTTTGCACTTTACACAAGCCAGACACTTTTAAAAGAAATACTGCGTGTGGAATACAAATTGAGGTATGATATTTATTGCAAATCTCTTAGTAACAGACCAGAACGTAGACAACTTTACATTGACAATAGTACCCAAACAGATATTATGATGAACTACTTTTCTAACAGCAGCACCCAAACTAAGATGGTAAGTGAACCTATACCAGGCAACTGTAGTGACTTTTTTCGTCCACAATCAATTAACTATATTACACCAAAACATTAATGGTCTCCTAAATAAAGCTGATCTGTTAGTTGCATCATTAAAGTCCTCTCATAATATAGGCAATATTGATATTTTATGTATAACAGAACATAACATGTGTACAAGTGACCTGTATTCCTTGAACATTACCAATTACTCTGTAGGTTCTGTGTTTAGTCGTAAAAATCGTCGCGGTGGATCTTGCATTCTTGTTCAAAACTCACTATCGTTTACTCCGATACACGAAATAAAAACATATTCTGCTGAAGGTATAATTGAGTGCTCCGGTATACATTTGTATGAACATAAGGTGTACATAACATGTATTTATAGACCGCCTAGAACAAATGCTGAAAGCATCGACAGGTTTTTTACAATACTCATTTCCCTATTAAATCGGTACTGTCTTGGCAAGAATCGTGTAATACTCTGCGGAGATTTCAACATTAACATTTTGAAGAAAACTAAAGCATCAACTGAGTTTATACAGATTTTATCTACATTTAGTCTTAGAATAGGAATTAAAAAACCGACTAGGCTGGTCAGTAACACGTGTATTGACAATTTCATGTTTAACATCCGTGGCAGTAAGGCAAGAGTTTTAGAACTCGCATTATCAGATCATTCTGCACAAATACTCACGTGCCCTGTAAAAGCCACTTACTCTTTAAAGTACTGGTATAACAAAAAGCGGGACTACTGCAAGGAGAATATGGTGAAATTTAGAGAATGCATTGATGCGCTAAGTTTTAGTGATGTATTTAGTAGCGATGACCCAAATACAGCCTTTGATACATTTTACGAACTTTTCTGCTTTTTCTACAACCTGTGTTTCCCTATAAAATATATTAAAATAAACACTAAAGCAAATGCTAAATGTATAAGTAAAGGAATCAAACAGTGTTGCAAGCGCAAGCGACAGCTTCTTTGGCAGTTTCGAAAAAATAGAACTGACCAAAATAAAAAAAGCTTTGTAGAACTTTCATATAGGTTAAAAAGCATAATTAAACTTACGCAAAAGACTAGAAACGATAACTTCATAAAAAAATGCAAGTAACAAGGGTAAGGCTACGTGGTCAATAATTAAAGGTAAGAAAATTAATATTCCGAAACATGAAATACAACAAGTAACAGTAGACGGAAACTCTATTAAAGATCCCATAAGAATCGCTAATGTATTTAATGATTATTTCATTAATCAACCCAAAAAATTAGTCTGCGGTAACGTGCCAATAAATATTTAAAGTACATTAAATTCTATATTCATGAAACCAACAACTGCAAGTGACATCCAAGATATAATAATTAATTTAAAATTCACGGATAGCACAGGATGTGATGACATCGCTACCAAAGTATTAAAATTTGTTTCCATTAAATTATCATACATACTTAGTCATTTAATTAATCTATTTATTTACCACGGTGTTTTTCCTGATAAACTAAAGTTCACTATAATTAAACCAATTTTTAAAAAAGGTGACCGATGTGACTTGAGTTACTATAGACCCATTGCATTAATACCTATTCTATCTAAAGTTATTGAAAAAGTCATTTATGAAGGTTTATATAATTACTTTGAAACAAACAATTTATTCGCGGAAGAACAAGTAGGCTTTAGAAAAGGTAGGAAAATAAATATGGCAATTTACTCATTTTTAAATAGCGTGATGGTGCAAATGGACAAGAAGAAACATGCTTGTGCGCTCTTTATGGACCTTACAAAGGCCTTTGACTATGTAGAACACAGTATATTGTTGAGGAAGTTGTACGCATATGGAGTCAGAGGGAACGTCCATAATCTTATAAAAAGCTATCTTGAGAACCGTAAGCAATCCACACATATTACTAGATTGTATCTTTTGTCAAAGCAAATGACAAATTACATGTCAGAATATAAAAATAATAGTTTTGGAGTACCACAAGGCAGTGTACTGGGGCCATTATTGTTTATTATATATATAAATGATCTCCCAAGAATAACACACAATAATACTGTTCTGTTTGCTGACGATAGTACGATAATATTTACAGGAAAGGATAAAGTACAAATAGAATCAGATATAAACAATACCTTAGAGAAAGTTATTGATTGGCTGACTTTAAATAACTTAAAAATAAATTTAACTAAAACAAAATTAATGACGTTCGAAAGCAAACTTGATGCGCTAAGAGATATGCATATAGAGTATTCATATACTAAAATTGAACATGTAGATGTAACCAGGTTCTTGGGCGTTAACATTGATTCTCACCTAAATTGGAAGTCGCACATAGAGACGTTATGTAATGAACTGAATCAATATTCATATGCCATTTACATGTTGTCGAAAACTATTAACACTCCTGCAGTGATAACAGCGTACCATGGTTATGTTACTCCTTTGTTGATGTATGGTGCTATGTTTTGGGGTAACTCCTCAGGTAGAGAAATGGTTTTTAGAGTGCAAAAGAGATGCGTCAGAGCTATATTTAGAATGAGACAAACTGAGAGCTGTAGACAGATTTTCCAGAAAATGAAATTGTTGACTATGCCATGTATATATATATATATATATATATATATTTGATTTGGTTATGTTCGTAAGAAGTAATGATAACTTGTTTGTTAAACTAAAAAGCAAGAGGCGTCCGCACAAAATAAGTTGCATATCAAACCGTACCGGGCTTCTAAATAACAGTGTGTTTTGCATGATCCCAAGAGTATATAATCATTTACCTGATTCATTGTTTGAAATTGCTGATATAAATGTATTCAAAGCTAAATTGAAGGAACTGCTTATTAATAAGACCTACTATTCTGTTAGGGAATTCCTAGAGGATGGGGTTTGAAAATAAAATATTGACATTCACTATGATTAAACTTAAATTTATGTAATTAATATGTATTGCAGGACATGATAATTATGTGTATTTGAAATTTATTGAATGAAAATTGTAATTTTATTGTTTTTATTTTATAAAATGTTTTATTGTTTAGTATAATTGACTTGATTATACTGCTTTTTCTGACATTATTTTTGCATGCCGCAAGGTGAAATATAGAGATACTATTAATTGTAAAACACTGACATCATTGTGCACCTATGTTTAAGCAAAATAAAGAATTTGAATTTGAATTTGAATATTTATTACTCAAGTGTAGGTACAGCATGTATTTTATTTGCTTCACCATATTAACATAAATCTGAGTCGACTTGCATTGACAAGTAGTACAATATTTTAGTTTATTATTTTAAGAAGCAACCTCCGCTCTCCGGCTCGGTGAAGAGACGACATCGACATACGCAAAGAGGCTGGCCAATTAGAGCCGAAAACTGATCTCAGTGGCGTACCTTCGGAGAGTCCTATATCCAGCAGTGGACTAAAACAGGCCCATAATGATGGTATAATTTGCCACCAGACGTTCTTGATTTTTAAATTTGACCCTCATAAGACTGCCTCGTTTTTCTCGCGACATAAATGTGCGCGTGGGATTGTGAGGTCTCGGGTTCGATTCCCGGGTCGGGCAAAGTTTTATTGGGTTTTTCCGTTACGAAATTCTCAGTAGCAGCACGGAGTCTGGTAATGTGCCCGATACGTAAATATGCTCGCCCCCTATTACGTGGGACCTAAACATTCATGATTAAATGTGGGTGTAATATTACACCTCTGCCTACCCCTTCTGGGATACAGGCGTGAGTTTATAAAAAAAACTCATAAGTAATCGTCATATTGTGACCTAAGTGAATAAAGGATTTTGCTTTTGACTTTGATGGTATTATGACTATGTACCATTCTGATGATATGGAATCTCATGAAGTCATTCAGTTCACTAACAATAACCACTAAAGAAGATAATTAATTTGGAACCAAAGCTTGCCTCTTTCACAAAAGCAATTTTATAACATTGTTATCAAAACGAAGCCATCAAGTTTGACTCGTGATCTGTAATATCGCTCGCACTCAATCTACTGTGAAAACCTCAAAGTTTGCACAAAACTGACACAATCACCAATTTCTTAGACTCAATGGACCAAACTAGAACATTATATAGAACCAGATTAACGCTAGAACAACGTTGAATTATAGGTCAAAGGTTACAAAGCAGATTTGGTCTCCGAGATTATTTTGATAAGTACATTGTTAAAAAGACGGCAAAATTACGTCATGGCCTATAAAATTCTTATTTAAGTGCTTGACTTTAGTACCGGAATTGGTGCTGGCTACGACCTGCGTAAATGTCTCCATATAATGTAAGGGATACAAGAGATGCTATATAATTGAAGTGACGATTAAAATTTGTTCCACCCATTTGTATAGGTACGTAGTATTTTCTAGACGTTTTTATTGAATTGAATTTTCATTTAAGGGCTTAGGATCCACATCGGGTCACAAGCTTTAGCAAGTCTTGACACTCGACGACATTCGGTTGAGTACTTATCGGTTTCTTCACGAAGCAACAGCAATCTAGCCTTCGCAAACAAAAAGATAAATATGTTTCTAAGAGGATGTCAACTGCAATCAGATGGAAATAGTTTGTCTAGTTTCAATAATAATGTGATTTAGTATATGTAAACAGCTCCATGAGTTTTAGTACATGATATTAATAAATATTCATTAGGCTCCATTTTTGTTCACACTGAATTTGAATTACCAACAGCTCTTCACATAGAATGTTCATTAAGAAAATAACTTAAGTCTAATAAATTATTAGGCACAAATAAAACGGTCCAAGAGCTGGATCAGTTTGCACAGAGAGCGAATCTGAGACAGTTTATTAGCACTACTTGTAACAAGTAAGGGCACTCGATGCCACTCTAAGCGACGATAAAGCCTTTATTTATCCTCTAGGAAGATTAAGCGAGTTAAAATATTCATTTACATCGTTAGGTCTTGAATTAAATTTTGTTGGATTTGTTCAATAGTTCTTTATGTTAGTATGTATGGTAAAGTGGTTTGAGAATCTTTTTTTTTTGGTATTGTTGATCATTATTTTTATGAATAAAATAGAAATAAGTATATAATTTACTACAAGGCTCTCGTTGCAACAGGATCTCGTATAATTTAAAACTGTTGAATAGATAATAATGGACGTATTCTCTCCTTCTACATTACATTATACATAAATAAAGTTGACTTCATAAATATACACCGCAGCATAGTGGTTTATGAAATCACGTCAATATTGCTGCTAAATCACCTGTGGTTAGTTCGATACCTACACGAGACAGCACTTTGTGTGATTAACAAATTAGTTTAAGGACGCGTTTACAAAATTAGTAGGTACAAAATTGCGTCACTACAGCGACACGGCGGCAACAGTACGTACTACGTACGGTAACTTGCGGAAATGTAGTTCAACTAAATAACTTTGAGACTTAGAATTTTTTGTGATAATGTATCTATGTGTTATAGGCCTGGCTGTGCGAATTACGTACAAATAAGTTTCTTATTTTTATATACCTACCTAAATGGACATTATTACTTTATTTTTTCCATTATGTTTATTCAGGATATATTTCGGTATTTAGATACTATTTTGTTTCTTGCGTTGAAATCTGGTAAGATTCTGTGGACTGATGGTATACCATCCCATTCAAGTGTTGCGACTGGAACTCATAAAAGAGTAGACCTAGTTATGCCAGGTTGGGGCTCATTTTATTTGTTTTAGTGAGACCCTACCACTGGTACTAGTGAAGTAACCTTCCAAGGTTATTCGATGAGTCTTACTGGTACTCTTATGTGAGTAGAGCTAGGCATGCCGAGTTTGGGCTCATTTTGTTTGTACATAAAAGACCCTACCACTGGAACTTATGAAGTAACCTTCCAGGGTTATTCGATGACTCTTGCTGGTTCTTATATGTGAGTAGAGCTAGGCATGCCGAGTTTGGGCTCATATTGTTTGTACATAAGAGATCCAACCACTGCAACTTATGAAGTAACCTTCCAGGGTTATTCAATGACTCTTGCTGGTTCTCATATGTGAGTAGAGCTAGGCATGCCGAGTTTGGACTCATTTTGTTTGTACATAAGTGACCCTACCACTGAAACTTATGAAGTAGCCTTCCAGGGTTATTCGATGACTCTTACTGGTTCTCATATGTGAGTAGAGCTAGGCATGCTGAGTTTGGGCTCATTTTGTTTGTACATAAGTGACCCTACCACTGGAACTTATGAAGTAACCTTCCAGGGTTATTCGATGACTCTTGCTGGTACTCATATGTGAGGAGAGCTAGGCATGCCGAATTTGAGCTCATTTTGTTTGTACATGAGAGACCCTACCACTGAAACTTATGAAGTAACCTTCCAGGGTTATTCGATGACTCTTGCTGGTTCTCATATGTGAGTAGAGCTAGGCATACCGAGTTTGGGCTCATTTTGTATGAACATCAGAGACCCTACCACTGCATTTTATGAAGTAACCTTCCAGGGTTATTCAATAACTCTTACTGGTACTCATATGTCAGTAGAGCTAGGCATGCCGAGTTTGGGTTCATTTTAGTGGGGTCATTGTAGGGTCTCTTATGTACAAACAAAATGAGCCCAAACTCGGCATGCCTAGCTCTACTCATACATGAGTACCAGCAAGAGTCATTGAATAACCCTGGAAGGTTACCTCATAAGTTCCAGTGGTAGGGTCTCTTATGTACAAACAAAATGAGTCCAAACTCGGCATGCCTAGCTCTACTCACACATGAGTACCAGCAAGAGTCATTGAATAACCCTGGAAGGTTACTTCATAAGTTCCAGTGGTAGGGTCTCTTATGTACAAACAAAATGAGCCCAAATTCGGCATGCCTAGCTCTACTCACATATGAGTACCAGCAAGAGTCATCGAATAACCCTGGAAGGTTACTTCATAAGTTCCAGTGGTAGGGTCACTTATGTACCAACAAAATGAACCCAAACTCGACATGCCTAGCAGTACTGACATATGAGTACCAGTAAGAGTCATTGAATAACCCTGGAAGGTTACTTCATAAAATGCAGTGGTAGGGTCTCTTATGTACAAACAAAATGAGCCCAAACTCGGCATGCGTAGCTTTACTCACACATGAGTACCAGCAAGAGTCATTGAATAACCCTGGAAGGTTACTTCATAAGTTCCAGTGGTAGGATCTCTTATGTACAAACAAAATGAGCCCAAACTCGGCATGTCTAGCTCTACTCACATATGAGTACCAGCAAGAGTCATCGAATAACCCTGGAAGGTTACTTCATAAGTTCCAGTGGTAGGGTCACTTATGTACAAACAAAATGAACCCAAAGTCGGCATGCCTAGCTGTACTGACATATGAGTACCAGTAAGAGTCATTGAATAACCCTGGAAGGTTACTTCATAAAATGCAGTGGTAGGGTCTCTTATGTACAAACAAAATGAGCCCAAACTAGGCATGCCTAGCTCTACTCACATATGAGTACCAGCAAGACTCACCGAATAACCTTGGAAGGTTACTTCACTAGTACCAGTGGTAGGGTCACACCAAAACAAATAAAATGAGCCCCAACCTGGCATAACTAGGTCTACTCTTTTATGAGTTCCAGTCGCAACACTTGAACGGGATGGTATACCATCAGTCCAGATAATCTTACCAGATTTCAACGCAAGAAACAAAATAATATCTAAATACCGAAATATATCCTGACTCAACATAACGGAGAAAATAAAGTAATAATGTCCATTTATACAAAAGAAATTTACTTGTACGTAATTCGCACAGAATACGAGAAGTATCAAATTGATTTTAGCGAATAATTTGTATTCGTAAATTGCTTTTTTCGTCTTCGGGCTGCAGCGACAAGCGACATAGAGTCCACTCCCGACGGCGCTCAAGCGCAGACTGAGATCACATTGCAGAATTTGGATATATAAATCAAGAAAGTGGCTAAATAAAACGAACCTTATTGCCACACATTAAGACACACGTATGCGAGCAAAATAGAAGAAAAATGTAAGATGATTTTTTGCTTTTTTTGAGTCAATTTACAATATTTTGAAAAAAAAAATCTAATTGTTTTTGAGTTGACTATATTTACTACCCTATTTTATCTTTGAAAATCTAAATAAATGTAAAAATAGGGAGAAAATTGTACCCAAAAATGGCAATATATGCCTATTTTTGATTTAAGAGGCCGTTTCGAATCGATTTTACATTAATATTAATTAAATATTTTTTATTTATTTTCAAATTAATTTATGGATAAAAAAGTAATCGATTTATCGTAATCATTAGTTTTATTAATTATTATCTAAAATTGTCGTAAAATGTACCGGAAATATGTGGTTTTTTGATACAAGCGTAAACGCGTCCTTAAAGCCTGAATTTGAATTAGAATTAAAACCATTCAAATAATATTATTACTGTAGCTCTTTGTAAACAGTTTAAGGAGATGCAAGCCACGTATATGAACACACACGCACGGGGCAGCACATATTAAGTTAAGTACGTAACAAAGTCAAAGTCAAAAGTCAAAATCATTTATTCATCTAGGTCACAAGGTGACGCTTATGAACGTCAATTTTAAAATTAAATTACTTAATGCAAATGTAGAATCATTTAGTAATTTGCCTTAGCGAATTGAATGATTTTGATTTTGAATTAACCATTTTGTTGCGATTTTAAACTGCTTTTCTTAACTTTTCGCTAAATTACGCATACTATATACTAACGCCTTTATAAGACTGAGCATCGTTGAGCCACCCAGTTCCCGGCCGTTCATCGGAGCGGCAAGTATGCTCAGCAGACCGACGAAATATGGCTGCCACGGAAAACAACAAATCATTCTATACTAATATCATACAGTCGAAGAGTTTGTTTGTTTGGTTAGTTCAACGCTGGTTTGGTTAGTTAGCAGACGCATATGTGTGTAACGGGTCTTTTTCGCATAATTATTATTTGAAACCTTGCTTGTACTAGACTTGTTTTATATTACAGCAATATTCACGAGGAAGCAGCAGAGAATGCAGCGAAATCATGACATAATCTGTTTGTACCTCGACCGCGGTACCAACAGACTGCTACACCACGGGCTTTTCGAAGCTATGTGCATATTAAAAATAAATTGTATACATTCACTGGTCTAAGCAATGGAATGTCGCTGTCTCTATGGACGGCAAAGGTAAGACGGCAGTTTCTCTGAGGAAAAGCTAATATTCGTTCAAATCGGTTTAGATTAGAAAGAGAGTCCTCTTTCCTCGGGCTTCAAGATTAAAATTATTATTTAAATAGCGCTAGTCAGATGATAATTTGTGTGGAAGGCTGGCTCATAGCCTTCCAAACAAGTCAAATCATGAAGTCATAAAAATCGGAGGTCAGGTTACATGATGCTACGACACTTATGAACTGCACAAAAATGTAATAGCACGGGCGTGCAAGTAAAACGAGGCAATATGACCGTTCAATTGACGAGGTGTGCCGAGTAAAACCACGGGGTGCGGCTAGTATGAATTATATTCGCAATGTTCATGAGAATTCCGTTCACAATCGCAGCAGGAAGAAAGTGTGCTGTCCTCGCTTCTCTGTTTCAACACAGCTGAGCAGAAAAATCCCAAGTTCCGTTTTGTGTAGGGTGACAATATTTAAATATTAATGCTGCTTTATTTATAGAGCGATTGTATCTGTTTTTTAAATATTGCGTGATTATTTTTATTATAGACTCACGCCTGTTTCCCCGAAGGGGTAGGCAGAAGTGTAACATTAGTAACATTAGACCCATATTTCGCCATGAATTTTTAGGTCCTACGTAATAGAGGGCGAGCCTATTACCGTTACTGGAACACGGAGGCAGTCATGTCGCGTGTTTATGTATTAGCAAACAGTTTATTTTAACATAAAATACATCAATATCTTTGATCATGGGAGTATAATACGCAAGAATAAATGTGAGTGATGTAAGTTGATGATATACAACGACTAGCAAAAGAAATATGCAAGCGTAGAACATCTAAACATCATTCTCTTGACAACGAGATTGCTCTAAGTTATGGCACGAGTTCACGGCAGGGATCGCTTCTCACCGCTTAAGCGGCGCTTAAGACTCAGGTTTACGCCAATTTGCAATATTCTATCTACCCATTGATTTGGCTACTAGAAACAGAGACTTGACATGTTTTGTAATTATATCAAATATTTATCCCTAGTTGCCAAATCTATAGATTGGAAACGGGAGCTAAACACTGCAAGAGAAACACTAAAGTAGCCTAGGGCGGTTTCAGATCAGCGTATTTTTCTGCGCGCATACGGTCGTTTCAGCATACGCGCTTAGACGCGCGCTATATTACGCGCTTCAAAAAACCGGACTCGCGTAAACAGGCATATTTCGGCGTGTTCGCTCGAAACGGTAGTGACATCTTGTCAGTGACAACATGGATTCTGACGGCTCTCACGGCTCGCGTTTATACGAGCTTAAAACCGCGTCCACGCTCATATAAGTTGCGCGTGTGCCAAAAGCCGCGCCTATACGCGCCTACATGCGCTTCCAAAAACGCGCATATACGCTCGTATAAAACGCTAATCTGAACCGCCCCTAGTTTGAACGGATGCAAAAAACACGAGGAACACTTCATTTTAGTACCTAGTTAAGTAAGAAAAGTTTTAACGTGGAGTAGTAATATACCTACTTATAAGTAATATACAGCTAAAGTAATTACAGACGTAACTTTAAAAGTTCGTGGTCAACCTTGTTTGTAATCGTTCACCATCTTGATCTCGTTCGTGTCTTTAGCACTTTAGCAGGATTTATTAAAATACAATTATCATCAGAACTGTGCTCGCTACGACTAGTAGCGGGTGTACAACCTTTGTCTAATTATACATTTTGAGAGTTTTACGGAATAGGGTGACAGAAAGTGTTTTTATTATTATTTTTATTAATTCTATATCCGCTTTCATATTGAGGAAGTTACAAGCATTTTAATATAGCTAATCAGACAAAGATATTATAATAAGCCGGGCTATTTCAAAGTTTTTGTTTTGCAAGAAAGAAATACAATAAACTTATTTATCAATATCTATATTCTCATAGATTTAATTGTGTGTTTTTTGACTATAAAAGTCATATAAAAGTAATCTTAGAGACATTTTCCAATTAAAAGCTTCGCGTGAGTGTCGGTACTGTCTTCTGATGTACTCCTACGAGCTTTAAAATTCCAAAGTTAAATAAAAATCTGTTAAGTAGTTTTTGCGTTAAAAAGTAACAAACATCCATACATTCATCCTTACATTTCCAATAGCAGTATGATATCCTATTCTCCACGGATACAAATGAAGCTAAAAGCATGGAAAATAGGCATACCAATTTGTACGTTTACTCAAATTGCTCGTACAATCACACGTAATCCAAAGCCTTTGTTTGTTTACAGTTGCTCTCCCTAACTAGTAGTTACTGTTGGTTGTTGGATCGATCAGTATTAATTATGTTTACACTTACGAATAACTGACATGACTTTGTCTGCACGGTGTAAACAGTAAGTGTTTCATCCTCCAGAATAGATATTGAGGTAGACGGCAGGAGTGTGTGTCTCTTATATATAAGCTTTTGGAATCCACCTACTAAAACAAACATGTCCATTGACGTCTCGTAGCGGCGAAGCCACATCCCCCACTGCACTCGTTGCAGTTGTTAATGGCGAGACGACCGCTTAAACTACATACGTCATATGTTTAGTCAACAAGTAAAAGTAAATATACGCTCGCAGCATATAATAAGGCACTAGATATTCCAGGGTATAATAACTTCATCTCTGCTACTGCGATGTGCCTTAGATCACTTAATTTTTTGAGGAAATTTGTACTTACTTGTAAAACTACTTTTGAAACAGCGTCATTTGCATGCGAAAGAAACAAGTTCTCATGTTATTTCAACTAACAGCAGTCTGCTATTCTAATATTACATTTCAAGTGCTGTCACAGCATATCCTAATTATATAAGTTTTACAAAAGCTCTAAGGCAAACTCTTGAGTCATCTTCATATTCGGTTACTGCAATATTTTCCGGCCACTCAACCGTACGTCAGTAATCACTATAAAGATTAGCTACACATGAATCGTGGCCCGAAATCCGGGCACAGTTTCTCCGTCGTTCAGATCGTTAACTACAGAATATCCTCCCAACGTCTACAGTATGGTAGCATACGTCTGGCCAGATTTATGGCAGGCTAACTGAATTTGTAGGCCCATCGAGATGATAAACCGTCCCCTTTCCGGACTAAACAAAAGTTAATAGTTTACAAGTTTGACCCTCGTTCGTGCCGATACTACGCTCGTTTTTGTACGCCTCAGTGTTTTTAGTTTTTGAATGATTGCACTTCAAAATGACTTTGGGTTGAGTATGTTATGAATTGTTTAGCAGACCAATAGTGCCACGCTAAGATCTCTAGTTTAACTGTGAAACCACGGCGCGCACCATTGATATTATTATGATACTAGAGGACGCCAGCAGCTACGCTTGCCCATTTTTTAATTTATGCGCTTTGGCTGATCCCGTGGGAATTTCGGCAAATCCCTTCTTAGTGCACCCCTACGGTCCCCAAGGAACATACATACCAAATTTCAGCTTCCTGCGCCCAATAGTTTTGGCTGTAGCTTGTCTGTCAGTCAGTCAGTAACGCAAGGATTTTATATATAAAGATTAGTGTTTTGATTTACAGGCAGCGATAGCCTAGTGGAGAGACCAACAGACTTCTTTGAAGAGAGTCTTGCATACGAACCTACAACACGCACCGCTGGCTTTCCGAAGTTTTAAAGTATATAATCGCTAGCTAAACGGTGAAGTCTGCCAATATAGAATAACTCTTTACATAATGAGGAGAGACCTAGTGGGGCATATTACAGATGACCCAATACGGAGATAGATGATTAAACAAGGCTGATGGTTATGGTGATGATGAAACTACTATTATATTTGTTGCTACAATTACATGACACTTTTGATACCTTATACGAAGGTTTACCAGAGCAACATTCCTCTGAACTCAACATATGGTTATTGTTTTGTAGCAAACTGCGTGTCTAGACGGTCCTAATTCTATTCTAACTAAAAAACTATTCTTAAAGACCTTTCTTTTTCATCTTGATTTATATTTATCAAACGCGACAATTTAACTTCTAGCAAGCTGCTCTTTTAGATTTGTATTTTAGTTCAGCTTTTCAAAAAATTTAACTTATTTTGTGATTATAATAGTGTTTGCCAACCCAAACAATGCTGCTATCTTGCCATTGTTTGCCATGAAATCACGTACTACTTGATACTTGATGGCACGGGCTGTTTCCGCACCTCCACGTCTTGGCGTGTATTTTGCGTGCGGGTGGGAATGGTGTCGTCATTCCAGCCACCCCAGCTCTTCGAAGAAGGCCAGTAGACTCTTGATGTGGCCCACTGCTTCCCTCAGGGTGCTGTGTCTTGTCAGTCAGGTACTGCTGCCTGTACTGTGCGACCTCAGGGCAGTCGAGGAGCAGGTGGGCTGCCGTCTCGTCTGCTGCCATACAGGCCCTGCACAGCGGGCTGTCGGTGATACCTATAGTAAATAGGTGTTTATTAACGAATCCGTGTCCTATGTAGGCGGCCGTGACTGTCCGCAGTTGTTGTTTGGACAGCCGGAGGATTTGTTTAGCTATCTTACCGTCTACTGCGGGAAGAGCCTCCTTGGCCTGCCTACATGTTTCAATACCAATCCAGGACTGGTTGTGTTGGGTCCTGGTCCTATTTCTTACCAGGTTGCGATAAAATCCAGAAGGGAATGAAATCACGTAATATATTTCGGTACCAAATGTTTCATAAGCATGAATTTTGATAAATGTGGCTATCCATACTATCATCGACCTAGCGTTATCCCGATTGTATCGAACTTTCGTTTCGTTTATTTGTCATTTAATCAGATTTGACAGAACATTAGATTTGCCTGAGCTTTTTTTAGTGCCCAAGCACAAGGTATCGGGTTCGAATCCACGGCGCGCACCACTGACTTTTTTATTTATATGTATTCAATTATTTTAAATTATCGCTTGCTTCGTGTCTCAGAGACCATTGCGTTCGTCCCGGATATCATAAAGATCTTTGACAGTCGTTAAAAAAAATCAGTACCCCTGAATTAACTGACACTAGTCTTAAGCACGGTAGGTACACGACTTGCGGAACTCAGACAGGCAGACGATCTGTGGAAAAGCTAATATTCAGTCAAATCCAGTTAGTCAAATAAGTGGAGTCTTTTTTAGAAATTGACTTTTACAGTACCACCTTCGAAGCGCTCAATTACCTAACTAAACGCATCAATACTGATACTAGTTTTTACATGGTTACAATTTCCCAGTTTTGCACACACATTCATTTAACCTATCAATGCTTGCTACCGGGAAACGTGATTTCCAGTCCTATTCCATCACGTTCCACGAACAACAAACCATTCCAACATCGGAAACCGATAATTTAATTACATATGTATCGTGAAAACTGAATACTACTCGATTGAACGGTTTCCGGTATTTTTTATACGAGTCCTCGTTACGTAAAATTCTCACGTGTGTGTTAGTGTATTACATAATATATGTATAAATAAATAACGTTGGGTGTTAGTAGGCAAGTTGGTGCTATTATTCGTTTCGGTTTGTTGGTGCCATTTGGTTGGGACTTTTATCTCATATTTAGGGTTAAATCAGAACAATTCTAATAATGAACGTAATGATTAACAACTCGGCTTGATGGTAAACGGCGAGTTGAACTCTCAAACTATTAGGAACATCATCTGTATCATCATCATAGTCAAATCTTTTGAAGTTATTAATCGCGCTATTAAGGGCTACGATTCCGCACTCGTTGCTCATAGCATGATGTTATATAGCGTATAACCTACCTCGATAAATGGGATATCCAGCACAAAAATAACTATTCAAAACGGCCTAGTAATTCCGTATGAGATGAATGAATCCGATTAGCGCGTTCAACCAAACAAACACTCTTCAGCTTTATAGTATTAGTATTTATTTGAATGTCTCTGTGGTCTTGCGGTAGTATTAGCGACTGCGGATCATGAGGTCTAGGGTTCGATTCCCGGGTCGAACAAAAAGTGATATTGGGTTATTCTGTTAGAAACTATCCAATAGATGTTCGGAGTCAGGGAGTTGGCGGTGTCACACCCCCGTGCCTCGGAAAGCACGTTAAGCCGTTGGTCCTGCGCCCAATCTCTCAACGGTCATGTCGTTTGTGGCGTCCCATGGGGCTACGAGAGTGAGGGAATAGGGAGTGCACCTGTGTATGCGCACATACTTGTGCATTATAATATGTCGCGCAGATAGTAAGTCTCATCTATAGACAAGCTGCCGTGGCCAGAATCGGTCAGGAGGACGTTATTAGCATTATAGATGTGTCAAAATAAAGGGATTATTCGTATATAAGCTGTGATTAATATAAGTAGCAAGTGTCTTAAGCAACAGTATTTGACTCGAGTCTACTCTCAAAACAAAAGTATTGACCAAGTTGTATTAAATAATCATTCTATCGAAATGCCATTTCAAAACGTACAGAGACAGCCATCGCAGCATCTTCCTTAACGGAGAGCCACTAGCGTCAGCTATTTTACCAAAATAACTCACTGTAATTACACTTCTCGACTTGTTAACTGTAACCTATTTCAAGCAGTTGTACGTAAGATTTTAAACTAGTTCTTCAACTTTTTAAATTTAACAAGAAAATAAGCTGCAAGTTTTTAAATGAAGACGCCGCTGACTTCGCTAATTTAGCTAATGGGAGCCACGTTATACGAGAAACTTACAGCGCTGGATTATGGAGATCGCATTCTTGGCGAGATACATTTTTGTGGTGCGTGCGTTCTATTAGAAGTGGGTTTATTACAATAAAATGGTGAAACAGAGAGTACATCTTTTTTCTCTATTGGTTTTGAGCTCGTAGAAATAGCATATGCATTCAAAAAGATACATTTGATTGTGATTAATTTTAATTTGATTTCAAAATTAAGCAATACCGTTTCATGATACTAATGTGTTACCTTAACAATTACGAGGTATAAAGGAATATTACTGCAAAATTCGTTGAATACTTTCGGATTGATTAAGTAACAAACATTATTTCATCTATTCTCAAAAACTTTCCAACGTTCACAAGAAAGTAGTAAGCTACAATACAAAGTATGACTATCTTAAATAAACAAGAAAACTAGAAACTATTAAACCTGAACAGTTCTTGCTCAAAACTATTCGATTTATACTTAAGTCTTCAGTTTTAGGTGGCTAGCGTGCTTAGTGGCAGTACTTAAGTTAACCTAGTTTCACACGTCTCTAGTATATCGGTTTTCTTCAACAACTAGCAAACAAATAAGTAAATTGCCCTCCATATTCGTTTTCACAAATAACAAGGCACTATTGCAATTTATATTCTGAAGTTTACGCCGTTATGATAGTTTGTAGTAGTATTTTCTATTATGATAGTTTGTAGTAGTATTTTCTAATTTCAGTTTGGGAAGTTCTTAATTCGTGCTTCTCTTCTAATTTTGTTTTCAGATTTCTGGCTCCAGTGCCTCCAGTATTAGATTGAATATAAAAACGTAAGTGGTATATATATAAATTTATAATTTTATTTAAACGGCCATTTCCCTATTTTTGTTTTACATACCTAATTACTTTTAACACAATTCTGGTCGTTAACTAATGACCTAAGATGTAATAATAAATGCTATGTCTCTCAGATATCTTAAGATGCCTATCACTTTATACTAATGTATATTACTCTACAGGTGGCTCGCAGCTCCACTCGCTTATTTATTTATTTGACCGTTTCTGCCCGACCCTGTGAGAATTTCGGAAAATCCCTTGTTGGTGCACTTGTACGGTTCCCAAGGAACATACATGCCAACAGCTTCTAGCGCACAATGATTAATTTGTAGTGTTGTTGAAGTTCGAGTCAGCCAGGTCAGCTACGGTGTGACGTCACATCGCGCTCCTGCGCCGCGAGCCTCGCTACGAGTGACGCACAGCAATGGGCCGTTCCCTCGCGCCCCTCCGCGCCGGCCCTATAAATACAGCGGTCACGAGGCTTCGGCCCTTTCCTCCGGCCAGCACCACCGAGTTGAGTCCAAGACCATCTGAAGACCTGTGAAGTGCCAACGTCGACCACGCCCTGGATAATTGTCTCTTCTGTTAACCTTAATCGTCAGTTCTTTTTTTGTATCGAATAACTGGAATTATAACGCGAGTTTAAACTTTCCTGGTGATATTTTTTATTTATTTCCCGTAAGTCAACCTAATTATCTCTCTTTAATTGCTCGGCGAGTGATCGATCCCGGCTACCCCGTGGAAATCAATCACTCGTGCGACATTTTTTTTTATACAGAATTTGATTTATACAGATATTATTTATCAGCCAGACTTAGGTACCATCTAATCTATATATTAAAAGAATTTGTGTTTTATAATACGTGGCTCGGCTTACACCGAAACCGTGGGGTAGGGTTCTAAGCGACTTGGGAAGGATTAATGGAATGGACTGTATTAGGGCGAGTTCTGGGTCGCCTAGAAAGGATTAAGGGAAGAGGAGATGGATACGGGAGGAAGTGATTGAGTGGGTATAGGATATTTCAAGGATGGAAGGCACTTACCTTATACAGCCTTCTTCGTTTCTTTTCCTCCTGGTGGTTTCGTGATGCGGCTGCTTGTTTTCACTTCACTCACGAGCGGGTTTTCCTTGGTGGAAGCGGTAAATCACATACAGCGGTGCGGCGCGGAGCGGTATCGAGACGACGTTCTTAGCGTGCGGAATGTTCTAGACTGGTCACTCGCGTTCACGATCGCGTCGACGAATCAGGCCAAGGCAGTGCCCTTCCTGGGAGTGGGATAGAGCGGGACGGAAATATGGTATCGCTCGCACTAGACGTGGAACGATTGATCTTGATGCGATTAGTTATATATAGGAAGGTAGATGGCGCTACCATATCCCCCCGGCCCTAAAGGGTTGCCTTTAAAAAAAATAGAATTGAACTTAGTTATGTTGGGTGTACTACCGCATAACCCATCAATAGGCTAAGACAGCGATATGACAATAAAATTAATCTAAATTAACTTTAGCGAAAACTACAAACGCAATAATAGCGAAAATTACTAACTAAATACTTAAACCAAGATGTAGGTCCAACTTCAGGCTAGATCTCACTGAGTTGGAAGCGGACGCGAGTTGATCAGTGCCTCGACTTGTGCAAGGACAGTTAAAGGCTCTTCGTAAGAGAGGATCTGTTGACCTATAACTTTGAAGAGATGCGTTTTAATTACTTTGACCATGCTTGCCCAACATCCACCGAAATGTGGTGATGCTGGTGGAATAAACTTCCAGTCAATATGATCTATGGAAAGTTATTCCTAAAGACGAGTACGATAACCCGCGACGTGATTGAAACAAGTAGCGGGAACAAGTTCAATCAATTTACTAACGCGGTTGGCGACAAAAGTCTGCCAGCGGTGAGGAGAGGAATAAATCCAAGCGAGCACTACTTTGGAGTCGGAAAATGCGTATATTTATTAATAGAGTAGTGGGGCAAAACTGTGTCTTGAACCTTGCGGAGCAACTGAGACAGCAGAAGGCCCGCGCACAACTCCAGTCTCGCAACTGAAATGGTTTTAACAGGCGAGACCTTAGACTTGGCACAAACTAACTGCACCGAGTAGTTAGAACCAATGCGGACTTGCAGATATACGACTCCGCCGTAAGCGAAACCTATTAAGTTGACGGTACATCCATCTACCAACCCCAGATGACGCGGAATAGTAACTTGATTGAGCGCGGTAAGCTCAATACAAAACTGGCCCCAAGCGGCGACAATATGGTCAGGGGGTGTTTCATCCCACTCACACTTTGATAGCCAAAGCTCTTTGATCAAGAGCTTGGCGTACAAAATTGTGGGAGCCACAAAACCCATTATGTCCCATAGTCGAGCCACTGTGGACAGCATAGTGCGTTTGGTGCACTTATCATCTGGTGGTGAGACGTCAAACCGAAAACTATCGCAGGATTTGTCCCAGCGTAAACCGAGAACCTTATGCGGTACAGACTTCTCAAACTCAATGTCTGGAGAAGCTTTATGAGAATCTGGTATGCGTGTGAGAACCTCCTTAGAGTTGCTTGTCCATTTGACAAGATCAAACTGGCCTCGCTTGAAAAGCTGAATAAGCTCTTCACAAAGCGAAATTGCTAGCGGAGCGGATATGACACTACAGGCAATGTCATCCATATACAAAGCGGATGTGTAGTATAGTATAGTGTAGCGTAGCGTAGCATAACGTAGCATAGCGTAGCATAGCATAGCATAGCATAGCGTAGCATAGCGTAGCATAGCATAGCATAGCATAGCATAGCGTAGCATAGCATAGCGTAGCTAATTAGTGCTTTATCTTACACACAGTTTTAGCACCCACCTTGATCTCTTGAAGAGCAGAACAACAACAAGACGTAATACAATGAGAAGTATGTAACGTAGGTACGGTACCCATAATCACATACCCAAGTACCGTTTCAATAGCGGGCGGTAAATCATATCGCTCACTACGTACTATGTTAGTTAGTAGCAAGTGCGGAAATATTGAAGCTCCGATCAAAAGATCAATGCCTGCCGGATTCGCAAACTCCGCGTCGGCTAGCGGCAATGATTCGAGATGAGTGAGTGATGCTACGTCTACATTAGCGTTCGGCAATGCGTCCGTGATACGCTCCACGATAAGCGAAGAAATGTTAAAATTAATGTTCCTATCAAAACGCGAATGTATTTTAACATCTACGGAACCCCTGCAATGCCTTTCTGATCCGCCTATCCCTTTGACGGTTGAGTTAGTATTTTTAAAGTTATTCCATAATCCGAGGCGTTTGAAGCATTCCGATGTTATTAGATTGGTCTGAGATGCGCTATCTAGCAGACAACGTACCATGTGCGGCGACCCATTAACATCATATACGATAACTTGCGCTGTCGCCAACAGTACCGTCTTAGACGCCGTACTCTGCGTTTTGGCCCTGCGCGGATCATTATAGATGCGCGAGTGCCGTCCTCGCGTGCGCGTCGCCTGCGCAATGGATGTCATACACAACGATACTTCTTCGCCCTCAGACGCGGAAGGCGCAGCTACCGTGTTCTGCACTTGCGACGTACTCGTAAGTGTGTCAAGGTTAGCGGCTTGACTTGACAACCGGTTATTTTTATCATAATGTAACAGTGTATGATGTTTTTGTTTACACGTGCGACATCTCGTTCTACTGGAACAATTACTCGTTTTATGTTTTATGCTTAAGCAATTAATGCAAGCTTTGTTATCTTTTACGCTTTTAAAACGAGCAATTGGATTTAAATCATTAAAGGTGGGACACTTATAGTAATGGTCGTGCACTATATTACTGCACAGACACTTCTATGAATTATTACTATTAGATTCCGAACATGTTACGTAAGATTGTGGATTAGGGACTGAGTTATTATTACTATTTCGCGATTTATTCAACCTTTGTTTGTTGTTGTTAGTGTTAGACGGGCCAGGTGAACCAGACTGCGTATTATGAAATATTCGACACTGATCTTTGATGAACGAAATAAAACTATCTAGTGTAGGTATTTTATTATTGCGTTCCGTCATCTCAAATGCGCGAATTGTATCAGAGTCAAACTTTTTTAAAGCGAGTTGAAGCAACATAAAGTCGGAAAGATCTTCTAATTTTAAATTCCTAAGAGAATTAACCGCGGTTACGAAGTTATCAATAAACAGCTGGAAATTCGAGACAGACGCGTTGCTGGACAGTTTGAGATTTAAAGCTTGGTCAAAGTACGTAGACGCTAGAACGCGTGTGTCTTGATATCTGTCTAGTAGTGACTGAAATATGACCTGATAATTCTCAGCACTGGGTGTGACACCTGCAAATACGGACTGGGCCTTCGGTGACAGTTTACCTATTAAATAGTACAACCTGTCAGCATCTGTCAGAGAACCATTATCGTGCACTGTAGACTTAAAACTTGCATAGAATAACGGCCAATTTCGTATATCTCCGTCAAACGACATAATCTCGATTGGCGGTAATCTCGGTTTGCGGGCAACGGGCTCTGCTGAACATTTACCCTCCAATTGCGATTGTATACGCTTAATAATACAATAAAGATCTTCGAATGAGGAATACGCCTGATAGTTCGGTTTTTCATCACGATTGATAGAAAGTAATCTTGCGTTATAATCGTCTAACAACTTATGAAAATCTGTTCGAATACTATCTACTGTTGTACAATAACTGAGAAATGCTTCGCTATTGCTGTCAGACATAGATGCGGTTTTTGATCGTTCATAGATATTTTGAATGCGCTCAAATAAAATATTGCGTTTTGCTTCTAAGATTGTCATCTCTTTGTCTTCCGACACGCGTGACTTCTTTTGTTGTGACATGCTTACGTAAGTATAAGCTAATGAGAACGAAACAAAATAAGAATATCTAATGTATCTATTATTTTACCTAAGTAGGCTAATTAGGCAACACTTTAGAGCTGAGGAAATAAAAGTTGATTGAAATATGAGATTTATAAGACAACTATGATAGTTGCAGAAATAATAATTAAATAAGTAGGTAGCTACATAAAAGTTTACCTACTAATGCGGGCGGAAATAACCATGTGACGGTTATGTGAATATATTAGGAGTATAGCTAGGTGCTATAACTGCCTAGGTATAGCGGTATAACGTATAAAACGTAAATGAATCCGACTCGTATGGATCAAAAAAATGGTATGGCGTGGTGCCGAAACCGTGGGGTAGGGTTCTAAGCGACTTGGGAAGGATTAATGGAATGGACTGTATTAGGGCGAGTTCTGGGTCGCCTAGAAAGGATTAAGGGAAGAGGAGATGGATACGGGAGGAAGTGATTGAGTGGGTATAGGATATTTCAAGGATGGAAGGCACTTACCTTATACAGCCTTCTTCGTTTCTTTTCCTCCTGGTGGTTTCGTGATGCGGCTGCTTGTTTTCACTTCACTCACGAGCGGGTTTTCCTTGGTGGAAGCGGTAAATCACATACAGCGGTGCGGCGCGGAGCGGTATCGAGACGACGTTCTTAGGGAGCGGAATGTTCTAGACTGGTCACTCGCGTTCACGATCGCGTCGACGAATCAGGCGGAAGGCAGTGCCCTTCCAGGGAGTGGGATAGAGCGGGACGGAAATATGGTATCGCTCGCACTAGACGTGGAACGATTGATCTTGATGCGATTAGTTATATATAGGAAGGTAGATGGCGCTACCAATACGAGTCGGCCAGCCCGTTCTACCCAAGCGATTCGCATGATTGTTTTTTTAAATGAAAGCTCTCGCTGCATAGATTTGTCATCAAGCATTAGAAATTACCTAACTTGCACATTCATCAAGTTATATGGAAAAACAGTTTTCTCCCATACATTTTTTACGTTTTCGTAGCCGTAGTCAATGACTTTCTGCTTCTATATATCCGGTTATCATTGAGGTAGGCGTTTTGTTATAAGCCTAAAACACGCGCTGAAAAGAGCTCTTTCATTTGATGGTATGCTCATTTAAATTGGGTAAGTTTGAAGGAAGATAGGTGTGGACATTGAACTTATTCTTCAATATTTTCCTATACATTTCTTAAGATTTCATCATGGACGATTCTAAATTCAAAAATATTTTTATGGCATCTAATAAGTTCCTTGCGGTAACTGCCAGGAAAAATCGTTGTGCCTCCTTAAGGTGACCTTGCCTTAATTTCATACGGGTGTGAGTGTGGTGGTGTATAAAATTATACCTGAAGTTGGTAAAATTAACACTATAGTGAATTATCGCTGATGGCAGGTAATATTCCCCGAATGTTACCAGTTAACCCTTAATGTTGGGTGAACTGATCTCTGATGTTGAGGAATTTTCCCTTACCTACGTTTTATGTTAGGAAAATTTTTGTGTTTTTAAATTACGGACTTTGTTCGGGCATCTTATTTCTTTTTTATGTAGAACATATTACAGCGGTTCATAGTACTATTGTCATATAATTATATTATTACAAGTGGAAGTTATGGTGGAAATTGTAGCTTTGGTAAGAATAGTAGTTTTGAGAGAAAAGGTAGGTACTTTTGACAGCACCGGCGGTTTTGGTAGAAATGGCAGTTTAAAAAATGGTAGATATGATAGTGTTAGTACGAGTAGTAGTTTCGGTACAAATAGTAGTTTTGATAGGAATAGTATTTTCGGTAGGAATAGTAGTTTTGGTAGAAATGGTATTTTGGCATATATTGTAGTTTTGGTAGCAATGTTACTTACGATTGCTACCAAAGCTACCATTCCTACCAAAAGTACAATTTCGACCAAAACAATAAAAGTCATTATTACATTTCTAAATTATGATGGATTAATCACACCCATACACAAAACAAAATAAATCGTGCTTCTCACAGAAATATTTAGCTGGATAACAGAAATAAAACCTATTTTCTTACTTATAAAAAAAAGATTTTATCTATATTGTTAATTTTGATAATAATATATTAACAGATAAAGAAAAAGTGAATTTAGCGTAAGTTAGTTACTTAAGTACATACATACATACATAGACTCACGTCTGTTTCCCCGAAGGGGTAGGCAGAGGCATATTAAACGCCCACTTTTCGCCAGTTTTTTGATCCCACGTAATAGGTGGCGAGCCTATTGCCGCTTATCAGGATATTTTGTTTGCCAGAGCCTCGTCCGTTGATCGGCAGGTGCACCACTTGCAGGTGAGGTTGGCTTGGGACCCTAAGTTCTTGGTGGGAACCCTATGCACCCAGTTACTTCAGTTTCTGATTTAATAACGTATTTTTTGTGAGTAGTTGTGTTGTCAATTAGGTATAATGATGGTTCTTGAAAGGAAATTGAAAAATGCTCAGAGAAAGTTTGAACAAAGAATCTTGGTCAATGACGGCCCTGTTGGAGAAGTGGTACCGGATAGTCCTCCTACTGCTAAAAACCACGGGTGGAAACGGGTTCAGATTTGATTAATTCTACCATCAACAATTTTCAAGTAATTTCCATTCTTGGTGACGGTAATTGCTTATTCCGCGCAATTTCTTATTGTTTAGGTATATGGAAGTGAGAATTAACATTATGAAATTCGTTTGGCCACTGTTGATAACATTGTCAATAAGTAAGATGTATATAGTAACTTCACTGTTGGAGACGAAGCATATGGCCAGACCATTACAAATGCAACAGATTACAAACGTGTGATGGGTGCCAATGGACAGTAAGCAGGGCATGCTGAACTTCAGAGTGTCAGTGAGATATATCCCGAGTGTCAATTCAGAGTTCACCTGGAAAACAGCAATACGATTACTGACTATGGTACTGGCGAAATTGTTCATAACTTGCTATGTTCATATCTTGCTAATGAAAAGAATGGTAGGGCAGCACAGTCATATTGAAGAACTTTCTTTCTTCAATGTTCAGTTATACATATTATATATATCCCTATTGCGCGGCTAACCATGGCATTCAGTAATGCCAAGGTGGAAATTTCACGATACCTAAGGTGCAACACAAAGCCAATGTTGTGAGAAAAGAAGTTTTGTGATATACCTATTATATTTTTGGTAAGAATATCATATTTTTACTTATTACATAAGGTGTGTGTGATGTACTCATTATACCTATATGTAAGAGCTTTTTTATAATATTAAAATATGCTGTGGAGCAGCACGGGTCCTCTAGTCTTATCTTAATATATAAAATCCTTGCGTTACTGACTGACTGACAGACACCCTACAGCCGAAACTTTTTGGGGCAGGAAGCTGAAATTTGACATGTATATTCCTTGGGGATCGTAGGGGTGCACTAAGAAGGGATTTCCCGAAATTCCCACGGGATCGGCCAAAACGGGTAAATTTAAAAAAAATGCATGCGTAGCTGCTGGCGTCCTCTAGTACTACTATATAAAGCTAAAGAGTTTGTTTGGTTGAACACGCTAATCTCAGAAACAACTGGACCAATTTGAAAAATTCTTTCGGTGTTAGATAGCCCATTTATCGAGGAAGGGTATAGGCTATATAACATTGCGCTATGAGCCACGGGAGCTCAGCAGTAGCCCTAAATAACGCGGGTGTAACCGCGGGCATCATCTAGTACTAATATATAAAGCTGAAGAGTTTGCTTGTTTGTTTGGTTGACCGCGCTAATCTCAGAAACTACAGGACCGATTTGAAAAATTATTTCGGTGTTAGTTAGCCCATTTATCGAGGAAGGCTATAGGATATATAACATCAAGCTATGAGCCACAGGAGCGGAGCAGTAGCCTTAAATAACGCGGTGTAACCGCGCGCTCATCTAGTAATTATATAATTGTGTTTAATTTTCTATCGATTAACCCAACACAGTTTCTACAAAGATGACTTTCATTGTTTAATCTTACGTTTAAAGATACCCGAACATGCCGCAGCTAAATTGGTTACTGGTATACTAGTAATTCGGTTAATCCTTTTAATCAGGCTCGTGGTCAAAGATCAAAGTTCATATCGAGTTCAGGCCACTTGGACTGAGTGACATGCGTAACCTCGTAACCGTAGGGATACTTACGAAGATGTAGTTTGTTTGAAATATTTGAGACATTTTCGTAGATTCTAAGTAATACTATTCGGTTAGACTGAAGATCTTAACTTATTAAGCTTTACGGCCGGTCTTTATATTTGACATACATTTTATCGACATTTCGAAATTAGGCACTGCTGCTATGATCACGAACGCACTGCGTGCAAATGGCGCATGAACCGCGGGATATATCATAAACATTTAAATTGTAGTCTTCTTCTTTTTTATTTGTGTGTCTTGTGTAACTCCTGTGTAGGAGTTTTACATAAAGGCGCTTCCGTATTTCGGAGAACACCTAAAGCTGCCGGTCCCGGTTCTTGTATCAAGGCAAGAATCGTTAGGCTCTGTAGGAGAGCTTCGGGTGGTCCGAAAACTCTGACACCTGAGTTGGCCACACACTCATACACAAAAAAAGAAAAAGACTTAAAATTTTAATTATAATTTCTGAGGTATTGGTTGCTGGTCCACATTCCGGCCGATCCGTTATCTCTATGGTTGGAGGATTACTAGACGCTAATGTATATCAATGATATGTAATATCTACACAACATAAATTAGATAGTAACTTCGAAGCCAAAAAAGGGTTAGAGTTATCTCTAGTCGTTACTCGATATAAGTCTTTAAAAGGC
Organism: Euclidia mi; assembly: GCA_944739405.2. Classification (NCBI taxonomy): domain Eukaryota; kingdom Metazoa; phylum Arthropoda; class Insecta; order Lepidoptera; family Erebidae; genus Euclidia; species Euclidia mi. The sequence continues at coordinate 13,486,940 of OX123184.2, read as the reverse complement.
AAATATAATATCTACTACATTAATGCGATCAGGTTAATCGTATCAAAAGATTTATGATGTGAGATACCACACGATTGAGCACCTTATGATAACAGGATATCTTATTGCGTGGCCTGTAAAGTGTAAGTTGGTTTAGAGGTTTGTGACCATGACTACTAAGACGAAGGTCGTGGGTTCGATTCCTACCCAGGATAAATCTTTGTATGATGATCATCTGATTTGTTCTGTGTCTAATTTATCTATAAAATAATTATATAGGTATGCCTGGTATGCCAGGTCCGGTCCAGTCGGGCAAAAGTGTTACTGAGTTATTCCGAATTCTCAGTAGCAGCACAGAGTTTGGCAATGTGCCCGGTACGGCGAAGTGTGGGTGTAATATACCTCTGCCTAGCCCTTTGGTGATACAAATACTGTTTTTTTTTAATATATTTATCAGCCAAATTGGATCAATCCGGATAACTTTGTGTGAACACTATTTTATTTAAAAAGATAGTTATTGCCTAAACTTCTAACATTTAGTCAACGGAAACTTAAAGATAACGTTGTTAAGTTTTAATCGTCACTATCAAATAAAATATAACCATAAAACTTAGCACCAAAAGTAGTATAACTACATCAAATAATAAGTTCTAGCCTATAAAATTAAAGATATTGCAGATAAAAAATAACTAAAGCGGGCTATCATATGTCCCGAGGGCAGCTTTAACTTTAATCGACGTGGGAGGACGTCGGTCGGCGATTGGAAAGGAATTCGTTTCAAAATTCGACTCGCTGGCGAAGCATTACGGGAACTACTACTTCATTTAATTACCTGCTACGAATTTTTTCTCTCTTTTTGTTGGCTGTTGACGTCGGCGTCGCATCGAGAAGTTTGTTTTGGTTCAGGATTTGAAATATCGGTTGGGATGGATTTTATAATTCTTTTTTTTGGGCAGATATTGGACAGGCAGCTTATTAATACTAGCTGCTTTGATTCGATTGACGTTCGGTATTCTGAAAGGCTCGCTTTAAGATCACATCACTGTAGAAGTCAGAGCGAGCCAATCGTGTCGTTAGATGCTGTACAAACCGTTATGAGATGAGAGACATGACTGAAATGGTTTTCACGGTGAATCCTGTTTTGTAATTAGAAACAAATTGTTCCACTTGTGGTGTTCTACTGTCTGCATTAACTAGTTAAGAATTAAGGTAGCTGCATTACGTCTTACCTCACTGTTCGGTGCATTGATCGACTAGTTTCAAGTTCTGCAATGTTCTGACCTTGAAGAAGTCAATCAGTGCAGCAAATGCTTTATGAATAAAGATAAAATGTGCAGTAGCTAAATTCAAATTATAGAATATTAAAACATACATATTATTTATACGTACCAAACGTTTCATACATATGAACTGAGTAGTAGAATCGTCCCATATAAGTACACATTACTTAAAAATACTATCACAATAATAACCACAATGATACCCCAGTCTGAAACGATAACTCACATCACTGAAAGTCGAGTAGATACGACATATCCGTCAACCCAAATCAACATACGCATAATAGAAATATGATTCGGTATACGCTCCAACGATAAATAAAGGTGAAATAGTATATTATGTACACACTGGGCTCTAATTCTGTTGGTCAGGTGCTGGTCAAAAATTCTATTGTCTTTTTCTTTTAGATTAACTTAGAAAGAGACAGGACAATATTAGAGCTGTCAAGAGTGGAGTGAAACTTCACTCTACTCTTTAAAAATAATAATTAAAATTTGCACATATATTTTTCACATTTGTGCGAATTTTTATATAAGAATATTTTATCTTTAATACAATACTAGATCGTATTATTTTACAGTTAAAGGGGTTATCAATATTTTTACCATGCTAAGAAGGTTCGAGGTGTGTTCGAGGTGCCCATTTCGAAGCGCTCTGTTGTCTTTTTATAAATGTTATTCGCCAAATTTTGAATATTTCCGTCATGTATTTACATGTCAATCACATGTCAATTTACAGAAAAGCATCCACAAATAAAAAGTATTTTACTTCATTCTGTATTTTTTAAATATTATTTATATATTATATATTAATAGCATTTTTATTAGGAACGATATGTTGGTCAGCAAAGGACAACAATATGAATTCTCATTCTAGTTTAGTAAGAGAATAACAGAATCGGGTCCACAATTGCCTCGTATAGGCGGCGAACTGTCTAGGTTTTTTGCCCGACGAAAACCGAGGCGTATCCTGAGGGATTTTCTTTGTGAAAAAAGCTAGCACGGTCGAACAAAACTGATATCGTAGAAGGAATTATGTTTATAAATAATTCAAAGAAGGAAATGCCCTACGAACTACATATGTATACAACGTACCAACATTGCATTATTTTTTATTCAGGTGGTTGGTAGCGGCTAACCTGATGGTAAATTGAAAGAAATCGTATAATATGGTGGCCTTGGGGGCCCGAGGGACAGACAGAACTGACCCCGCACCCGCACCTTGGGACATCCTACGCAGGCCTCACCCAAGCCCACGTGGAGCGTCTCCTCCCGGGATCCCGCTTAGCTTCACCGTGGGTGTACCTCAAACTCACTATTACTGAGCCCCCCCACCACGACAAGGTGGAGATCCCACTCTTCAGAATCCAATTGTAAAGTAGGTTAAGTCCAAAGCGCTTTCACTATTGTATACCAGATTTTGGTATTTTTGGTATATTTGAAATCTCATAGTCCCGTCACATGGTTGATGGGTCATCGTCACATGGGTCGTCCTAACACACCCTCGTAATACTCTTCGGTGTCAAGGTATATTAATATAGATTTTAGCAAAGATTTTCCTACTTCAGCAAAGCAGCTTCTTCTTCAGCCTTGCACAAAATAGTTATAAATGGCCGAAACGAAAAATACTTTTCATGGTAACAAATTCATTGGGCGATCAATTTATGAGATTTGGTACTATTGCTTCGTATAAAAACGATTATAGGATTTAAAAACCTTATCCAGTGTATTACAGGAGTTGATCATATGAAAAAAATACAACTAATGAATGAATGGGAATGTATCACTAACATTAAGCGTATGGAATTTCCAAAATATCTTAGAGGTACCCAAAATATAATAGAGAGACCCGGAACTATTTCCCGAAATCGAACACAGAACCCCACAATCCACTATACACATACACATAAACTAAACCACAATACCTTCGAGACATTTCACACTTTGCTTTTATTACGTTATTTGTGATAACAAAAACATCTACGTTATTGGTATCATATTATCTTCTTTAGCACTGTGAGAAGAATACATTATGATGTGGGCGAAAACTACACATACGCATCGTCCATTTGTTTTCGCAAATTGTTTTGATAGAAGGAACGGCCGTATTGTATGTGCCTGTCTGGTTTATTATAGTTGGAGTCTGTTTACTTGATTTAATGGTGTCAGCTTTATTTTATTATTATATCAGAGCATGATATAATATTTTCTTAAAATGGGTTTTATGTCTACAATTATGTAGGTAAGTATTATATATTTTGATAGGAATCGGTGTATTTCTACATGTGTTTGGGTCCTAACAATTCTTTAGATTTGGGATATTGCTATATAAATTTGCATAATTGTGCTTTAAGTCAGAGATGTGAGATTATTGGTTTTATATACAGCCGGTTTGATTGATGTACAATTACTTCTTTCAAAATTTCGATGTGCTATGTTAAGTCCACACTCTATTACAGGAAATAAGTCTCACCAATGGAACGCCACTTTCCGTCTCTTCGTGTCCACCTAACTGGAGAACTAGTGCTACGTTCTCCACGCCGCGTGTATTCTTGACTACGGAACACCTATTTCATCAATTTTATTTTAAACTAGAGGACGCTAGCAGCTACGCCTGCATTTTTTTAAAATTTACTCGTTTTGGCCGATCCCGTGGGAATTTCGGGAAAACCCTTCTTAGTGCACCCCTATGGTACCCAAGGAACATACATGCCAAATGCGCCCAATAGTTTCGGCTGTAGCGTGTCTGTCAGTCAGTCAGTAACGCAAGGATTTTATGTATTAAGATAATATCTTAATATATATATTTCTTGTGTGCGTGTGTATGTCACTGAAATCCTCCTAAACGACTGGACCGATCTTGATGAAATTTTTTGTGTGTATTCAAGGGGACTTGAATATGGTTTAGATTCACAATTTAGTCCACTGAAAAATGTTTTTTTGCTTAATTTTTAATTTGTAAGTAGATATGGATTTCGGAATGTTTCACATTGGAACCGACGGACTGCGTTGCTATCGCAGTGTCAAATCTTATATTAATGATTTCGTCAAGGAGTACATCGAAACCTTAACTGAATAATAAATCATTAAAAAATAAAGATTTCGAGTCGACAACATATATCCGCAAAATACGGATTGTCGAGTATTGTGTTAAATTCTAATGGTTCTGACAGATAAATCCGGTTGAGTATAAGTCTTAGTACTAAGTAGTTTGTATGTGTAAATACTTTTTGCAGTTATATAGTATCCGCCCAATAAAGGAGATTTGTGTTACCCCGAACATAGCTGATATACTATAACTAGAGAACCCCGAATTTACGCGAGCGAAGCTGCGGGCAAACGCTAGTTATTTTATATATTATTATATTATAAAGAGGAAAAAAAAATATTTTTGTTTGTTTGTTTGTGATGGATAAACTCAAAAACTACTGGACCGATTTTAAAAATTCTTTCACCATTAGAAAGCTACATTATCTGCGAGCAACATAGGCTATATTATTTTAGAAAAAAATAGGGGTCTTTAAGATATTCGGGTTTTTCGGGTACGCGAAGTAGTTTCCTCAGGACGCGGGTGACACCGCGGGAAACGGCTAGTTTTAAATAAATCTATGAACATTGAAGCGAACTGCATCGCCTACAAGCCAAAACACAAACCCAAAAAGAACTCAGAAATGAAGTCGTAAAATGTTAATAGCACAAATAAAAGGTTATATGGCGAAATTAAAATGTTGGTTGTGATTAACTTGAGAGCTGTAAGCGGGTACGTAAAGTCTCACATCAACGTTAAAAGCCTTTAAAAAATATATGTAACCGACGCGGCTGGAAGCCATTCCGTAAATTTACTATTATTGCTATTTGTGTAACTCACTTTAAACTGTGAAGTCCGTCAAAATGCGTATTATTGTGTGCGTATTTCGTGGTCTGTTTTTATTTGTCAACTTTTTAATGGAGACGTTTTTAAACGGTTTTTTTATAGCGCGTTTTTACCTAAACTAATTTTAAAAATGTAACGAATATCCATTGGTACAATCAACTTCAGATAACAAAGATCTCTTGTTTTGAGTTTTAAGTTACTTACAACACTTAAACATATATTAGAGCGAGTAAATATCGACGGTACGTCCCTTTCAGGAAGCTGTCACAGCTATGATGTGAGGAAGCGCAAACACCAACTCGCATACAAATACCAGTCCTTGCAAACTAGTTACAAGTTAGGTTTTGTGTGTTGATTTAAATTTCTGCACGGCATACAAATCGTAAACGCTATCTCGTATCAACACAATCAACAATATCTTACACTTTAATGTAGTTAGCCCACCGATGGATTCAAACTAAGATGAATCTGTCAGTTGTATCGAAGCGTTTCGTATAGGTATGATATGCCTCACACTATCATAAACACTCTATTATAGTCAGGTTAATAAGTTGCATCCTTCTCGCTACTGTTTAACTGCTAAATGATCGATATCTAGACGCTAGTGAATATTCGCATCGCCATGCGTGACGACCTGTCAGGACGGACAGATATTCGCATAATTGAAGCCGTAAACATTAAAATATTGCTGAAATGAATTCGAAATGTCTCCAGAAATGTATGCGGTTAGATCTGTATATAATAAAAAAGCGTATGAGAAGATGTCTGCTCCCGCGCTTCACCAAAATTACAATGACATTCCTTGCGAAATAATCGCGGAACTAAGTCGGTGTACCAACGCTGTTAGTATAAAGACGTGTTCACATGCGGCTACGAACCACCGTGGTACTATTATGGAAGCGAAACGTCTGCAGCCTATTATTACGTCTATTAATAGCTAGTAATATTCATTTTTAAAGTATCGTGTATGGTTTGGATATACTTAAGTCTCAGCCCCACTTTGGTGCTTACCAGACCGCATCGCAAATGCATGTGTACTCACTACACCGCTTGTTAAAACTATGTGTATTTATTCTTTAACATTTCAGTATTTGAAAGCAACGATTAACGAAATTCATGCATTTATTTAAGAGCACTTATGGTGCGCTTAATTAATAAAGTACTCTTTTGCTTGTCATTTATTAAACAGTCCGGTATTTGAGATTACTGTAGGTTTTAGTTGCTTAATTTTCAGGGTTTCGTCGAATGAATTACTAGTATCTAACTCTTCAAAGCCACATGTTTGAAGAGTTTATAGAATTTTGCTTGGTTATTTTTATTATTTGTAGAGATAGATTTACGTGGTTTTCTTTTGGTTTACTTCTATAAGCCAGTAATGGAACTGTGTTGATAAAGTTACACACGTACCAAATTGAAAGGAATGTGATTTGGATTATAAATTAGGAGGAAGTTATTATTGAAAATCGACTTAGTCGAAATCTGGGTTTATGGAGAAGACACCGGTCGAAGATATTTATTTTTTATTTTTAGACAGTTTATAATTTAACAATATCTTTTTCGGAACAAGTTTAGACACTGTCTTTTGATTTGCACTCAAAATAAAAATCTTCAAACGCGTTATTAAATCATTAAGATACGTGTTATGTCTTATACTTAAGAAAACGACATATCTTAATGTATAAAATTCTAGCGTTACTGACTGACAGACGAAGCCACAGCCGAAATTTGGCCTGCGTGTTCCTTACGGATCGTAGGGCCCACTAAAAAGAGATTTTCCGAAATTCCCACGGGTTAGTGAAAAAGAAACTGTGTAAGCGTAGCTGCGGGCATCCTCTAGCTTTAAATAAAAATACGATAAAACCTTAGACCTACCTACAACATTCCATTAATTATATCGTTAAAAATAAATTCCCAGAAAACTCTATTTTCATCACATTACGTGAGAAAATTACACACACAAGAATACTTAAACACTTTCGCCTTACCAAGAGCTCGCTGTGAAATATTAAAACTTAATTTTTTACACACACCAACATAACTTACATACACAAACACACGTAAAGAATCAAGTATGTTAGTGTGAGTTGTTCCGTGTAACTACGTGGGTGAAATGCATATGTGTGCGCAGGTTAATTTACACAAGTTCGTAACTAACATATTGTTGAACTTTTAGCAGTTTGCAGTTAATTCTTTATGTAAAAAGTTTGGTAATACTTTGAACTTAAAGCGAGATGGTTTGAGTTATAACCCCGGGGTTATCTCGAGAACTCGTTTGTCTTTTAATGTCAGTAACCCTTTTTTTGGTTCCTTTATTGTACCTGTTTGTTTTTTATTGAACTGAACTAAAAACTCTTCAGGCATACTATAATACATAACTGGCGAAGTGTGGGTGTGTAATACACCTCTGCCTACCCCTTCGGGGATAAAAGGCGTGACGTTATGCTATGTTATGTTAGGCATACTATAACCTCTGCTATTAAGAGATTACGAATTTACAATGTATCGTTTTCTTTTCTGTTGTGTGGGTATTCTTATCTGAAACGACTTCTGATAAAAAAGAAAATTTTCTCAACTATACTCTATTATTTTTTTTTATGTTAATTAGCTCAACATCCCACCATTAATAAACCGAGGGCAAATATAAAATAGCTGCCGCAATATGACTTTTAAATAAAAATAGCTGGAATAGGTAGGTATGTAAAGCAGTTCAACGTTCAGCCATTTTTGAGCAGCGTGCAAGAAATTCACTTTTGGTCATAAATGGTATAAGAACAACATATTACATTTGGCTACAAATAAGGTGAGCCATCTATTCTTTGTATTAATAAATGCTAGGTGTATTTTAAATATTTCACGTAAAAATAATGTAGAATCTTGATAGAATGAAATCTTATTACGTACTAAAAATAATTCACCACACGGTGATGGAATCAACTCTGTACGTTTCTGAATATTCAAGCTCCACAGCTAATTCTAAAACTAAAACATAATTTAAATGCATAACGTTAGCGATTTGTCCCCCATTTCTTATTTCGCCTTCTCGACGAAACTTGGTGAAATAAATCTACATACTTCAGATAAGACTAGGTTTCGTGTGAGGTTTAAAGTCCAAAGAATTGCGCTATTCTTTTGTGAATAGCTTCAGAATTTTCGCTTTACGGGATTTAGGTAAAGCGGTTTGGATGTACGGGTTGTGTGACGTATGTAGCTGGATGTTGTATATTTGAATAGTTGGACGGAAAACAGTTGCTGCGTGGCAAGTGAAATTCAACTTTATGGCGTTCGTTTATAGTTGATTCAATAAGGAAGTTGGAACGAACTTTCTTTTTCAATTTGAGCTCGAGTTCCTTTTTGGTTACCTAAATGAGAATAATTTAGGGTAGGTAATCGCAAACAGATTATTTGAAGCAATATTTGTACCTTCAATCATATCTTCAATGACTAACCTAGAAACTTGGGCATGTAGTAAGGGATTTTGTAAAATATCGGCACAATATTACATATACATACACATTATATAACGCACCTTTAGAATTGTACTGACCTAATTCGAAATTCGTATTTTTTGGTAAACGCCAAAAATGTATTCGAAGATTGGTAGTTTTTTAGTTACTGGATTATAATACTTGCAGATACCAATTTGATGTCAAAATTTTACTTTTAACCTCTTGTATGCCGGAATACCAGACACAATTAAAAAGCTATTGTGTCTCGCGTAGATCTGCGTTCCGGCAAACAAGGGGTTAAACCTTAGAGTAGGACTTGTTTTAAAGATTATTTGCTAAATTATAGATAAAATTAATAAAACATATGGTTAATTAATTATTTAAAAAAATGTGTCACTTATTTACCGAAAACAATTCATTTGTTTTTGGCTTATTTTACTTTAAGTCTATTTATTTCTAAAGAACATCAATAAAAAACAGACCATTTAAAAAAGAGGCGATTAATTTCTATAGTTGTGTTTTCGCAATATGCCTATAGAGTGATATGCTAGTTTAATTGTTGATAATTTGCTAAATTAAAGGAAAGTGAAAAAACATATCATGCTTTCATAATCGTTTATTTTGATATTTTGCATCATCATCATTAAATAGGTAATCATCTTTACTAAAAAATATAATATATTTTAGCCTTACTAATACTTATTACAAAATAAATAACTACATATAACAATAAATAACAAAATAGATAGAATATTAGGTAGTAAAAAAATACAAAACCGTGTCATGAAACCAGGCGTATGTACTAGGAATTAGTTTAGTTCCCATAAGGTAATTCAAATCTTTTTTTATTTTCTGCCAGCTTTATTTTATTACAAAAAGCTTTTAATAGTGTCTGTCCAGCCTTTAGTATTCTCACTGTAATATAATCATATCCTGCAGCCTTACCTAATTCCATACTTCCCAGTGCCTTCAAAATCTCATCCATGCCAATATCGCTTTCACCATTGCTATCAACGCTATCATTACCATTTATCTCAGTTGCGAGTGTCTCTATCGCCGTTCTTTCAAATAATCCTTCAAAATACTCTTTCCATCTCTTCGGCACGCACGATAAACCATTTAGTATCTTCCCATTCATGTCTCTGATCGATGTGTATTCCAAGGAGTGTGTTCTTCCTCGAAAAAAAAATCTCTCTTTTACTTTTTCTTCTTTTTAACCATCTCTTTCACTATTCTTTTTGATCTAACAAACTCTTTTCTAGCTTCATCTATGTCCTCACTCGTTGCTTTTCCCATTCTTTTATTTGCTATAGCAGCCAACTAATCTAACCAAGCTTTCTTCTTCTCTGACACTGGTGATTGCACATCCTTGTCCCACCATGTATTCTTAATTATTCGTATTTTACTTCTCTTGATCACACCACTTATTTCAGAAGCTGCACATACTACCTCTTCCTTAAGGGACTGCCATAATTCCTCCATATCATTAATGCAATCAAACCTCTGGTCCGTGTGGTGACGGATTAAAAATACGGAATGTCACCACCCCATATCATCCCATGGGTGTCGTAAGAGCTGAGGACAGAGGGAGCATAATTATTATGCAGAGAACACCACTGTAAGAGAAGGAAAACTTGATACAAACCCTAAACCAACCCGTTTGGCCAGCGTGGTTTAGTAGGCCAATTCCTCCTTTCAAAGGAAAAGCCTAGTCCAGCAGTGGACTGTTAAAGACAGATGGTCAAATCGAACCTCTCAAATCTTGCTATCAATCTTTGTTTATATTCATCTTTCTCATCTTTCTCTTGTACGTTTTCAACTTTATTCTTTCCAAGACCCTCTTTTGATTGTGTTTTCGGTGTCGCCATCCTTTAAACAGCCCACTTATCCAGCTTAACACCAAAAATTGGTTTGTATGGATGCCAATGCCCCGGAGCACCCTCGTATCTATCACATTATTTCTCAATCGTTCATCTACCATTACAAAATCAATCATACTTCTTCTAACATTTTTCGCCTCACGTGTATACATATGTATCTTTTTATGATCAAACATGGTGTTTGTCACACAAAGACTAAACTGCAAACAAACCTCGAGCAGTACTTTTCCATTTTCATTCACGCTCTCACCACCGAATCCACCTAAAACCCTTTCAAACCCATCTCGCTTTACTCCCACCCATCCATTGAAATCGCCTAACAAGATCAATCTTTCGTTATTCTTACAGTTCCTCAAAATATCTCTTAAACTCTCCCAAAACTCCTGCCTTTCGTCTTGTTCTTGTTGTGACATGCCCGTTACTATATTGTCCGAGGCGTAAACCCCTACAGTAAGGACACGAGTAAGTCCTACTTTCATTCAAATCATATTAGCCTAGCATTACACATTCAAACTCCTTTACGCACTCATTCATTTGCGCAGACAGTATTATACCAACTCCCTTGCAGGCTCTGGTGGTACTGTCTACCCCACACCAATACGCCGTGTATGCACCATGCTTGGTAGTGTTACAACCCTTCCTTTTTGTTTTATTCACACAAAGACGTTGATTCAACGTTGCAAAACGGCTGTCCTTAGGCTGCTTTTCGCCCTCGCGGGGAACGAGACGAACCGCGTTGCCGCGCCATATGGAGAAGTAGTTTTTGTTACCATAGCGTTCCCACGAGATTTAGAGATCTAGTCTGTCCCTCTCCGCAGAGCCCTTTACGAGGGTAAGGTGGAATCACAGCTGTGCCGTGGACCACCAACACAGCTCACCCTCCGTTTACGATCAGCTTGTCCTATTGCCACGCATCCCTCGGCACGAGTCGGTTCACACCTTAGATCAGGGTTTTGAGTAGGGTATGCTCCCTTAAAGTTGGTTTAATTTCGGAGTTTTCCTTCTCCTAGACAGTTTGCCAACCAAGGCTAACGAGGCCCAACCCCCGAACGTTTGGTTTAATTTCGGAGTTTTCCTTCTCTTAGACAGGTTGCAAACCGAGGCTAACGAGGTCCAACCCCCGAACGTTTGGTTTAATTTCGGAGTTTTCCTTCTCATAGACTGGTTGCCAACCAAGCCTAGTATTTTCATTTCGGATATTCAATTATTGAAAAATGTGATCTGCTCTTCTTTTTAACCTATAACTTGATCTGAAATAAAAAGACAATATAATTATAAACGCACAAAGCAGGGTAGAGTTAATTAAAGATTAAACATATTTACCGTTTAAGTCTCCGTAGTCACAAAATCTGTTAGTAACGTAATGCTATTATACAAAATTCGACTCAACAATTCATGCAATGTTTAATAAAAAAATGACGGCAGTACAAATACGTCACCACAATATTATCTTATTTAGTATTGAAACGCCCTAAACCAATTAAATGTCATTACAAAATTAAATACTGATCAAATAACTTACATTGAGTTTAGAATTAAAACGGCGGAATACGGTTTATGTCGCTTACGGAGCGCTAGCGCAAGACCCAACGTTTAACACTATCGCAACACTGAAACGGGTTCTTTAATACTGAGGGACGCGCGGGTATGACGTGATTTAAAAGAGACAGAAATAGTACGTTTGTCCTTTTCCGGCCCAAAAGCGTCGCACTGTGGTTCGTCTATAACATGCTAGCTGGACAAAATGATTTATTGAGGTTTTTTAGTTCGTACGGCTTTATTATGATATTCTAATGGGGTATTAGCGCATATAACACCAAAAAACAGGAGGTAGGGTCACGTGTGCCAACAAGAAAAAATATAATAGCGATTAATCTTTTATTGACAGACAGGTAAAAAATAACAATGAAAAAAAATAACAATAGTCATAAAATATTGTGCTACTAAGGACTTGGCTTCTAATTACATAATAGGGCATTATTACTACCTACTCAATAACAATACTTTTTACTTAAAAAATATGCAGTTAAAAACAATATGTTGACAACTAATAATAAAGTTAGATAAGGTACACAGCTTAAAAAAACATTAGTAAAATATTATTTACAACTTCTATTTATTCTGCATCACTAAATTCTTCTTCTGAAGAATCATCTACCATATAATCTGACATATTTTGATGAGAACTACAATGACTTACACTAGACCTTACATTTACAGGAGGGGGTATAATTAATTCTAAAACCTCAGAAGGAAGTTTACTTGTCGGTTTTTTCGGCACTTCCCTAAGGCCATTTATTACAGGATCAGATGTAATAAGCAACATATTAAGTAAATCCCTATTCGTGGCAATACGTGAATATTTTCGAGTATTGTGCTCCCGGAACCTCCTAAAATCCTTATTACGCGCTTCCTGAGCTTCTTCAGAAAGCTGCCCAATAGGTAAAAGAGCCGATCTCACAATTTCTACACTGTGCACAAGAATTTTGTGCACAGTAACAGGCATTTTATACCACGAATAGAGACTAAGATACAATTTTTTTGTGTCCTGTGTAAAAGAATTAAATTTAACAACATCAATATCGTAACCCGAAGCTAAAGTTCTAAGGATAGTGCCAAAGTTCTTAATTAGTGTCACATCTACACCTGTAATATCTGAAGCCTGTTCAGGATTCTCAAAAAACCGACGAGCAGTATTCCCATCATTCGTATTACCAAATCCTGGTTTTGGTTTATCTACAATTAAACCCATTTCAACCTTAAACCTTTCTTGGATACGAGCCGAACGTTGCTTCACATTTTTTTTGTCACTTTGACCTTGAAGTTGCCATTTCTTAACTTCAAGACGATAGCTTATGTGAAGCAAACATTCAAAAGACCGGATCCAAGCGTGAAGGGGAGATATACCAAAACCAAGAGTTTCCTTATTTACAACAAATTCCCTAGACTCATCATTCATAAATTTAGGAGTAGCTCCACAAATGTAACATTTAAGTGCTGACGAAGTTTCAGTCATAGCGTTGCACACTTTACCATCAATCATCGTGAACAGTAATTCGTGTTTGACCGATATCTCTTTACCGTCTATATTACCTATTGTTGGCACCAATTGGTTTATTTCCTCCAAAATCTTATTGGTTTCTATTACAGTAAAATCTGTTGTTTCTTTGGAGAAAATAAACTTAATCGGTCTACAATACATGGTAGAAGATGGTCTAGGATTCTGCCAAGCAACTCTACCACTATTGTCACGTAACTGAAGTGGCACGAATGAGAACATAAACAAAAACTCATCTGTGTCTTCACTGTTTGAGAATTTTTGTTTGTAAGTGCTATGACCGGAACTTCCATCACACCCCCACTTGCTAACAAGGGAGAGTGATGAGCCAGAATCTACAGATTTTAAAACTTCACGCTGTGCACAAATTAGACGTTCAGCTGTTTTATTTAAAACCGCCTGAAGTTTAATTTCTGCACGCGTTTCGCTTATAAAAATCTGTTCCTCGAGAGGGTAGCATTCAATTTTTGCCTGCCTAACACTATAAAATGATGGGAATACCTGGTGTCCTTCCTTGATGCTCCATTTCGTCGTTTGTTTATAAGAGTGGCTCGTGGATTTGGCATCCACATAATATGCCAAAGCCTCCTCTTTGGACAAACATCTTGGTTGTTCGCGTACCTTTTCACCCACATATCTTTTCATTTCTTGGCACTTTTCCGGACTATGGCTTGCTTCTTTAATCACAGTAGCCAAATTCCGATGTCCGGATAATCGTGCCGATGTTTCAGCAGCGGCTACTAGCTGGTTTACATCTCGCGTGTGTAGTAGGTCCTCCACGCGTCTCCTTTTCGTTTTTTCACTTGCTTCAGGAAAATCTATTGATGGACGTACACGAATCGAACTCTTACTTGATGATGATGGTGTTGAGAGGTGGACAGATGCTTTGAATGTAAAATCCCCAGACAACCACTCAGAATTCTTAGTCAGGAAGCGATTACGACATTTCCCACATTTTCCCATTTTTCTGTGTATTTGGATGACAATCTTCCAATTGTCATTTTAATTTCCCGCGCAGATGTTTCCGTGATATTAACAAGATCATGTTTCATCACTATAAACTCATACAGTCTACTGTTGCGGTTCTCTTTAGCATGTTTCTGCCATTCATCAAAAAACTCCATTTTCGGACTGAGAATTCGTATTCTAGAAAACAGACAAAATGACAAAGTTGTACTCAAGTGTGCAGGCTAAGATGACTAAAATTTAAAAGCTAACAGATATGGCTAGCTATATATAAAATCTAGCCCGGGTACAAGCAGTTTCTAGTCCAATGAATTCAGAAAATCATCAAAATTTTACAAACTTCTTTAAACTCGAGCTATTTAAAAAAAATGGGGAAATGTAAACCTATTTTCTTATTAGAAATAAAAAGAACATACCTTTAACTTGAAGATCCATCACTAACACTTTTGAAAAAACTTAAACTCACTGACATAGGATGTTACTTCCGTACACGCAAAAATGCAATTAATAAGTGGTTTTCTTACCCTTTCCTTATATACTAACCTCATTACCTTATCAGTAGTTGACACGTGTCCAAAACAATTCTCAGAATTGGGGCACCTGGGTATCTGGTAAAAGGCTCAGGTAATAAATTTCAGGTAATTAGACAATGACTTTTGTCCAGCTAGCATGTTCTAGACGAAACACAGTGCGTCGGTTTAATTTTAATAAACTGATAGAATACGTGTTTACAAATGGTTCCGTGTATTAGACTCATTTTCCTTAAATTTTTGAGTTAAGCCACTTCAATTCTAAAGGTGCGATAAATTTTATTTGAAAATAATTTCCAATAATTACACGATATAGACCCGTTACATAATTATTGGGGTTACATAAATTAGGGATCGAACCCACAAAACTCTGTGCAGAGTCAAGCGTCGAGGCGGCCGTTTAAACCACTGTCTAGATATTATAACTAATCAAGCAGTTACACTATCGTTATTTATTTAACATAAAGCTCTATAATCATCGTACAGTGATATTACGCTTAACGAAATAACTTCATTATCCAATAATGACGTTTACATTTACTAATTACCTTGTACGTCATTGTCTCGACGAAGCTCTGAGGTCTGAAGTGCGGGGGGGAGGGCTCTCACTGTTGTATTGACTCACAATCTGACGCATTGTTGGATGATCTCTTTGTCATGTTATGCTTGTTCGGAGCTCATGTTTCAAGGGAGATAATATTTTGTAATACAGTGAAACTCTTGTTGGTTACACTGCAATAAGAATCTAGTAACTGAAAAGCTCAATAAATTTGATAAACAGCCCGAAACATATTTGCATTTTGTTTAGTTTCGTTCGGTGAATGTGAATGCCGACCACATGACTATCTATAAACATAAATAAAATTGAAGTGACTGTTTGTAATATTAAAATAACCGCTTTTTACTAAATGCATATTGATTTATACACGGTACATATCCCGAAATGACAATTTTTACAATTTTTGTCTGTCTGTCTGTTTGTTCCCGCTAATCTCTGGCACGGCTGAACCGATTTTGCCGGGATTTTCACTAGCAGATAGCTGATGTACCAAGGAGTAACTGAGGCTATAAATTAACCGGATACGCGAAGTAATTCCTTCAGGACTTTGGGTAAAACCGCGGGAAACAGCTTTTTATATTAAAATTATACTTACATATTATCATCAGCCTGCTGTAGTACACTGCTGGATATAGGCCTCTTCAATAGCATGCCACAAAGCTCAATTCTCATTCAGTGGCCGCCAGTCACTTTGCGTAAATCTTCACTTATCCGGATCCAACGTTATGTTTGACAACACCTACATATATTGAAAGGCATCTCATGTACTAGGAAAACCTGTATCGCGGATAACTTTACAAATGTTCAACCAGCTGACACATAGAGCAACTACACTCAAAACATGGTTGTGAAACACAAAGTGTTGTTCCGTGTGGAGTTTCAGCACTCTGCGCATTTTCGATGCTCAGTTGAACTCTTACCAATAGACAATTAATGACCAGTCGTTGCTAAAATTTTTATAATAGGCACTTGCTTCAAAACCATCGTATTTTCAAACAAACATCCAACCCCTCTTTTACTTCTTAGGGTTAAGAATCTCGTCTCTCCTGCCCTCTTCGCAACAAAACGAACTGTATAATTACTTACTTTGATTGCCTCTTGCTTCAGAAATTTAGTCTCTGCGATAATATTCCTGACAGGACATGGCTTTGTACATACCACACCACATACTGACATTGACAACTAAAATTAAGAACACACATTATGGGTTTACATTCTCTGCACGCTAGCACAGTTATAAGTAACTCAGCATAAAAATTAGGTCGAGACACATTCATTCACACGCCCTCCTATTATGATTCAGCTAATTAGCATGAAAACAGAACACAGCTAATTATAAACAAGATTATAACTTAGAATTACGTTAGCTAAGCACTAAGTTCGCAAACATTATGAAACTTGCCTGCTCTACGTATTTGTACCAACTTTTGGAATAAAGCGCTTTTGTTTAAACCGCGCTTGTTAAACAATATAATTATATTTGCTTATCTATTCAACTTTTATATGTATAAATAATTTAAAGTTATTTGTCTTCAGTTGGAAATCCATTTCGGTTTTGTATTTTGTTATTTGTGACATTTTTAATAGAAACCGTGTACAACTCTTACTGTTTCATTACGGTTTTGATAATGTTCTTCGTCTCCAAACAAATGGTTTAACTAGTCATTGTAATTTATACGAAATTTCCAACCGAAATTTCACCTTTCGACACCGAAATTTCGGCTAAAACCAACCACAGTGGAATGACAGTTTTCTTTTTTTCTATGCACATGAGGGGCAACATTGAAACTACATATCTTTAGTAAATGCTTGGCCGTCAACGAAAAAACCTTTTTCTTTACTTTTAAGACTCTTTACAGCGATACAACACAAGATTCTCAAACAGCGAACTTCTGTAGTACAAAGTTTTTGCCTCAGTCCAATCCAGTAGAAAGAAACAATCATGTACTACTGTAGACTGGACTAGAGCACTGTCATCATGTGTTGTAGAAGCGTGTTGTTCATTGGAAGACGTGACAGCTTGATAGCTTTAGACTATATTTGGCACTGGACATGTAAGTGGATACTGAATACCGTTTGCACTACTGAATGTAACGCTCATTCGTGTTCAATACGTGATGTTTTTGTTGCAGTTAATTGGTCTGTTAGTGCCTGAATTAGCTATGAATGTAGGGTAGGGATTTTAAATTATTCGTTTTCTGGTTATGTATAACTGAAAATACAGTTATTTATTACTGGAAGCTTAGGTAGCTTATGAAGCTTTGCTTTGATTTTCTCTAGATATACCACCGTGATGCTTTTAGAAACAAACCTTAACTATTTCACTTCTTAATAATTTTATACTACCTACATTTTGTGATGGATAGACGTCACTTTTGAGTATATTATCTCTTATATATCGCACTGTTCTAAGCACCCTGATCATGGATGTATTGATTGGTTTTGCCTGGCAGGAAACGTATCTTGCCAGCAAATAAAAAACTGCTTTACCCACATTATACAATTATAATAGCTTACAATGACTGTTTTTTATCAAATAGGAATCATGAAAAATAAATTTGTTAGGATCGGACCATCTTTTGATAAGGATACTTCTAAACCCTTACAGCAACCAGTTTAAGGTTGTTACCGTCCACCCTGTCGTTCTTAATCTGATACTCCTTAGAAAAGAAAGTGACGCAACAACTCAAATACCTACAGAATCCCAACGACATGAACTTTATTCCTAACCCAACAAAGAAATGATATCACACAATACAACCAGGGTCGGATTTCGTACGAAAATTAATTCTGGAAAACTGATATCGCCTTATATTTATATGGAATGTGTAACGTTATCTATGATATTGTACCTGGTTCATTCCAATGGATTGAAAGGATTCCCTTTGTTCTGAGTTACCCACAAAATATAACGTATACTGTGCGCTGAGCGTATTGAATTGGAAAACATATTCTTGTGTACCGCGTTTGTAGCGCGGACCGCGAGTCGTGGCACTCGGAGAAAATATTTAGGTATTTTGCTATGGAAGGAAAATATACATAGATATTGGAGACATAGAATTGGTCGAAGTTTAAAGTTGGTTCTGTTGTTGAACTTTTATACCATGCACATTTGCAATGGTGTGTCAATAAATAATAAACTCATAAAAGAAAACTTAGGCAGTGTGAATAATGAAATATAAAGCGTTATGTATACGATAGGGTGCATAGGGTTCCCACCAAGAACTTAGGGGCCCAAACCAACCTCACCTGCAAGTGGTGCACCTGCCGATCAACGGACGAGGCTCTGGCAAACAAAATATCCCGATAAGCGGCAATAGGCTTGCCACCTATTACGTGGGATCAAAACATTGGCGTTTAATATGCCTCTGCCTACCCCTTCGGGGAGACAGGCGTGAGTCTATGTATGTATGTATGTATGTGTACGATACTTTTCTGTAAGTTTAATCTTCGGTTTATATTTCTGTGAACCACTATTGTATTACAATATGGCATCAACATTTGAGTCACACAATTTGTATACAATGAATATACAAGTTTGCATAACTAGTTAAGTTAGAAAATTTTAATTATAACAAAAGATAACTACTGTTTCAATATAAATGAAAAATAAATGAAAGCCACCAAATCTACAAAGCAAGAAGTACATTATAAACAAAAATTCGAATTATTCTGACTTATAAATCAAAGTTATTCTTGCTTTAAACCGAAACTCAAATTTGTCATTGTTGTATTAAGTTATTGTTATAGTAAATTACTCTTAATATCAACTTAGACGTTTTGAATGACATACGTTTTAATACACGAATGCTAGACAGATGAAGCATAAACTTTTTTATTTCGTAAAAATTTTGTTAAGTTTATTATTTATTCATAGTCAAAATACGCTCTAAAAACCTCAGCCTACTACTGCACTGCCTAGTAGAGAAAATAAGATTAACGACCTATAAGAGATTCTTAAACAAACAAATAAAATAAATCAATTCAACTTCCACATGCGGTGCCACGAATCACTCCCGCCGTACAGTTTAGCTTACGAAAAGCTATCGGAGGCGGCGTATTGGAAAAGATATTGTTTGTTATTGCCTCAGAGACTCCTGGAATTTATCGACAGAAATTGGACTTGTTTGCCGTTTTAATACTTGATTTACTTATCTTTATACACACAGGTGTGAAATGAAATGTGCCGGTAAGCCATGTGAACAGCCAGATAAGAATGAACAATGGCCCGAACAAAAGTACTAAGTTCAGGTTTAATGTTAGGGTATGCTGTGATTTTTATGGTTTATCTGATAAAGTTTTAGTATAACGCAATATAGAATGTGGGAGCAAGAATTATTTTCGTGATAAAATTTTCTGTCAATTCAAGAAAGGAAATATGTTATTATGAAAACAGTTCTATGATTGTATGTACCTAAAGCACGTATACCAAACGATAAGTCACGAGTTCAATTCATCGACTGTTATTATATCCAATTCGCCTTACTCCATTCGTACAATTGCTTTCTATATAAAGAAAGGCCTATTAAGCCTATCAGCGGGCGCGTGTTCCTAGAAAATGTTTACAGGTTTTCATTTGATTAAGCGAGCAAATAAGTAACATCTCATTCTGTGATAGCATCTACAAGAGCGCCGCGAGTCACGCGACTTGTTCGTGTATTAATTCGTTGAGCTGTAGTGTAATGTGCTTTGTTGAAAGCGCATTTCGAAAAATAAAGTTTCAAGAGAATAAAATAAAGACATCTTTTTATTATATAAAATTCTTGTGTGACTGACTGACAGAAAAGCTACAGTTTAAAGTATTTGGCGCAGAAATGTTGCATGTATGTTCCTTGGCGACCATAGTGGCGCACTAAGAAGGGATTGCCGAAATTCCCACAGAATCAGGCAAAAATAATTAAATAAAAAAATGTGCGGGCATCCTCCAGTAAGATTATAGCATCATGTCTCCCTAACCTATTATTCATGATATGTATAACTGTCATGTTTTTAGTACCATTGAGAGAGCTTACTCATAATCATGACATGAGCGTCCTTTCGATTTTGACCTACGCTTTGTAGCAATGAGACACTGTTTTACTCACTACTAACCAGACTTGGTAAATTGCTAGCCTTACCATAGATCGACCAGCACCTTGCCTCTACAAATCAATATAATTATGGTGGTAGTATATATTAGTATTAAGATAATTGTGCGTACCCACTCTCGTTAACTATTGTCATCAATCTTCATTGTAGCTGGGACCACGAAGTAGTCGTTGATTACACAAATTATCGTCTTTCCGAATCTTATACGCTGAACAGAATGCTGAGCAGTATTTATTTTATATATATTTAGCTATAATTCCAAAATAATATAATTCTCAAAATCATCTCATTTTAAGTTACACCCTCGTTTCAAAACGAATCAATAGAATCTTATAGCCTTAAAGGGTAAAAGTCGTAAAACTCAGTCTTCAAATCTTCGTTACTTCTTGACGTATAATGTCATCACACAGTTTATACATTTTAAGGCCTGGTTTATCATTCGGTGCAATGTACAAGGCTTTCGAAATCAAGACTAAGGTACGGTAAGGCTTTCTTCGGACACAATGGATTTAGCCTGCCTGTCAGCTTTGCCTTTGTGTACTTGAATTAAGCCAGGATATATTATATCCAGTATTGCTTTGTGTTTTCACATATTATATAGTCCATTTTGACTGTAAGGATGGCGTGGCACTTGCCACAGTATGAAATGGCTGCCTCGCCATTTAGCACTACGTTAAGTGTTGTGGGTTCAATCCCCACTTGGGACGATACTTTATGTGATTGACAAATTGTTGTTTCTGAGCTGTGTTCTCTGTATTTGTTGATAAAAATCCGCCGCGATATTTGACTTAGTTTAAGTGCGAAAGTTTTGAAAAATATTCAATTACCGTAGTTGTTGGTGTGTTAAGCGTTCAGTGCTACCCACTAAGGCGTTTAAAATAAGATAGTGTAATGAACCTTAAATATCCGAAAAACTAAATCCTTAAACCGCTTGACTTTAACAACGTATGCTGTTTATTTCGATCTGATGTTATTTTTTATTATTTTTAACATAACTTTTAATTTAATTTCTTTATTCGCTGATGTCCACCTACACAGTGCTATTAAATTCAAAATTTATGCTAAGATGGTTTGGACACGTGGAGAGGATGGATGACGAAAGACTGACCAAGCAGATATATAAGGCAAGTGTGGAAGCGACAGGACGAAGGGGCAGACCTAGGCGGACGTTCTCTGACCAGATTGGAGACATCCTAAAAACAGGACAGGTTAGAAGCACCCTGAACAGAAGAGCATGCATGAGGAATCTGATGGGAGTGAATGAAGCAAGAGAGATATGTCAAGATCGTTGCAAATGGCGCTCCGTAGTCTCTGCCTAGCCCTCCGGGAAACAGGCGTGAGTCTATGTATGTATGTATGTATGTATTTATGGCTGTAGTGTGTTAAAGCACTAATAGCCATATACATACTTCTTGTGTTACTTTTAAAAAGACAGCCCAATCTTGAGTACAATGCTTGTATCACATAGCACTTAACAAACATTCAAGTAGTGGACACAAAGACTCCAGCTTCAAAACAAGATTTTATCGGGTGTGGGTTTAGTCCATAACACATTATTTTTTATTGCACAGATTTGTGCAGTGAAAATGCCCCTACAATAAAAAGGTTAGAGTATATAAAAACTATATACTATCGATAAATAGTTTATAGCACAATGTCGACATGTTGAGTGACATAAGCCCGAAGTGTACGGTACTACCAAATACTTATTAGTAGAAATAATAAAAGTGTACAAGAAAAACTTACTCCTTAAGGCACAACAAACTTTATACTTTAAACTAAAGGGCTAAGAGCTATATTACTTTGGACGTTCGTGTCAAGATCTTATCAAATATGATCGATTGTGCGATGAAAGAAATGTGAACTGTTAAAACGTATACGTAAAAGACTTTCAACCTTATACTTGAGGTGCTAGAGTTGATAGTGCAGTGTATGATTTTTACGATATCGTGTTGTGAAAATTATGGTATTATATACAGTTTTGTTGAAGATATTTATGAAAAATTGTTTTGTTCGGAATCAGGGGCAAGTTGAACTGGATGATGTATTTTATTGAGTGTGTTTTTCTTTGATGATTTGAAGTACTTCCTTTCAAATCAGTTGGAAAGAAACGTATTGTAATAAAATCGTATTGTAGTGACGATAATATTGTTATTTGTCGCTTGGTGAAGTCACGTCAGATAAATAAGCAGAATGAGGATATTTGCGTGTCGAGCAATATTCTTTTTTTCTTTGATATTTACATTATTCCTCTATTCTTATTATTCCTTAGTTATTTTAATCCGCCCTGGCATAGTACAGCTATTGGCGATGCAAAGATTTTCCGTGCGCCTCTAGAGGCGAAATTAGGACTTGTCTAAGACCGACACTTTTGACAGCTTTCAATGCAACTTTGCTTCGAGGATATGGTGGTAACCATGGTAACTGTATTGAGAGCTGCCAAAAGTATCACAAGTAGTAGTGATCTGTGTAAATGACGATCTAAGACAACTTCTAAATTTCGTCGCTTGAGTCGCTAGTTAGAATCTTAGCGTCACCAATATGTAAATCACATAATATTCCCTAAAACTATATAATAATAATATTCTACCACATTCACACAACACCATCTAGTCCCAAACTAAGTATATCTTGTACTATGAGTACTAGACAATGGATAAACTTACATATATTTGTCTCTTTGCGTTATAATGTGTACAAAACAATATTTTTTATCCTTCCTTGACTTTACGACGAGGCTACCGCTGAGAAAAACCGTGCAGAACTCTTTATGAGAACTAGGACATAGTTCGTTACAGTACACTAAACCAGTGTATATAAATCCTGGAGGTCTCGAAAGTATTTGATTTAACCAAGGATTACCGAAGTCGTGAATTACTAAAGTTCAAAGTCCACGGTACAAAGAGCATAATTATCAAGCGATTTATGGCTTAATCGCTTGATATGTAATTATGCTCTTGTTGTAAAAGTTTTTAAAGTAGACCATATGGTGTATTATGGTGGGAGTATTTAAATGCTTTGTCTTATTTGACAGATGATTACGAGGTCGAAATATTATAGTATAAAGATTTGGGCAGAAAAATCTCCACCGCAATAAAGAAATCAAGATTTGTCGCCAGAAACTGTTCTGCTGGTTATAATTATATATGTAAAATACAGCTTCTGAAATGATGGTGTGTGGACCTTTATGTTAACTACTATAATAAAAACTAGACCAAATTGTCGAACCTTAAACTAACCGTAAAAACGGACATGAAAGAAATAAATCAAATAAATTATCGTCAATACAAACGCCCATATTTAGTACATATCAACACTAGATATTTTTACAATATTTTTATCAAACAATAATAGTATAAAAAGAACTGATGCCTATAAAGATTCTGACATATTATCTAAACTTCCAACGCAGACTATATCGACTCAACGTCAGTTACAGACAACTTTTAATAATCTTAATATATAAAATCCTTGCGTTACTGACTGACTGACAGACACGCTACAGCCGAAACTATTGGGCGCAGGAAGCTGAAATTTGTCATGTATGTTCCTTGGGGACCGTAGAGGTGCACTAAGGAGGGATTTCCCGAAATTACCACGGGATCGGGCAAAACGGGTAAATAAAAAAAAAATGCAGGCGTAGCTGCTGGCGTCCTCTAGTCAATCAATAAAACTAGTGTCACCGACAGAGCCCCAAATCATATAGTTATCTGTTACTAAGACGATACGTAACTAACTTATATGTTTAGAGTTAATTAACTGCAAAATGATTTTCAGGTAACGACTGTTTCAATGTGTAGTGAATTTGAAATAAGGAAACTACGGTCGACTTTGTAAGCTGTTAGTGAAGGTAAAGGTAGTTGCTGTAATTGGAACTTTAGTGTGTGTAATGCGTTTCCGAGTGGTTCTAAGGCCCCGTAATATAAGTATTCGTAAACGTATAAGGAAGAGCACTTTTAAGCCTCGTTATATATGTACATATGTAAGTGTACGTATAAGATAGACAGCCTAATGGCAGTTTAGTGGAGAGAGGCAGCGATAGCGTAGTAGAGCCATTCTCAAAGTGTGCTCCGCGGAGCCCCAGGGCTATATGAAGCATCTCTAAGGGCTCCACGACAGTGTTGCTCAAATTTAAATAAAATATCTAAATTAGAACTAAATCACTGGATAGCAGACTTTGTTTCAATTTGGGGCTCCGCCAAATACTTGGTTATCCAAAAGGGTTCCATCTCTAAAAAATCTTTGAGAACCACTTGCCAAGTAGATAGAGACAGCGATAGCATAGTGGGTAGACAAACAAACTGCTACGCAAGGTGTCACGGGTTTAAACCTGTGCGCGAACTATTGACTTATTCAAGATAAGTGCGTATTAAATTTGTTGCCCCGTGCCTCTAATGTGTTCTATGTTAAGCCGTCGATACCTGCTGTCAAACTGATCTTTAAACGTTTTCATGGGATGTCTGTACCCTAGAATATACTGATGCTGGTCTAAATAATGAAATATTGCTATCCCTTTATTATGCGGTTTGCGGATGACAGATGGCAGTCGGTCCATGAAAAAGTTAATATTCTGTCAAATCTGGTTAGACCAGTAAGTCGGGCTTCTATATGAAACATTCTTGGATAAAACTGGGTGGCACTAGGACGATGATGATTATTTATTTTCAGCCTGTAGCTTCCCGCTGTCAAGCAAAAGTTTCCCTCTCCGCTTTCTAAGCCAGTCCTTTCCTTTTTATACGCGTCCAGTTCGTCCCGCCATCGTCGTCTCTGCCTGCCACTTTGTTGCCGAACACCTCCCGGAACCTCATTAGTGGCAATTTTGGGCCAAAGTTCTCTAGGCATGCGTCAAACGTGTCCTGCCCAGTTCCATTTCATTTTTTTAGTTTCGTGGGTGACCTCTGTTTCGGAGCGTAGTATTGTATTTCTTACGGGGTCTGTTTACTGGACTCCTTCGATACTATTCTTCATTGTTCGCTGATAAATCTCGAGTGCGAACTTCCCTCTCCAGTCAAAGACCATGTTTGTGCACCATACGATGATGATAATCGTAATTAAAATTTCTAATCTAAATAAATATTCATGAGCTAAATGACTAAAGTGAAGTGTAAATTAATCAAGGTGCTTGTACACTATAAGCTAAATCATAATATTGACGTGACATGTTGTTTGATACACGACACTAATTATAATCTCGCTCATTAGTATATTTTTAAAGTGCGATGTTATCTATGCGTTGTGTATGTGTTTAATATGAATTAATATTTGATGTGAAAATTGGAGTGAGTTTAGTTTGTATTACAGGTATGTTAATATTTGCAGGGATTTAATATAATTTATATGGTTGGTTGCTTTTATCTGTGAAAATATCGCGGGTAAGATTTTTTTATATTTAGATTTCTAGAATGCGTTTGTGCTCAATCTACTCCTCCTAAATGATATAGGTATATATAATTATATGTTGGCGTTGTTCAATTAAAATAGTTTTTAAGTTAAGGAAAGTTATTTGACACACGTGTGTTAAATAACTTTCCTTTGTTTATTTTTTTTGCGTCGCGCGTCATATCAAAATACATATTTTGAACTTCATAAAAAGGCTAATAGCCTTAAACATTTAATAAAATAGATTAATTCGCCAATTCGCTCGCATTATCTGCCACATTTAGCTTGAAAGCCTCGAGCAATGCACGCACCGCTCGCGTGACTCCCACAAAATAGTTATTGATTTAAATAATTACACAAAATACTAACACACCGTTGTACTCGGTACTGGTTTACTGCCAAAACACGAATATTTGATTTTCCACGTTACTTACTAGCGATCAACCTTTGTTGCTTATAATAATTAGGAATTTTGGGACAATGGAAAAAATTAAGGTTGCCAAGTTATGAAGACAGGTGATCTGAGGAAAAGCTAATATTCTGTTTAGGTACAACTAGAAAGGGGCACCTTGGAAGGTGCAAAGTGTCGCATCTAGGCAGATGAAAGTATTGCATGCAACCGAGGCAGTGGTAGGAGGAGGATGGAATGGAGGAGGAACTTTATTAAACTCTTACCTAAAATATGAATCAAGATATTAGCAAAATTATACTATTGCACAATTGTATATTTTATTTGCTTTCGTGTGATGTAAATAACATTGTGGTTAACTGATCGTTCATTGAAATTTATTCTTGTAATTAGGCATCCACACAAAAAATTGAAACCTTTTTAAAACCACACCTTAACATTGATGAATTTCACTCAGGTCACGCCCCGTTTACGGTTGAACTATTTGACGAACTTCAATGAAATTTTATTCCTGTGATTTTAATCTCTACTCCTAAGATGTAATATAAAGGTGTCGGTCTCAAGCCGGTTATAGATATAATATAAAATCACTTGTCTTGACTAACATATCAAGTCAGTGTAAAAAAAACTTCTAAAGCTGAGAAACATGGCCTCTTTTATAACTTAAGCATCCACTAAGGAGGGATTTTGTAGTACGTAGTATAACACTAAGGGGCGGAACATATCTGACGGAAGATCCGTCGAACGTATCTTCGGTCGCGTATATTCCGTCAAATGAGTCGGTACACATCTGACGGAAAATGCGTCGAGCGTATCTGCACACATTTGCTATAAGCGTGGCTATTATGCACACATATAAGTTTTTTCGTGCAGGGCCGTACTCAGGGCAGCTCAATATTTTACTGTCATATTCTTTTACCTAATCATTTTTCGTGTTCCCTGATGTTATGTAGTCACTGAAGTCCGGTAGTTATTTATATTGTAATTCGAGTTTGACTGTTAAAAATATGACTATATGATGACTATATTATTAAAATCATAAATAATTCTGCCAGACTCATTACGACGGCAGTAATTCCTGTAGACCTTTAGAACCTCATACCTAAAAACTGGCCTACGATCCAGGCTAGCAAGTATGCGTACACTCATAGCACATACTAACACTACATTATTCTACACATTTCGTTTCTGAAAAAATAAGTAAGGTCTTGCGGCCCTGGAATCTTACTCTATTACGCGTCACTCAAAATCACCGATCTGGGAATGACATGGATATGGCATGTCCAAATACCTACGAATTTAGCGTGCATACCTACGAAATTAGCGTGCATACCTACGAAATGTTGGGCAATTTAAAATGGCTGCCATTTGGGTTGTACTCCAGAATATAATCGATATCGATATGGAGCCGGTCAGAGGAAAATAATACATTTTTGTAGTAAGTTACTTTAGTTAGTTTAAATCTTTTGCCAGATTAGTCTATTTCATAATGCAAATGTGGGCGAACATGGCAAAGCGAAGGACGACCCTTGTATCAAACATGTAACAAAATATTCTCTGAAAGCCAATATCGATACTGTGTCGCTGAGAAAGTACCGGACATGAATGGCACCATACATACGGTAATGAAACATACAGCCTGAAGCACTGATTCATCTGGTTTTTAGACATATTTATGCACAAAAACAAAACTATTATGTTCGATATACAACGATTTCACAGCAGATGTACCACAAACCTTGGCAAAAAATATGGCGACAGTGGCACGAATGACATTTCTAATAAAATATCTTCATGATTAACTTATTCAGTAAACTAGGGCTATCTCTTTTTTCTGACAGAGATATCCCTAAGACAAAACGCGACAACACTATGTTTGGTGGCTTTATGTCGATTTCGTATATATATGTGTATAAAAAAAACATGGTGAAATGTGAGTGTAATATTACACCTCTGCCTACCCCTCCGGGGATACAGGCGTGAATATATAAAAAATAATAATAATATATGTGTATAAGGTAATTTTTCTATATGTACTATTTGCCCTCTCCATGTATATTCCTTACTCAATGGTCAAAATTCACGTGGTGCGTGGTGCGCGCGACGTCGACGGATAATCCATCAGTACGCTCGACGTACTAAAGGATCTTCGGTCAGGTGTGAAAGGTTGAACGTTTTTCTATACATTTGTATGTATTGGCGTTACGCGACGGATAAAACGCGACGGATCTTCCGTCAGATATGTTCCGCCCCTTAAGGTGATCAAAAAAAAGTAAAAGTTGACTATATGAACCCGTGGTTACACCTGCGTAATTTAGACCCTATTGCTAGACTCCCGTGTTTCATAGCGCTATATTATGAAGCCTTATAGCCTTTCTCAATAAATGCGCTATCCAACACAGCGTAATCATTCAAATTGTACCAGTAGTGCCTGAGATTAGCGCATTCAACCAAACAAGCAGACCCTCTTAATGAATTGTATTTGGGTAACAGTGAGTTTTCATATCCACACCTCAACACCGAGTTCTATTCGGGCCATCGCGTGTTCTAATACTACTAATATAATATTGCGTAGTAAACAGCTTTAAATAGATCAAAAGAAGCATCATAAGACGCTTTATCGTATGTTGCGTGTTGACAATTATGAGGTTATATTGAAGGCCTATTAGAACATTGGTTCACGTATTATATTAACGTTAGCTTTGGTGGGACGATTTGAACAGATTGTACTGTTGTATAATTATGTAATACTGTTTGAACATTCATTGTGTGGGATGTTGTTGTATTTGATAATGGAAAAGCCCTTTTATTTGTCATGACATGCATTAACTGTCTTTTTCTGTTTTAGTCTTAGAAGTGGACGAATAACATGTTGCACAGAAAATTACAGATTTGTATCTGCTCTTTTGTCTGACAACATATTTATCTTCATTATAATAGTTAAGAACTATATGTCAATTTGCTTCTCGACATCAGAGTCTATACTAACCCGGCTGGCCAGCTATAGAAGACCAGACTCTCATACTGACTCACAGTGCTACTGTAAAGCAAATTAAAAGAGGGTTTTGTCCAGCAGTGGACTCCAAATGGCTGTAAAGGAAGAAACTAACAAGCAGGCAATGAGATCCCTTGACCCTATCTTCTTATAAATCAGCTGACTGATATAGATCATCATTTGTTTTCTCCAAAAATGGATTAGACATACTTAATCCACAATTTATAATGCCTTATCACCATTTTAATCTTGTATGTTATGACTAATTATTGCTGTAATTGACTTAAATCAAACTCTATTAATAGAAAAATATATAATCAGTAATAAATTTTGTAGTAGTCCACTTTTGAGTCCCCACAGTTTTACCAAATTCTACACAATTATTTATTACCAACCAACTATAACATTAAATTAATTCTTTTCGACAAAAAAATATTACTTTCTACGAAAAACAGAAAACATTAAAGCGTAAATTCCAATCCCTTTTCAGTAATATTCGTTGCTGAGTCCACAAAACAACGATTTTTTTTCTTAAACTTAAACTCTTATTCTAAGCTTGAAGGCTTTAAAAACCTATTAACTTTGATCCATTGTTGAATAGAAACCCTATATACATTTTAATAGGGCTGTAGAAAAAGAGACAATGAAATAGTCTACTTTGTTAAAATAATATTGCAGCATCTCGTAGCTTGCGTAGTACTGTCTACGAGTGCTACGTAATTGTAGCAATCGCGCTACGACTCTAGTACATTCGACTTTGTATTGAACTAATTTAATCTAGTTTATATATTTAACTTACTTTTATTTTGTTGTTTGTTCTTTTTAATAAGATTTATGCAGATAAGATATGGTGGAGCTATTTAATAAGCTATCTGCATAATTGAAATAATTTGACAGTGTTTACCGAATACAAAATTAGATTGCTTTTTTATATAATTTTTATATAAAAATACAATGGTGGTTCGGCTTTACACCGAAACCGTAGGGTTCTAGGCGACTTGGGAAGGATTAATGGAATGGACTGTATTAGGGCGAGTTCTGGGTCGCCTAGAAAGGAATAAGGGAAGAGGAGATGGATACGGGAGGAGGTGATTGAGTGGGTATAGGATATTTCAAGGATGGAAGGCACTTACCTTATACAACCTTCTTCGTTTCTTTTCCTCCTGGTGTTTCGTGATGCAGCTGATTGTTTACACTTCAATTCACCGTCACTCCCACTTGCGAGCGGTTTATATAATCACATACAACGGTGCGGCGCGGTACGGTATCGAGACGGCGTTCTCAGCGGGAGGAATGTTCTCGACTCTCACTCGCGTCCACGATCGCGTCGACGAATCGGGCGAAGGCAGTGCCTCTTCCAGGGAGAGGGAAAGAGAGGGACGGATATATGATATCGCTCGCACTATACAAGCGTGGATCTGCTGCTAACTCTGTATTACTTAAAATTACAAACCCCACTGTTTCATAAGAGCCTTATCATAATATATCATCCCATGTTCATTAAATTTTATCACATTCTTACCGTAGGCCAATCCTTATAGCTTCATTGGCTATTTCTCCAAAAAGATTACAACGCAAACAAAGGTCGTTGACCTGAGTTCTAATATTAAGATACCTTGATTAATGGATGACGTAGTGGTCTAATCCGGTGTGTTACTGTTGATACTTCTTTCTTCTTCTACTCGAGTTGATGGTGTAGAGATCTAACGGCACTAGCCGAGTATGAGGACACAGCAACAGCACTCCTGCTGCTTTAAACGTTGGGAATTTGAGTCATAAACGAGACACCACTACTAAGTATAATCCGCGAATAATTATTTCATGCGACATTTGGGATCTGATTGTTCCGCTTGTCCTTTATAGCTATATTTGTTAAGATCCCAGCGACCCCAGATTTGTGCATAATGCGAGGACGGAAAGAAAGTTGTGATTGCGTGCTCTAGCTTAAGTACAACTTAGTAAGATAGATCAGGTAGTATTATCATCATCACGTAAAACAACCGCCTTACTCATAACCATCTCAAATCACCACCAGTTTCCCACCTTTCAGCTACCTTACGCTAACCACAAGCTTGGTAAGAAAAGCGTTAATAATTTTATTGTTAAACGACTAATAATAAACAAACGTAATAGTTGTTTTTGAGTAAATGCGTTATCATGTAAGAGTTCTCTGACACAAATATACCTGATATATTATATGCTCCCCGTAGTTATAAATCTCTACACAGCCCCTAGAATAAATGTACTACATGCAATAATAAAAAGAAATATAGTCAAAGAAAATACACAAATGTCTAAGAAACTGGACACTGACAAAGTCTATACAAGATTCCAGACGCAACAATTTGTTTGCAGTTGACTACTAAGGGTTGAAGCAGACGGGCTTTAAGAGGCGAAGGGACGATAAAAATATAGTGAGCAAAAATTGAGAATAAGAAAATAATTATTACTGCACGGAGTGATGAAAATGTCCGCCTCACCGTTGAGCTCAGTTCTGAGTGTTATGAATTTGATTCCTACAAAACACACGCTTTGCGTGATCCACAAATTGTTTTTGAGAGTCTGAGCTATCTGTTTATGAAATAATGTGACTTTGCACTGGTGTTTAAAATGTAGTAGAATTAACTCAGGCTTTGATATTTCACAATTTCTGTAGCGACGCTGAAATGTCACGTCAACACACACTAAAATTAATATTGAAACTAATAGCTTTATTAAGTAACTATAAAAAATAAGCTCGTGTGTTGTGGTCCTTACATTAAATTTATTACACAAGCTCAAAACAAGGTGGCTGATGTCAGCTATCTCCTTAGCCATATTTTATTTACGAAAAAAAAAGAATGAAATATTTCTCTCGGATTGTCGCGAGTTCACTTTTTTATTTCGTTGGGTGAGCTTTCGTGTAATAGAATTCCAGTGTTGCCGTGGTAAAATATACTCGTATTAAGAGGGTGTATACAATAGTTATTCACCACATATTCACCGACAAAGAAATAAACGTACAGCAACTTGTCTGACTGTTTCATAATGTTCTCGAAATACATCTGAAAATTGCCAATCCGCACTTGTCCAACATGGTACTATGGCCTTACTTCTCAGAATGAAAAGAAGCTTGCACCCAGACAGATTAAAAGCAAGGCTGTTTTTTGTATTCTAAAATAAATAAGTAAGTAGATACTTATGAAATGTACCAACCCACGAAAAAAAAGCTGATGATGAAGATCATGTTTCTCAAATGGAACGAAATCGAACCCACAACTCTTGATACGGCGTTACCACGTCAACCATTTTGGCTTCCAATTAAAATACGTACAATATGCCATTTTTAATAGAACTTATTTCACTTATACCTACTGCTATAAAAACTCACGAAAGC
This sequence comes from Euclidia mi, assembly GCA_944739405.2. Classification (NCBI taxonomy): domain Eukaryota; kingdom Metazoa; phylum Arthropoda; class Insecta; order Lepidoptera; family Erebidae; genus Euclidia; species Euclidia mi. Next base: position 13,454,121 of record OX123184.2, on the reverse strand, counting down.
AAGTTAATTACATTTACATTTCAAATTCAATTATAATTTTTCACCGCACTCGGGAGGTAATCTTTTTGAAGATGTGTTTTTAAGTGAATAATATATGTAAAGTAACATGTTTGTTTATTCTACGCAGACGACAACAGTAATATGGGTGGCTTAAAATAATTGGTTTTCTCTACTCAGAATGAGCAGCGATAATCTAGTGGAGAGACCGAGAGACTGCTACGCCGAGTGTTTTAGGTTAAAGCCACGGCAGACTACTGCTGAGCACAGGCCTCGTCTTTTTATGAGAAGGGTTAAGTTATAGTCCACCACCCTGGTCCACTAAGGGTTCATACAAAATAAATGAGCGGGTCTTAATCGCGTACAATTAACTTATTTAAGGTATAAATACCTATTTGTTTCCGACGTTTCGCTCGTCTTGTACCAAGCGTAGTCGCGAAGAGACTGAAGATGAGCGAAACGTCGGAAACAAATAGGTATTTATACCTTTAATAAGTTAATTGTACGCGATTAACTCCCGCTCATTTATTTTGTATGATGTATACAAATCGCGAAAGTTTCAAATTGATTACAACTAAGGGTTGCCAAATTTCACATGTATTTTGAAATCATTATGACCAACTGTCACTGTGATAAGAGCGGCGATAGCCCAGTGGTGTACATAACGGACTGCCGAGACGATGGTCTCGGGTTCGATCCCCAATTACTCCGGGCACACACATCTGACACGCTCGCTTAATAATGTGCTCGATAGATGGCAATTGGCTCTTTTTGGGACCTAAACATACCTGGCGAAACGTGGGTGAGTAATACACCTCTGCTTACCCCTTCGGGGATAAAAGGCGTGAAGTTATGTTATGTTATGGTAATTAACAGTGACCCTCTGGATAGCTCAGTTTGTTATGCTTTTACATCGAAATCAATAATCAGTCAAGTGGAAAAAAATCCACACCGTACACAGAAAAAGTGTCCATTTACCACCGCGAAACTCTTTCTGTCACTGCAACTTTGTCACCAAACATTTAGCTATCCCCTGTTCCTTTTCCCTCATCCCACTCCTCATCCTATCCCTTTTCCCAACCCCAAGGGGCGGCAACGCACTTGTGACTCCTGTGGTGTTACTTGTCAGTGCAGTTAGCAGACGGTTTTTAGCGTAATCACCGTTCAACGAACGATTTGTTATTGCAGTCTGTTTTAACTACACAATTGGACTTTGTAAATGTATTTCGATAGTTTCAAATCCCCTACTGAAAATGCTATATAATGTTTTCATTAAAAGTTTATGGAATAATGATTTCAATTTCATTTTGCGAGATTTGAATATATTGTGTATTGTGTTTTGATTGTAGTTAAATATTTAAGCTGCGTATTTCAGTTTTGCTAAGTATTTGAGATCAGCGGCAATGGTGAAAGAAGGTGACTACAACGCAGATAGTATTACCTAATACTATCTGCGTTGTAGTCACCTTCTCTCACCATTGCCGCTGATCTCAAAAAGTTAGTTGTGCGCGGCTCCACTTCTTTGAACCTTCAAAGAAGTGGAGCCGCGCACAACTAACTTTTTAAAGTTACATAATTTTTAAATAGGTTGCTAAAAAGCAAAGAAATACATCGTGAATCGACGAAGGAAGAAAATCTGCTTGTCTGTCAAAATTCTCCATAATATTCTCGAAGGACATGTCATCATCCTCTTAGCGTTATCCCAGTTTCAATCTGGGGTCCGCTTACTAGTCTAACCGGATTTGGCTGAATAGTAGCTTTCCACGGAGTGACTGCCTATCTGACCTCCGCAACCCAAAGGGATAGCGATATTCCATAGTTTATACTAGTGTCAGTTTATTGAGAAGGTACTGACGCCCTGTAACGATTGTCAAAGATCTTCATGACAACCGGCTTAACGTGCTCTCCGAGGCACGGGACAAAGCGATAATTAAAATGCATATTCTCATCTCATTCAATATTCTCGAAGGACATGTGAAGTCTTTAAAAGTTTGCTACTGTTATCTTTCTTGTTTTGCGGAACAAAGCCATCCTCCGAATAGGTAATCCGGGAAAAAACAAATGGTAAACTAAATACAAAGGAAAGTAAAAACAGTATTTTTACACTTAAAAACTCTTTGAGTTTATTCTTAGTAAATACAAACACCACAGTTTAAAACATTAAATAATAATACTCACCACGTTTTCTCTCACAGCTATTCAATATAATATTCTACGATAGAGAAAAATCGACGTTAACTCTTTGACTTTATTCTTAGTAAATACAAACACCACAGTTTAAAACATTAAATAATAATACTTACAACGTTTTCACTCACAGCTATTCAGTAAAATATTCTACGACAGAGAAAATCAACGTTCGTTTAGCAGTAATATTCTATAGAGGTATACTATAGATAGTTATATATCTGCTCTTAGAAGCAAGAGTCTACTCGAAACTTTTAAACACTCGCGTTGCATGTCTATGAATATATATATATATATATATATATATATATATATATATACGGGAATAAACGCCATTTAGACGAATAAATTTCTACCCCAGGGTCGTTGATTTTCGAAGTACCGGCGCAAAACACACTAACCGTATCTGTGTATTGAACATTCGCCGACTGCGCATTAAAGTGGGGTGTTGTTAGTTGAATCACTGGATTCCACGCCGATGACAATTTGAAGCCCTCTTCCCGATTGAATTTTTTATGTCTTTTTGATTTCAATCCCTTCTATGGTCCCCCCTTTTCCCCTTTTTTCGCTTAAGAGCTTTCCCGAAATTTAAAAAACGGTTTATTCCAAAAAATATGCGTGCGTATATATTAAGAGTGGTTTGTAGAAGGGATTATAGTTTTTTTTTTAGAAATTGAGTTGACTTGCGAGCATAAAACTTCGGGTGGTTTTTAATTTCAATTTACTTTTAACGAAAAATATAAAACATTTCAAGCGTTAATTCCAATCTCTTTTTGGTAATATTGGTTTATGAGTCCACAAAACAACGATTTATTTTCTTAAACTTAAACTCTTATTCTAAGCTTTAAAGACCTATTAAGTTAGATCTATTTTTGAATAAAACCCCTATTTATATTATAGGACTGTAGAAAAACAGCCAATGAAATAGTCTACTTTGTTAAAATAATATTGCAGCATCTCGTAGCTTGCGTAGCACTGTCTACGAGTGCTACGTAATTGTAGCAATCGCGCTACGACTCTAGTAAATTCGACTTTGTATTGAACTAATTTAATCTGGTTTATATGTATATTTAACTTAGTTTTATGCCGTGTGGTTGACGGCATAGAATACAAGTGTCACCACCCCCTATCTTCCCGTGGGTGTCGTAAGAGGCGACTAAGGGATAACACGATGCAAATACCATCTTTGCGTAGAGACGGAAAACTCGACATCAAACCCTATACGACTGCCTCGTTGGTCTCGCAGCATAAATGTGCGCGTGGGATCGGGAGGTCCCGGGTTCGATTCCTGGATCGGGCAGTGTTATTGGGTTTTTCTGTCACGAAATTCTCAGTAGCAGCACGGAGTCTGGCAATGTGCCCGGTACGGCTATAGGCTCGCCCCTTATTACGTGGGACTAAAGTATATCTGGCGAAAAGTGGGTGTAGAAATACACCTCTGCCTACCCCTTCGGGGATAAAAGGCGTGACGATATGTATGTATGTATGTATGTATGTTAACTTAGTTTTATTTAGTTATTTGTTCTTTCTTATTATATTTATGCAGCTATGATATGGTGGTAGCCCCACAATATATTGAGTTAGTTATCTGCCTAATTGGCATTATTCGACAAAATACAAAAGTTTCGTCCTTTCTAGACCCTCTTTTTTACGTAGTCGGGTTATAGTTTTTAATTTTTTTTTTTATTTACTCCTTTTCCGTATCCCGAGCATGGGCATGTTATATTTACATTGTCACATTTAAAGGAAAAAATAAAGAAAAATAGGTAACTCAATCAAATCATGGGACGTACTCAGTCATATGGGAGTACCTGACCACCTAGTTCGTTTGATACGCCGACTGTATGAGGATGGAACTGCGACTGTTCGAATAGACGACATTGACTCGAAAGGTTTTCAAACACATGCTGGCGTCCGGCAGGGTTGCATACTCTCTCCACTCCTATTTAACGTCTACACTGAGTGTATTATGAGAATTGTTCTGGAGCAATGGGACATGGGGGTCTCGGTGGGAGGTCGTAGGATATCAAATTTAAGATACGCCGATGACACAACTCTTCTCGCTCCAACACGAGGAGATATGGAACAGCTATTGACACGCCTAGAGACAACGAGCCTCTCCTACGGACTCGCAATCAACAGAGACAAAACCAAGATGATGATTGTGGACCGAGCTGAACTAAATCATCCTGATATCCTCATGATTGGCAACTGTGAGGTTGTCCAAAGCTACGTGTACCTCGGCTCCACAATCACGAACAATGGTGGGTGTGAGGACGAGATTCGAAGGAGATGTGCCATCACAAGATCGGCCGTTGATAAGCTGAAAAGGGTCTGGTGCAACCGCAGTATCACCAAAGCCACGAAAGTCCGCCTAATGAGAAGCTTAGTCTTTCCTATATTTCTATATGGCGCAGAAACGTGGACAATTCGCCTTAAAGATCGACGCAAAATTGAGGCACTGGAAATGTGGTGTTGGCGGCGACTACTGCGTATCCCCTGGACAGCGTTTCGAACAAATACCTTTATCTTGGAAGAACTAAAAATTAAGGAAAGATTATCGTCGACTGTGCAGATACGAATTCTCAAATACTTTGGACACACTGTTCGAAACCAGCACTCCATGGAACGACTCGTTGTTCAAGGGCAAGTAGAGGGTAAGCGGTCACGTGGCCGCTCACCTACGCGTTGGACAGACCTTATAAAAACTGCGACACAAACGTCCATAGTCCAATGTTCCCGAAACGCTGAGGACCGCAATAAGTGGAGACAGATCGCGAGGATTGTATCATCTGGAGGAAATGCATCATGAAACCACGACCACTCTGCCAAGAGTGAACGACTGAGGAGGAGGAGGTAACTCAAAGCGTCTGAACTGAGTGAATTATAAGTACAACCGCGTTTAAAACTTATATTTTGACTCAAATAGTAAAATACTCGTGTATGCACATATTTGTAATGTACTTACCAATACCTTTCTTTTGATCAACAACACGTAATGACAATCTCAGTTTATTTTTTTTTAGGTTGGAATCTGATGTATTTATTCCGTAATTTTGGAAAATTTAGATAAAATTCATAAAGCCTATGTCACCCGTGCTATTATTACGAATCTATTGACACTCCACTCATTAAAATCGGTTCAGTAGTTTAGGCGCTACGGTGGAACATACAAACATACAAACATTGTGTCTCCTTCCTTGTGGCTTCGCCGTAGTCGGCTAAGTAATATAAATCCCAATGATAAATGCTCTCACATTAGGTCCAATGTGACTGGGTACCGTCTTAGGGTCCGAAGGCATTAATCAGTACATCTTGGGGCGCCCACAGCCTTAAACTGGATTAAGATATTTCTGTCGTACATAATTTGCGGTTTTCAGAACAACGTGGCCATGAACATGAAGTTATTTAAACGGTTTCGTGAAATTTATGGCTTATTTTATCTATATATATTATGTATATATATATACAGGATGTCACAAAACCCATCACCAAGCCGAAGTCTACAAGTTGTGGACATCATGCCAACTCATACTAACCAAAAATAATACCTGGGAAACGATTTTTTTTTAAGTTTCCACATTTTTTAAACCGCAATTAAAAGCACGCGCGTGCAATGCTCGAAATACCTACTCTTATCCATGGGGTCATAGGGCATCTATAGAACATATTGGCGGGATAAATGCATCGATTTTGTACCTAATTAGAAAAATTCTATACTAACTTTGAGCCTCAATATCTCCTGAACCAATAATTTCCCAGGTATGGTGCCGAAATGGAAATGTTCGTAGTGATTGGTACAAGTTACTAAAAATGTTACTAGTAGATATCTACAATGTGAAACAGTTGCAGCTCCTTACAAATTAAAAAGTACAACCATTATATTTGATTGAAAGAGTGGATATGAGTTTTATTGCCAGTTCTTTCTCGTGGTTCTACCTATTGCATTGCGAACGTGGCAGTAAATGTAAATGTAGATTCATTGAGTAATTAACTTAAATTTTGACGTTTATAAGCGTCACTTTGTAGCCTAGATGAATAAATTATTTTGACTTTTTGACTAATAGAACGTCTATTGTAAATCAGTTATTCGTGTCATTGCGTTCAGACCTTGTTGAAACCCGGTGACGAGATATGTACCCATCTTCAAATATATGTATGAGACGGGTACCCATTCCACTTAGCCCAGCTTGAGGTCTGAATTTATGATTTGGATCAAACCAACCACAAAAGACTCAATGATTATGAATACAGGGGCCTAAATCTCATGAAAAATTTAATTAAACATCCCTTATACTTTTTATATAACATTCCTTACAAGAAAAAATGTCGCCAATACCTATTATTTTACCGGTATTAAAATTACTGGCCGAAATATCGAATAACATTCTTACAAAAATGTATCTGGCGAATTAAAAAGTCCTTTTTTCGAAAATATTAATAACATAACTTAACTTCACGCCTTTTATCCCCGTAGGGGTAGGCAGAGGTGTATTACACCCACACTTCGCCAGTTATGTTTCGGTTCCAAAGTAATAAGGGGCAAGCCTATTGCCATCTACCGGGCACATCATTAAGCGAGTGATATTTTATTTAAAATGCACACATAACTTCGAAAAGTCAGAGGTGTGTGCTCGGGTACCTGGGGATCGAACCAGAAACCATCGTCTCGGCAGTCCGTTACGTACACCACTAGGCTATCGCCGCTCTTATCGAAAATATTAATAACATAACATAACATAACATATCTTCACGCCTTTTATCCCCGAAGGGGTAGGCAGAGGTTTATTACACACCCACACTTCGCCAGATATGTTTCGGTCCCAATGTAATAGGGGGCGAGCGTATTGCCATCTACCGGGCACATTATTAATCGAGCGATAATTAACATTTTTAATACACACATAACTTCGAAAAGTCAGAGGTGTGTGCCCGAGGTACCTGGGGATCGAACCCGAGACCAACGTCTCGGCAGTCCGTTACGTACACCACTGGGCTACCGCCGCTTATTAAATATTAATACGTATACATTTTAAATCCTAGTATCGAAGTGGGATTTAAAGTCAGATATCAGTTGGTCTCGATAATTCCGGAGATGAGAGCGACGGTTTTCGGCTTTACCTTATGGCGCGTTGACTCGCCTCTTACAATCGTCATAATATATACCTGCAGAACGTGATAAAATATGGTGGATATGAACAACAGTAATATTATAAGTTTTATAACGGAAGATTTATGCTTTTCCTGGTTTTTTTTAAGAAAACTTCTCTTCACCTACTGATCCGCATGCGACTATCCTACTAATATTATAAATGCGAAAGTTTGTGAAGATGTATGGATAGATGTATGGATGTTTGTTACTCTTTCATGCAAAAACTACTAAACGGATTTGGAACTTTACAGGAATATTGTCTATACATCAGAATAACAAATAGGCTACAATTTATAAAGATTTTGTGTAATTTGGACAAGATATAATGAAAAGTATCAACTAAGTCGGCAAAAATCCTGAACTCAGAGAGCTATCTTCGCGTGCGCTGCCTAAACCGTTTAAGTTCCATTAAGTAAATTAACCAAATTAGTATATCGTGTACTACATATTATATTTACCTCTTGAAATTACATTGTATTAATAGAATGATAACAAAGGGATTCTTTAGTATATTAGTAATATTGATCTGTGTGCCGGTTATTCCATTTTATTATAAAATTAACGACGTCTTCATTGTTGCAATATTGCAATGTTGGTTAATGACATTTATTGTATATACAGTTGAAAATGGCAGCAACTAATAACGTTGACAATATAATTGTATACTACCAAAACTGTAGAGGGATCCGTACAAAGTTACATACATTATTTATGAATATCCTATCGTCTTCTTATGACGTTATCATCCTTACCGAAACTTGGCTTGTTCCTGACATTTGTGACAATGGATTTATAGATGATCGGTATTTAGTTTTTCGTTGCGATCGTGATCGTTCTGCCACAGGGAAACGTGAGGGCGGGGGCACCCTTATCGCAGTGCGTCGTGAGTTACATCCCATTAGGTTGCGGACTGAATTTTCTACAACAGAAGTTGAACAAGTTGTAGTTTGCCTGCCTGCGTCTAAGACTAACATGAGACACATTATTGGCTCTGTATACATCCCCCCACGCACCAGTGAAGAAACATACACTAATTATTTAAATATGCTAGAGGATATTGTTACTGACCCGAGCACTGACTCATTTTGCGTAGCTGGCGATTTTAATTTACCGAATATTCAATGGTTAGAAGGAGGTAACCATGTAACTGCTCATGCCCCAACCTCCACTGGACAGCTTCTACAACATTTTATGGCATTAACTAATAGCTTACAGTATAATACACTCAAAAATAGTTTAGGTAGAATACTGGATTTGTTTATTTCTAATGTAGGCTGTCATGCCACGTCTTGCAATTCACTGGTTGACCCTGATAGTCATCATCCGCATTTTTCAATAACAACCTGTCTTGATGTACAGCTTAGACCCTTGAAAAGCCGCTCCCTACCCCGATATAATTACTATAAAGCTAATTATGATGACATAAATGACGTCTTAAGTAAATTAGACTGGGATAAGCTGCTTTCCGAAGTCACCGCAGAACAAGCTGTCGGTTGTTTTTATGACACATTGTATCGAATAATCAAGACACATGTTCCGTTAACGCGAAAAAGAAAGTCAAACTTTCCCATCTGGTTTTCGCCTGCTCTTATCCACATTTTTAAGCAGAAAGAGCGTGCCTGGGTCAAATGGAAGAAGTATCGTAACAGGGTTGATTATGACAGCTTCTCTAAATATCGCACACTTTTTCACAAGGAATCTGACAAATGCTACCGTAGTTACACGAATCTAGTCGAGGATAGCATACCCTTGAACATAAAGCACTTCTGGTCATACATCTCGAATAAAAAGGGTAAATCTAATTATCCCGCGAACATGCATTTTAATAATGTTTCATCTGAGGATCCTACTGACGTTTGCAACCTTTTCTCTGCTTTTTTTTCCTCTGTGTACGAACCGTCATGTCTGGATCCCGAAACATGGAAACCGTCCAATCTGTATTCGGAAAATTCCATCTGTATATCCGAAATATATTTAAAAAGAGAGTCCGTTCGTATGGCCCTTAGGTCTTTAGATTCCTCTAAAGGTGCGGGTCCTGATAATTTACCTCCTCACTTTCTCATAAAAACAAGCGAGAACATCTATACCGCGTTACACATAATTTTTAATAAATGTCTATGCAAAGGAGTTTTCCCTACAGTGTGGAAGTAAGCATTTATTACGCCGGTATATAAAAGTGGAGACAAAACTAATGTTGAGAATTACCGCCCTATCTCTATTCTGTCCACCTTGTCGAAGCTTTTTGAGGAACTAGTGCACGGTGCTCTCTACCCCTATCTTCATCAGCTCGTAATTCCTGAACAACACGGCTTTGTTCAAAAACGCTCTACTACGACTAACCTTATGGCATTTACCAATTTTCTTTTTGACCAAATCGACAGTAGAGTTCAGGTTGATGCCGTATACACCGATTTTCAGAAAGCTTTCGACAAGGTGGACCACGCTATACTCCTCGAAAAGCTAGCGTTCAATGGCATACGTGGAAATTTGCTTAGATGGTTCGTTTCTTATATCTTTAATAGAACTCAAAAAGTAGTTATAAATGGTTTCGAATCGGATGTTATAATTGCTAAGTCAGGTGTTCCTCAAGGATCAATCTTGGGACCTCTTCTTTTTATTGTTTTTATTAATGATATTAAGCAATGTTTCACACGCTCTAATTTCTTAATATATGCAGACGACATCAAAATTTTTAAAGCATGTCAAACCATACAAGACTGTTCACTTCTTCAAGATGACCTTGACAGATTGTATGACTATTGTACGGACTTCTGACTCCGAAGAGTACTTATCTACAGTTGAGATCGTTTTGAAATAACACTCCAACTACGTTTTCTTTAAAATCTAACTGGATTTTCTTAAGGTTCAATTTGGTTGTAGGGCCCTTAACCTTTTTGTTCGTAATTTGGCAGGGTTCGCTGGCTATTTTCGTCGCTATCGCACTCGGAGTATTCTAGGGAGTGTTCCATCAGACGAGCTCCTGGATCACAGTGACATATACACACCCACTATACGAAGCTTGCTACTGTTGACGTACGCCGGTGGATATCTTGGTTGGGGTGGCACATGTACGTATTTATATATCCTTTACTTTGTAGGAATAAACCTTTCTAGCATATCTGCAGGTAAAATTAAAACATAGGTAACCTGAAGTTCTTTTCTACAACATAATAAAATGAAAGAGATATGAAGACATAAGTACATAATTATTATCATCGACTGAGGTCCGCTTACAGGTCTAACCAGATATGCAAGAATATCAACTTTTCCACAGAGCGACTGCCGTCTGACCTCCGCAACGCAAAAGGATAGCGATACTTAAAGTTTTGACCAGTATTAGGTTATTTGAGGGTACTGACTCCCCGTAATGACTGTCAAAGATGTTTCAAGACAGCCGGGACCGACGGTTTAACCTGCTCTCCGAGGCACGGAGCAAGCGATAATTAACAATTTAATACGCACTTTACTTCGAAAAATTATTGGTGCGCGCCGTGGATTCCGATACTCTCTGCATAGCAGTCCGTTGGTATCTCCACGAGGCTACCGCTGCCTTTTGACAAGAAGACATACATAATTATATCTAGCCCTAAAAATATAATAGGCATATTTGACGGTTGTTTTTGCCCATTTAAGGTACTCGCGTATTTTTATTTGTATATAAATCGCTAAGTTTAAAATAGATTGTGAGGCTATCTATTGTCAGCAGTATTTGAATCCAAAGATATTTATGCTGACATAAAGACTTTACTTAAATATTCCGTAAAACATACATTACAGATACTCTCTCATCCTGTAAAATATTTTTACGTGTTTAGTTAAAATTTTGTGGTGACGGATTAAGAATACGGAATGTCACCACCCCATATCATCCCATGGGTGTCGTAAGAGCCGACAGAGAGAGCATATTATGCGGAAAACAGCACTGTAAGAGAAAGAAAACTTGATACAAACCCTATACCAACCCGTTAGGCCAGCGAGGTATAGTAGGCCAATTCCTCCTTTCAAAGGAGAGGCCTAGTCCAGTAGTGGACTGTTAAAGGCTGATGATCATGAGTTAAAATTATTATATTAACTATTTGACTTACAATTAATCTATTTGCAAATACCTATTACAATACAATCTCTCAAAACGGATCGAGAAAATGATTTTACTTTCGGCGCCATATTTTCTCCAGCCTGGTATTACGCTCATGACAATTAATACAGAATACAAGAGAACCTGATGGATGACCTGAAGGAGATCTTCCAAAGTGTCACACGATATCTTTTACAACAAAATATAAATAAGATAAATTTAAGTGTAACATTAATAAGGAAAACTTAAAGCAGGTAAACTTAGTTCGCGACTTAGGTATCATGCTAGACTCTTCCCTACATTTTGATGCACATATTGACAGCATAGTCAGTAAGGCCTTCCGCATGTATGGCTTAGTTATGAGAGCATCGCGTGACTTTGTGCGTCCCTCTACGTACATTCTGTTGTACAAAGCCTTGGTCAGATCACAGTTGGAATATGCGACTCCAATCTGGAATCCTTTCTATATATAATTTAATAATATAATTACTAATTGGAAATGGTGCAGAAAAAAATCTTACGATCAGTAAAGGACAATGGCAGATCTCCATACATCAAAATGTCTGAAATTAAATTGAAGCGAACAGTAATAAAAAATATATCAAAAAATTTGGCGTAAGTAACAGAGTCTATAAATGATTCTATTTTCACTCAGGAAAGGTGGAAAAAGAAGATATCGGTGTTTGAATTTTTAGTTAAGAATGAACAATGTAGGTAAAAGGAAAGTTTATAGTATGAAAGTTAAACAATGAAGGTAGATACCTACGTTTGAATTATCAAATGACATAATATGTCAGATTGACATCAAAACGCGGAAGTATTTTGTAGTATCTAACTGTCACAGCCAAAGACAAAAGCAGAGCTGCACATTTTAAATCGATTTTATGTGAAATCGATACAACTTTAAAACGATGCTGTGACGTTTTTATTTGATTTAAGCGTTGTTTTGCTTCAAAAATATTAGCTTATTGATATAATGTTGATTAAATATTAAATAACTGCATTTTAAATCAACCCAACTCTATAAAGGTCGATCGTATCGATTACTTATTTAATAATCGATACGGCTATAGCACTCACGTCTATTCCTGTCACACCATTGTCTATATTCGTAAGCAATTGGAATGCTTTTTATCATCATAAAATACTCCAGCTTTAAGGAGACAAAGTGAAAATATTAAAAGTCGTAGAGAAAAAAAAACAATTTGTTTTGTTCATATGAAGTTTAAGGTCGCCACAACGAACCTAGACCAAATTCTGCCATTGTTCTTTCAGGTGTTATCGGTCCAAGGTTCCCTACACGGACTTACTCAAGCGGTACCGTTTATTAAGTTTAGAGTCAAGACGATTATTTCTTGGCACAATGATGTTATATGGTTTGTGTAACAATGAATTTGACTGCTTAGATATAACTAATAAATTATGTTATGTAAGTACCTAGAAACGTTTTTCAGCGAGGAGTTCGTGTGCCGCGCTTGTTTCACGTAGATACGTGCAGGACAAACGCCGGTAAGCAGGCGCCTCTCAGTCGCATTGTTGAAACTTATAACAGTCGCTTCACAGATATTGACATGTTCTCTCTATCAAGTAGCAAATTCAAACGATTGGTTATCGAACTGTTATCGTAAATTTAATGTAATCTTTTTTTTTTCCCTTAAGTATGTTTTGCTTCTTAATATAATTTGTGTTAATTTGTGGACAATGGTGCTGGTTATGTGTATATCAATCTAGGTTAAGAAAGCATTTGTAAAATTTTGCATGTAACTGTTTTTTGTCCCGAACAAATAAAATAAAAAATAAAGATAATATACGGTGATATTGTTTATCTAAAAAAGTTTTAAATAAAAGCTCGCGACAGTATATTGTGGAAGCCATTACAATAATATACTAAAAGGTGATCCGTAAAAATAAATATTTGTTTTTACAATGCTCATTTTAGAGTAATTATCAAATTATTTTTAAAATTGATAATTTTTTTGCTTTCAGTACTTAATGTAAATGAACTTTGGCTTTTACAGTAAGCAATTTGGACGAATAGTTTTAAAGTTATCACAATATAATTGACCTAAGCGGAGAGTCATTAAAAGCGCTTACTATGAGTTGGCGCGCTTAAGCGCAACGGGACGGAGGAGCGGCCTGATAAATAGTAACCCTTTCAGTTTTTGATTTTGCTGCTGCCGTTATACTCAGTAGGTACATACTCTTCCATAACTTCAATAATATACCAACATACTAATCTTTACCTGAAGTTTGACGATTACGAAAACAAAAGTATTCTTTATTTGTTTATTTGTATGCTTCACGGCTAATACGCTGAGCCGTTTTTGATGAAATTATATGGATAGTCTGAAACCTGCGGAAGTACATAGGCTACTCTTTATTAAAATATAATGTGGGTGAAGCCGCGGGCGAAAGCCAGTTTTAATATAAATTTCCCCATAAGGTAACAAATTTCAAAAATCCCCATTTAGTGCGCCCCCACACTATCCAAGGAATATACATGACAAATTTCAGGTTCTTGGTTCCAGTAGTTTCGGCTGTGTGTTGTCTGTCAGTCAGTCAGTAACGCCAGGATTTTATATATGCAAATTTAACAGTTTTCCTGAGTCAGACTAAGATCGTATCCTCTATATTGGAACATACGTAAGTGAATATAGCAAGGACCTCCTAGGTGAGGGTCTTCTACATTCGTTAACGCATGTCAAAATTCAAGGCGAAATCTGTTTATCAATGTAAATTGAATAAAGTAACAAATACTCAAAATCAAACTTTACATTTATATCAAGTGATTTGTGATAAGCATCCTCTGAAAATATCTTATTATTAATTCTATACGGCATCCTAAACGTGTTCCTAAACATAAGTAGAACAGAGGAAGTCGTTGGTTTCGCGGCATAAATGTGCGCGTGGGATTGGAAGGTCTCGGGTTCGATTTCCGGGTCGGGCAAAGTGTTATTGGGTTTTTCCGTTAGGAAATTCTGAGTAGCAGCACGGAGTCTGGTAATGTGCCCAGTACGGCAATAAGCTCGCCCCCTATTATGTGGGACCTAAATATTCATGACAAAATGTGGGTGTAATATTACACCTCTGCTTACCCCTTCGGGGATACAGGCGTGAGTCTATAAAAAAAAACATTTATATCAATACAGCCTATAAGCGTTCTTCGAACAACTTTCTCACAACTCCACGGGAGCCAAACAATTTCCCCTCAATCAATCCGCACTCAATTTCCCAAGCCGCGGCCGAATTAATACACGGTTTATATTATTCATTCCCTATAACCCAGCGATACCACGGGAGTTATACCGCAGCGGTATTAAGAAAACAATCGTTCATTCGCCACAGTAATCACATACGTGTTATTCCCGGCACGCAACAAACAATTCTAACAGAAAATACATTTCAATTTTTTATTGTATCTGGTCCGAGGTCCCATAACTTACCTCTCTGAGGCTCGGCCTTCGTATCGATGTGCGTGTACCACGATGCTGCAAAGTAAAACCGGTTTTGTGACGCCTTTTAAAATTGTTCTGGTCAACTGACACAGACTTGCTAAACAGCATTTGACATTGTTTAGATACTACAATTGCTAATTATCTTAATCACTTCTGATATTTTGTCTACATAGTACGTTAACACTAGTTTCTACATTACACCTTTTACATATTACAAATCATATACGAATAATTAATTCTGAATACATTAATGTAAGCGTGTATGCTTTAAATGACACAATAATCTGTCGTCACGACACGGTGAGAACGAGCTCTAACAGAATACTTTGTCGTTTAAATAGTTCATAACAATTTATTCACAGGTAGTAGAGCCTTGCTAATATCAGCATGAATGGGCCGACTCGACCGGGGAATTACTACCCTCTCACAGAAAATTTACGTAAAGTAACATTACCTAAACTGTTGCGTTTCCTTAGGTGAGTGAGAGTGACGGAGAGTGATACCTTCCCCCTTATCCCACTCCACATGTGTCTCCTCTGGTGTTGCTTGTGTCCATGGGCGACGGTAATTGCTTACCATCAGGTGATCCGTCTGTTCCGTTGCAGCATTTTACCATAAAAAAAAATCTCAGCTCGGTCCTCATTCAGTAACAATGTCAGCCAGTTGCGAGAAATGGCCTTCATCAATTCACCCCAATCAAATCGTAGTATCATACAAATCAATAAGAGAACATTCAATAAACCGCAAAGTTCAGTTTGCGTTAAAAGTAACAAACATCAATTCAATCCTGATTAATAAGCTATAATAATATTACTGAAAAGTTGAACAAGATGACTGTTAGTGTTAAAATCTCATTTAACTTCATTGGCAATTTTGTCCAATACGATTTCTTCCTCAATCTATTTTCCTAAATAAAATTTAAGATTTCACTAGACTCAAAAGTATTTCGAAATCTTTAGTGGCTTTCCCTTGTTGTTAATTTTACTGATACGTAAAATTAAATTAAATTTTGTAATTGATAGCCTGGCATGAATTAAATACCAGAATATAAAACGTCCTTTCGTAACAATTCAGAACGTCGTCCGAAAACTCTATTGCATTCCATCCTTGGTTCGGCGCACGATTTTATTTTTCAGTGTCTGCTAAAAGGCAGTTTTGTGCAAACTGGCGGTACAACTGGTTGGATTGTTAATATTCTGTGCTCGGACCGACACGGCCCGGCAACGTGCTGTGACTTCGAGCCGAGCCACTTGCCGATGCAATGTCTTTAATACGAACCATCAATTGAATATGTACATTAGCATGCGGCCGCATGAAAATACACTGTTCATGTTTTTGGAATGTGTGCTGGTTTGTAAGAACTTTGCGGTTTATTGAATGTTCTCTTTTCGATTTGCATGATAATACCTAATAGGGTTAAATTTGATTACGGATAAATCTCGTAAATATTTGATACTGTAGGTTCTGTAACTGAATGCTGAGTTGTAATTATAATGTTATGCACTTTTATAACAGATATTCTATCTGCAGTATCTTCCCAGTCAAGTTTGTGTTGTTTGACGGTTTAGAACGCTTATTTTCTCAGTTCGGATTAGGGTATATCTTTGCCCTTTGTTCAACTTTTCCAGCAGTGGACCACTTTCAGCTGAGATGATGATGAGTGTCATAGTCTACTTTTTACTGCACTGCGTGTGAAGTCTAGTTTTTTAATATCTTTATATATTATAGTCTGAAGTCCCCTTTCCTACCTGTCTGTCTGTATGCACGCGATTAACTCAAGAAGCACCAAGCTGATGTTTGTATGGTTTTCACCAAAAGACAGGGTGATTCCTGATGAAGGTTTAGGTGTAGATATAATTGACGCGAGTGGAGCCGCGGGTGACGTATATTATCTAGTATTTCATAGAAATTCTTCTTCGCCTATGTATTAGATCGACTCACATTATCCAATCTAGCAGTCGAACCGAGAACCTCGAGATAATCCATAAAAGGCATAATTCACACCCCAAAACCATCAAAACAGCAACTGTGCATATTATTTCCAGCCAATAAGGCGTCAAACATACGACCATATTGTGTAGTATCGGCTCGATATCTCGGTGGGATATTATACTAACGATTGTTTGTTGAGACCGTTTTTGGTGTCATTATCATAAATATGCTTTAATCTGTATCGCGTCGTGGGGAATACCCGTACATATGTAACTATTAAGTCATTATTGAAGTTTTAGAACTACAATTTGGAGTAGTTCCACCATCATTCCGAGTACTATATCATTTGTTTAAATTTTCAGCAGCAATGACTATAGATTACAATGTGTTTGGACACTCATAAAGTCCATAGAAAAGTTAAACTGTCTAGAAACTCTGAAAGAATTTAATCAGAAGTATGTTGAAAGAGTTGATAAAGAATTATTGTGCGACTTCGCTTGTTAACAAAGCGAGAAACACGTGGAGGAAAATATATTATGGTGAGAAGAGATAAGCACAACGGTTTAGAACATAAAGTAGGGCCTAAATTGTGAACCTGAGCTTGTGTCCAGAAATACGTAAAGCGGTAATGCCTACACTCACGATCATCAATAAAATTGGATATATTATTATTATAGACACATATTGTGGATAAGTTTCACGCAAGCATATACGTGTTCAAACAAAGATTTGCCTCAGGTGGTAATCAAGCCTATGGCTACCAGCTTTGTAGTCAGTGTCACTAATCACAAACAGCTATTATAAAATATCTAACAGGCAATTGACGAGATTGAACTTGAAACCTTACCGAACCCCAATTCGACCATGAAATATCTACACAGCTTGCCTCACCTACAGCTTAATTATTATCTAAACAAATACAGGAATGTGGTAGAGTCGCGTGTAAAGAACACGTAAATACGCGAGTGACGTGTCCAGTGCGAGTTACTGGCCTCCCGACTCGACTCACCTCTCTTTATGATAGGAAGCCACCCCGCTGGGCATGATAAAGCCACTAGTATATGAAGCATCAATATTTATGTATGTTTATCGAGTTATAGCGGCTAGGGATTCGGATGTTTATGCATAAATGTGTCACAGGTCTGGAAGGATCTAAAATATGTTTGTGTGAATAATTTAATGAATATAACGATCGAAATTTGCTAATAAAACTTTTGAAATAATGTACATACATACATACATACATAGACTCACGCCTGTTTCCCCGAAGGAGTAGGCAGAGGCATATTTAACGCCCACTTTTCGCCAGTGTTTTGATCCCACGTAATAGGTGGCGAGCCTATTGCTGCTTATCGGGATATTTTGTTTGCCAGAGCCTCGTCCGTTGATCGGCAGGTGCACCACTTGCAGGTGAGGTTGGCTTGGGACCCTAAGTTCTTGGTGGGATCCCTATGCACCCTGAAATAATGTCTATCAAAAAAACTCATTTATTGTATGTACTCGTACTAACTGCGGTCCACGTTTCCACCTGCTGATTCATATTGCATTTTTAATGCTCCCGAGGATCCTATTATGAGGTTACATAGAGAAAAATTCATTTTTCAAATCCAATAAATAATGTTTAGATTTACGTAATAAATAAAGTTTCCAAGATTAACGCGTTCAAACAGACATTAGAGTAGACTACACTTCTTTTTGTCTAATCAAGTATTAAAATAAGTTTTATCTTTGCAACTGAACTAAATGCCTTCGTAACCTGAATGTTTGATTACAATGTGAAACATTCACTCAAACAAAAGAAAACATCACTGTAAAACAACAAAAAATGGCACACAATTATCTCACGAAAATTAACAGAAAATTATTTTAAAGACCGCTCCCATTACCTTAATGAATTCTTTAGCACATGACTTGAAAATACGGTTGCCTCTGTGGTAGTACATTATGCCACAAACTACACATTTGAAGCCATTGCACTTCAAAAGCATTTAAAATTAATTACCGACGCATGACCTCTTAATTCACTTGGTGAGGCAAATAATCGACGAAATATTAACTACGTTTATGTAGTTTGACGTTTAGTCCGGGCCTTATATGTGGAAAATGCAATACCTATAAGTAGGTAGACTAAAGATATACTTCTGATTCTGATCTGCCTAGCCTTATCTCAATTCCAACCGGATTGGATTTGATAAAATATTAGCTTTACCACAGAGCGATTGCCTGATTGACCTCCTCAACCCGATATGCTATGGTTTGGACAGTGTCAGATTATTCAGAGGTACTGACTCCCTATAACGACTGTCAAAGAACTTCATGACAGCCGGGACCACGGCTTACCGTGTTTTCCGTGGTACGGGACAAGCGATGATGAAGAACGAAACGTCAGTGGTGCGCGCCGTGGATTCGAACCCGCTACCCTCTGCGTTGTAGTCTGCTGGTATCTAAGCTTTATACTAAAGATATATTTCTATTAGACTTAATCCCAGCTTTAGAGTTAAAAACATTCAAAATCTAACACTATGTCTGGTTTTATATTTATGCCTTAAATGTCTGAAAACGTTGCATTGTGTGAAGTGCATTAATGCTGAAGCACGTTTAGATCGGACGTAGTTGATGCTTTTATCTGAAGCAATACAACATTCATGAAACCTATGACGGTTATCAGTTCTGTGTTTGGGTGCAAAATTGCAAAAGCAAAAAAAAGGTGAAGCTGTATACGAGTTTCCAGCTTATTATCTCAAATTCCGAGGTGAAACCCTAAAGTGACTGGACTATGTGGTAAGACTTCTATAAAATGGCTCAACCAATATTAATGATTTGCTTGTGTATATCATAGGTCGTAAAGTATATTTCATACCGCTATGAAAACAAATAATTCATATACTAAAAACAATGTTTGTCGGATCAGCTAGTACTCGTTGATTAATTAAACAGCCTCACTAACGTCCGGTTTCAATATTCGATCTATCCATGGATTTCAGGATTTGAGATAAGTGTTTGAAATAATATTTTGTATGAAGCTTATGTCAAATATGTATCTCGAAGGTCCAAATCCATGGATAGATCGGATATTATTGAATTCAGCGATAAGATGGATACTAAAATTCGCGGCAATACATTTAAAAATGTAAGTTGATTCTCTGTGGTATTTCCAGTATCGGGCTTTTCCAACAGTGTCGAATTGCAGACGATTTTAGCGTCCCCATTGGCATAATCCTCTTTTGACGTAAACTCGCTCCAGTATTTCTAATTCTCGTTTTTTTCGCAAAGGAAACTCACAAAAACCGCCGCAGTTAGGCAATTTCGTTTGTTTCCAACGTTTCATCTATCGATATCATATAACTGTTATCTATAAGTTTGTTTTGACTGGTAGAGCGGTGCAATTATAGATTAGTAGTTATGAATTCGTGTAATTCGAGACCACGATTTGACAAACTTAGTGTAGGGAGTCCTGTAGCCAGATATTCATAGGGCAGCGAGCAGGGACTGGAAGAGGACAGCTGAAGACCGAGCTCATTGGCGCACCATAGGAGAGGCTTACGTGCTGGACTAATATCGGCTGATGATGATGTTGATAATGTAATGTAGCTTTGTCCCTTTCCACAGATTGGTCAATCTTGCAAAGTAGTGTTTCAGTCCATGTCTTATTCATGTTCTTCACAATCGCGACACAACATAATTGTAATTTCTTGTGGTGTCGCGTCGTTTGTTGTGACCTATTATTGTTGTCGCGTCGCGTCGCATCGCGTCACGTCGCCGGCTTGAACCGTGCCGAGCCCAATTCATTCACACGGCAAACACCAGTTTTCACTGATTGCGAATATTTGACCACCGGACTGGTATCGTCTGCAAAAAAACAAGATGATAATTATAAAAAAATATTTTTAGATCATGTAGTAATATCACAAATCATTTATTTACTAACAAACAAATTTCAACTTAGTCTTAAAATATTATACTAAAAGATACATACTGAACATACAAAGAATTTTATATAGAACAGACAAGAAAATTATTTAGAGGGCGTCATGAAAGTTCTTCAAATCGCCGTCAACTAAAAGCACGATCCCAGAACGTAAAACGTAGGAGTAATTATATGTCAGAACTTTGTTGAGCTATTGAAATCTAGGTGGTATACAAATATTTATAAACTTGACGTTATCTGACTCTTAATATTTACATATATATATATATATTTAAATCGCGGAAGACTTCTTGCGTCTTTTCAAAGTCCAACCTTGTGGCGTCTACCACTGTTAATGAGATTTCAATTGTTAATTGTGCGAATATAGTTACACTTTTGTCATGTGAATTCCATTATCAACAAGAAATTTTGATTCACCCATCCTATTCAATATATACAATCAATACATAGTGAGGCTTACTTGCGATAACTGGGAGGGAGGCATCACCGTTGGTGGACGCAAAATCTGTAATTTGCGTTATGCAGACGACACCGCCTTGCTAGCGTCAGATGACGCCGAGATGATCACCCTACTGGATAGGATGGAGTGCATCAGCGGTGAACTAGGACTCTCGATAAACAGGTCCAAAACCAAAATCATGGTCATAGATCGCACAGGCAAGCTTTACCCCACTGGGTCACTCAATTTAGAGACGGTTATCAGCTTTATATACCTGGGTTCCAACATTAGTAATGGCTCTTGTGAATCTGAGGTGCAAAGAAGGATCGGAATGGCAAAAGTCAAGAATATCTCTCTGAAAACCAAGATCAATCTTGTACTCACTCTGGTGTTCTCCCTATTCTTGTATGGCGCAGAGACATGGACCTTGAAGAAAGCTGACCGTGATCGCATTTATGCTTTCGAGATGTGGTGCTGGAGAAAGATGCCGGGCATCCCCTGGACAGCACACTGCACCAACGTATCGATCATACAGGAGCTCAAGATCCAGACGAGGCTTTCCACTATCTGCCTGCGCAGAGTTCTAGAGTACTTCAGGCACGAGGAAAGACAGTGATAACTTGGAAAAGTTAATAATCACTGGCAAAGTAGAAGGAAAAAGACCGAGAGGCAGAAGCCCGATCCGTTGGACCGACCAGATCCGCACGACTCTTAACGCCACGGTATCGTGTACCGCGGTGTTAAGAGTCGTGCGGATTGCTCTCCACTCGGCAGCAGATAGGAATAGATGGCGGGAAGTGGTCCGCAACAGACTGTTTCCACGAGGTGGTCAGAAGAAGGTTATCCAATCTCGAGTAAATAGGTAGGTAGGTCTTCTGGGTTAGTGCGCTACAACCTTGACAACACATTTGCTTAACATCAGGCAGTATGTAGTACACCGATATGGTAAGAAAAAAAATGTCAACTCAATTATGACTGTAATAAGCTTTTTTATCCCGGATTACGCTCGTATTTAATAAGGGTGCATGGCATTGAACCCAAACAAGTCGAGCAAAAAAGCACAGTCGTAAGTTTTACTTTCTTCTCTCTGTAGCTTCGTTCTGAATAAAGCTAGACATCTGAACATTTCGTTATCAAGAGAACGTCTTTATAATCTTCAACGGTCTTCACAAAATTCTAGGGTACTTCTAGCAGACTTTTAATGATTATTATCATTTAGCCTAAAAAACTAAAAATAAATCCTTAAACTTTTAGAAAAATTCAAACAAATGTACCTTTTTACATTTGGTCTAGTTTTCATATTTTAGAATCTACACAAATAAGTTTCTGAACCTTTGTAGTATGTGAATTAGGTATTAATTACTCCACCAAGATAACGTTGCGGTTTAGAATTCGGAATTCAGTCTATGTCCCTACTAGATTCAAATATTTTTGGCTCTCTAGAAGTACTCAGGGGGCAGCGATAGCCTAGTTGAGATACCAACAGACTGCCATGCAGAGGGTATCGGGTTCGAATCTACGGCGCGCACCAATGACTTTTCAGAGTTATGTGCGTATTGAATTGTTAATTATCGCTTGTCCCGTGCCTCGGCGAGCACGTTAAGCCGTTGGTCCCGGTTGTCATGAAGAAAAGGTCCCGGTTGAAATGGCACGGGGGGAGGGGCACGGATGGGGTACGGATGGAGTTTCACGCTGGGGAGCAGGGTAGAATAACCCCCCATGAGGAGAGATGTTTGTTATAGACCATCACTAGCAAAAAGAAGTGAGATCTCAATAAAAGCATTGCATGTAAAAAGAACAACAACTCGAGCAACTGTTCTTCAGTATATAGTTGTGAGATCAAATATGGTAACTAATAGTACCTACCTTAAACGGTCATAACGGCTGGAACACGAAAGTGTACGGTATAGATAAATATATTAGTTTAAGAGGAAGCAGCATTCTCAAGACAATATATGGACTACATACAGAAAAAATATTCGGTATCAATATAACCTCTAATGTAGTAGGAAGTCATTAAATTAATGGAATGCTTATATTAAATACAGGAAAATATGCGGAACCGATATAAACTTAAATTGAGATGGATGCAGGAAAATCTGTAATACATATAGAACATATTCAGAAATATACAGTGCGTCACATTATTTCCATTATGAACGGACGCCAGAAACCAGCGAGAATTATTTGAAATTGAATATCTTCATTTCGTGTTTAATCAAAATTTCTTGTTGATAATGGAATTCACATGACAAAAGTGTAACTATATTCGCACAATTAACAATTGAAATCTCATTAACAGTGGTAGACGCCACAAGGTTGGACTTTGAAAAGACGCAAGAAGTCTTCCGCGATTTAAATATATATATATATATGTAAATATTAAGAGTCAGATAACGTCAAGTTTATAAATATTTGTATACCACCTAGATTTCAATAGCTCAACAAAGTTCTGACATATAATTACTCCTACGTTTTACGTTCTGGGATCGTGCTTTTAGTTGACGGCGATTTGAAGAACTTTCATGACGCCCTCTAAATAATTTTCTTGTCTGTTCTATATAAAATTCTTTGTATGTTCAGTATGTATCTTTTAGTATAATATTTTAAGACTAAGTTGAAATTTGTTTGTTAGTAAATAAATGATTTGTGATATTACTACATGATCTAAAAATATTTTTTTATAATTATCATCTTGTTTTTTTGCAGACGATACCAGTCCGGTGGTCAAATATTCGCAAACACCAGTTTTCACTGATTGCGAATATTTGACCACCGGACTGGTATCGTCTGCAAAAAAACAAGATGATAATTATAAAAAAATATTTTTAGATCATGTAGTAATATCACAAATCATTTATTTACTAACAAACAAATTTCAACTTAGTCTTAAAATATTATACTAAAAGATACATACTGAACATACAAAGAATTTTATATAGAACAGACAAGAAAATTATTTAGAGGGCGTCATGAAAGTTCTTCAAATCGCCGTCAACTAAAAGCACGATCCCAGAACGTAAAACGTAGGAGTAATTATATGTCAGAACTTTGTTGAGCTATTGAAATCTAGGTGGTATACAAATATTTATAAACTTGACGTTATCTGACTCTTAATATTTACATATATATATATATATTTAAATCGCGGAAGACTTCTTGCGTCTTTTCAAAGTCCAACCTTGTGGCGTCTACCACTGTTAATGAGATTTCAATTGTTAATTGTGCGAATATAGTTACACTTTTGTCATGTGAATTCCATTATCAACAAGAAATTTTGATTAAACACGAAATGAAGATATTCAATTTCAAATAATTCTCGCTGGTTTCTGGCGTCCGTTCATAATGGAAATAATGTGACGCACTGTATATTTCTGAATATGTTCTATATGTATTACAGATTTTCCTGCATCCATCTCAATTTAAGTTTATATCGGTTCCGCATATTTTCCTGTATTTAATATAAGCATTCCATTAATTTAATGACTTCCTACTACATTAGAGGTTATATTGATACCGAATATTTTTTCTGTATGTAGTCCATATATTGTCTTGAGAATGCTGCTTCCTCTTAAACTAATATATTTATCTATACCGTACACTTTCGTGTTCCAGCCGTTATGACCGTTTAAGGTAGGTACTATTAGTTACCATATTTGATCTCACAACTATATACTGAAGAACAGTTGCTCGAGTTGTTGTTCTTTTTACATGCAATGCTTTTATTGAGATCTCACTTCTTTTTGCTAGTGATGGTCTATAACAAACATCTCTCCTCATGGGGGGTTATTCTACCCTGCTCCCCAGCGTGAAACTCCATCCGTACCCCATCCGTGCCCCTCCCCCCGTGCCATTTCAACCGGGACCTTTTCTTCATGACAACCGGGACCAACGGCTTAACGTGCTCGCCGAGGCACGGGACAAGCGATAATTAACAATTCAATACGCACATAACTCTGAAAAGTCATTGGTGCGCGCCGTAGATTCGAACCCGATACCCTCTGCATGGCAGTCTGTTGGTATCTCAACTAGGCTATCGCTGCCCCCTGAGTACTTCTAGAGAGCCAAAAATATTTGAATCTAGTAGGGACATAGACTGAATTCCGAATTCTAAACCGCAACGTTATCTTGGTGGAGTAATTAATACCTAATTCACATACTACAAAGGTTCAGAAACTTATTTGTGTAGATTCTAAAATATGAAAACTAGACCAAATGTAAAAAGGTACATTTGTTTGAATTTTTCTAAAAGTTTAAGGATTTATTTTTAGTTTTTTAGGCTAAATGATAATAATCATTAAAAGTCTGCTAGAAGTACCCTAGAATTTTGTGAAGACCGTTGAAGATTATAAAGACGTTCTCTTGATAACGAAATGTTCAGATGTCTAGCTTTATTCAGAACGAAGCTACAGAGAGAAGAAAGTAAAACTTACGACTGTGCTTTTTTGCTCGACTTGTTTGGGTTCAATGCCATGCACCCTTATTAAATACGAGCGTAATCCGGGATAAAAAAGCTTATTACAGTCATAATTGAGTTGACATTTTTTTTCTTACCATATCGGTGTACTACATACTGCCTGATGTTAAGCAAATGTGTTGTCAAGGTTGTAGCGCACTAACCCAGAAGACCTACCTACCTATTTACTCGAGATTGGATAACCTTCTTCTGACCACCTCGTGGAAACAGTCTGTTGCGGACCACTTCCCGCCATCTATTCCTATCTGCTGCCGAGTGGAGAGCAATCCGCACGACTCTTAACACCGCGGTACACGATACCGTGGCGTTAAGAGTCGTGCGGATCTGGTCGGTCCAACGGATCGGGCTTCTGCCTCTCGGTCTTTTTCCTTCTACTTTGCCAGTGATTATTAACTTTTCCAAGTTATCACTGTCTTTCCTCGTGCCTGAAGTACTCTAGAACTCTGCGCAGGCAGATAGTGGAAAGCCTCGTCTGGATCTTGAGCTCCTGTATGATCGATACGTTGGTGCAGTGTGCTGTCCAGGGGATGCCCGGCATCTTTCTCCAGCACCACATCTCGAAAGCATAAATGCGATCACGGTCAGCTTTCTTCAAGGTCCATGTCTCTGCGCCATACAAGAATAGGGAGAACACCAGAGTGAGTACAAGATTGATCTTGGTTTTCAGAGAGATATTCTTGACTTTTGCCATTCCGATCCTTCTTTGCACCTCAGATTCACAAGAGCCATTACTAATGTTGGAACCCAGGTATATAAAGCTGATAACCGTCTCTAAATTGAGTGACCCAGTGGGGTAAAGCTTGCCTGTGCGATCTATGACCATGATTTTGGTTTTGGACCTGTTTATCGAGAGTCCTAGTTCACCGCTGATGCACTCCATCCTATCCAGTAGGGTGATCATCTCGGCGTCATCTGACGCTAGCAAGGCGGTGTCGTCTGCATAACGCAAATTACAGATTTTGCGTCCACCAACGGTGATGCCTCCCTCCCAGTTATCGCAAGTAAGCCTCACTATGTATTGATTGTATATATTGAATAGGATGGGTGAAAGGATGCAGCCTTGTCAAACTCCTTTTTCAAAACTGAATGTTTTAGATTTTGTACCGTCAATCCTCACCACACCTTGGCTCTTGTGATATAAAGATTGCAGAACTTAAATAGAAAAAAATTATGTATGTACGGATTTGATGGACCACTCTACAAGTGGATAAAATCATACTTAAGCTATCGTGACTTTAGGGTTGTATTAAATGGCTTCAAATTATCCACACGCTCCATAACTTCAGGAGTACCTCAAGGATCACACTTAGGGCCATTATTATTTAACATGTTTATCAATGACCTACCGGACTTCTTTCACTATGCTATTCCTGCTATTCGCACATTACCTTAAAATGTTTAAAACTGGAGAGTCACTTAATGAGGCCCTACTTCTTCAGAAAGATCTGGATTTGTTGTCTATATGGTGTAATAACAATGGTATGCAATTGGATCCAAATAAATGTTAGTTTATGAAGTTTACTCGTAAGATTAACGAAATAACATCAAAATACTCGATCAACGGCGTAGAATTAAATGAATGTGATTGTGTTAGAGATTTAGGCGTTTTGTTAGACAAGAAGTTAACCTTTGTACCTCATTTGGACATGATCATTAGGAAAGCATCTAGATCTCTGGGCTTATTATAAGAAATGGAAAGAATTTTCTAGCAAGCCTCATACAAATTTTTTATTATACAATACTTTGTGAGAAGTGATTTAGAATACTGTAGTGTTGTTTGGCGACCGCATTATGCCGTTCACATTTTAAGGCTAGAAAGAATTCAAAAAAGATTTCTGTGGCACTTGTCGCCCTCGCGTTACCCAAGAATGGTTTCTTATCAGGATAAACTTAAAAAATACAGAATGGAAACACTTGAAAAGAGAAGAAAATATTTAGATCTGGTTTACTTATATAAACTTGTCCGCAACAAACTTGACGGTACACAACTCCTTCATAGAATAAATTTTAGAGTGCCATACAAATATCCTAGAGTATACATCAGTCTCCTTTATCCGCCACCCAGAAGAACTGTTTGAGGCTCTACCTCTCCTGTCCCTCGCATGTGCAAGTTATTTAACCTCTGCAATCACGATGTTATATATATTTGCTGATTCTCTTACTAAATATCGCAAAACGGTAAAATGTAATGCTTTCTTATAAATGTATTTTTATTTCTGTATGCTTGGCGAATTTTTGTATCAGAAAAAGGTATGCTACGTAAAAAAAACCGAACTGTAATCCGTACTTTCTTTTAACTTATCATTAGTAATACTTACTTATGTTTGTTATTGTAAGTGTAAGTGGTGTTTGCTTATAATTGGATGTAACGGTTACTCTAGAACGTAAGATGTTTATAATATTTGCTTGTATTACTGTTACATTTGTTAGCAAACCTAAATAAATAAATAAATAAGAATAGACAATCCCAGTTGACAAAGTCAAATGCCCTACTATAGTCAATGAATACAGATTTACATAATAGAAGCGCATTTCTTAAGGATTTCGTGTGCCGATTCCAATTGGCGAGTTGGCAGGTGTCGTCAGTTCGCATAAAGTAAGGAAGTAATAGAGACCGCATTAAAATAGCAACCTTACCCAATATATTTACTTCACTCTGACTTATGATTTTTTCTCATGTAAGAGAAAGATAAATATACAAATGTCATTTCGAATCTTCGAAATTGTCGTAAATTTTAACTAGACTAGTAATGTGCTTACTCAAAATGAATTTCGATAAAATATCGATAATGTTTGCAATAAATCCTTAGATTTAGTTTACTCAGAATGAATATCAATTGAATGTTGATAAATCCACAGATAAAGTAAAATATGTGATTAAATCCAGCTTATACTTAAACACTAGTAAATAAGTTACATATATAATATATTTTTAAATTACCTTTTTAAGGTGAATAAAGCAATTGATATTCATAATATGACTAATAATCACTACCTACATGCAATGATAGGATCAATGATGAGATCATTACCACGTAATGGTTTTCGAAAACAAAACCACGTTACGTATTTCAGACTTTTGGAAGTTATATGCTTATTATTTAGAAACTTATCACGATCGTCAAGTGTTTCTCTAAAATCTTCCAAACTAAATTAGACCTTTTCAAATTGAAGGGAGGCACGAGCCCAGTATGCTTAGTTACATAATTATATTAAATCACCAATTGAGAGCAGGCTGCAGTAATAAGTGAGTTAACTAATAGATTAGAAATAAAATTTAACTTCAGGGTCAATTTTAAATAAAATATTTCACACATAATGGATCACATTTATTTAAGGTAAAATAGAAAAAGTCACTGACAGTGTCATTGGCTTAGTTAGAAAAAAAAACTAAAATCTTTAGTTCCAAGGATATAGCGGACTATGTATTTAACAAGACACAAGTAACAATTGTGCCTGAAAAAATTAATATGAAGAGATCTAAGGCTACGAAGCATACAAATTTTTGATACCAAAGGCGAAATTAACAATATTTATGGATGAGAATATGTGGCCAGAAGGTGTATCCTTCAGGCAATTTATTGTTTTCAAAAAACAACTCAATGGATAAGCCCGTGAACATAACAAGCTTTAATTGTAAATGCGTTATGACGTCTGTTGACTGTGTCAGACGACTGTGCGCATCTGCGGACATTATAGCACTGCAGGAGACCTGGCTCATGCCCCACGACTTGGCCTTTTGGGTAGTATAAACCATGAATTCGCTTTCACCGGAACTTCAGCAGTGGATACGTCGGCGGGTGTGGTACGGGGACGCCCCTACGGGGGTGTGGCACTTCTGTGGCGTAAAAACTTGTTCTCGTCGGTTAGTGTGATTCAGTGTAAAAGTGTGCGTATCGCGGCAATTAAAGTGAATCTGTGTGACAGAGATATACTAATATTCTCTGTGTATATGCCTACCAATGCAAGTGTAAATCTTATTGAGTTTACGGACAGCCTAAGTGAAATTGCGGCTATAATCGAAATAAATAATATCGAAACGGCGTATATTCTTGGCGATTATAACGCTCATACGGGTGAGCTGTTTCATAGTGAACTACTTGGGTTCTGTGACGAGCAAAACTGGTCTTGTGCTGATCTCGAGCGCCTGCCACGTGACTCATACACGTTTGTGAGCGATGCGCACGGCTGTAGGCGCTGGCTTGATCATTGTGTTACTACAGAGGCCGCTCTACGGACAATTGATAACATTAAGATACTGTACGATGTGTATTGGTCGGATCACCTGCCCTTACAGATAGAATGTAACTTAAGACTAATTACACCGAACATAGTTTTACCTACATCTTCTTGTAATAATATTATCTGGGGGCAGCGTGATACATACCAGATAGATATATATATGAAAAAATGTGTAACATTGGCTTACGAGAAATAGTTTTTCCATCTGAGTTCAGGTACTGTGCTGACTTTCACTGTAACAACACTGGTCATAAGGTTGTCTTGGACGATATGTATACCAAAATGATATCGATTCGAACTGTAGTGCGACAGCTAATTAGCTTAGGAAATATAAACCGTTACTGGGATGGAACAAACATGTAAAAACAGCTTACGAGGAGGCTCGACACGCTTTTCAAATATGGCAATTATGTGGCTCACGGATACTGGCATTGAATTTGATACAATGCGTAATACAAGAAAAATGTTTAAAAGAAAATTAAAGTCATGTCGGAAAAATGAAAAACAAATTAAATTAGATATTATTGCAGAAAATCACAAATCTAAAGACTTTGCCAACTTTTGGAAAAACACAAATAAGTTAAATCCTAGGTCCAGCCTTCGCGTAAGTGTTGGTGGTAAGCATGACCCTAAAAATATTGCAAATGTGTTTTTAAACCAGTTTAAAGTGATGCCCTTGACGGAGTCGTTGGTTGATGTAACGCAGTCGCCGGTGCTAGGCGCTGACGTGAACATGAAGCTGGGAGTGAAGTTCTCTGCTAAAGATGTCGAACAAGTTATTAAAAAGATGACAAAAGGTAAGTCGCCTGGACATGATCACCTCAGCGTCGAGCACCTCAAGTATGCGGGTTCACATTTGCCAAGAGTATTGGCTATGTTTTTTAGTATGTATATAAACCATTCGTATTTGCCTAAATCTTTTATGAAAACTGTTGTCGTACCTATAATAAAGAACAAAACCGGTGACGCAGCTGATCCAACCAACTATAGGCCCATATCTCTAGCAACCATCATAGCCAAGGTACTGGATAGTCTGCTGGATACATATACGGCCCCCAAATTAATTTTGCACGACGCGCAGTTTGGCTTCAGACCCGGGTTGTCGACAGAAAGTGCAATTGTGTGTCTCAAGCAGACTGTCCGGTATTACACGGATAGAAAAACGCCGGTTTATGCGTGTTTCTTGGATCTCTCTAAGGCATTTGACCTTGTGTCTTATGACCTTCTATGGAAGAAATTAAGAAACGAGAGTGAAGTAGACGCCGGCATAATAAGTCTATTACAATTTTGGTACGCTAATCAGATAAATACCGTTAGATGGGCAGGTACCATGTCTGAAGAATACAGTTTGAAATGTGGGGTGAGGCAGGGGGGAATTACCTCCCCTCGCCTCTTTAATCTGTATGTAAACCAGCTGATTGTTGGGCTCAGCAATGCCCGTGTCGGCTGTCATGTTGATGGTGTTGCTTGGCCCATCAATTAGCTCAGTGAGAAGGCTGTTGAAGTTGTGTGAGGACTACGCCGTGGCTCATGGGCTCAGGTACAACGTGAGTAAAAGATAGTTGCTTGTTTTTAAAGTCGGTGCCAAAAGTGACTTAAATGTACCGCACGTCTCACTAGCAGGCACACCACTGAAGCGGGTTACAAAGTTTAAGTACCGGGGTCACTAGGTCACCGAGGATCTATGTGACGACTTTGACATAGAGAGCTGCGCATACAGTGCTTTCAGGATGCTTGCCAACGCGAGGGTTGATGACTTCTATGCCATAATACGGAAGCGATGCGCCTCGCTATAGGACATGCGCCAGCTCCCACGGCATGCTGAAAGCATTGTCAAACCGCTGGGACTGTCAGATGCTCGGCCGATGGGTGAGACTACACACCCAATTAAATTAAATATAGGTATCATATTGTTTGTTGTATAAGTCTGAGTGTCCCGTGATTTTGTGTTTATCTGTGTTGTATTATCATTTGTATTTATGTAGTTATGTATGTTTTACTAACAATAGTCTATAAGTCGTTTTGTAATACTAATCCTATGGACCTAACAGTCTGCAAATAAATGAATATTATTATTATTATCATTATTATGTTTCTCTTTTTCACGGCTATTCTTCTAACATTTGGTGTTAGAAGAATAACCGGTCCTTTGGGAGGCCTACACGGGGATATGGATCCAACGTGCAGAGGCCCGTAGAGAGTTTTAATCTAAAATGGGATGGGACACATGCCGCGGAGCCTCCACAACTGCACTACTGAGTACAGCTATGGACTAGCCGCATCACGTGTAGGGCTATTGTTTTTAGTGGATCTACTGAATACGGGTTATGGGGATGGGTGTTTAGTGAACTGGTAATTAATGCTATGGTACTTAATACTGGTAATTATTATCATTATTATTATTATTATTCACTTTATTTATCATACTTCTCATAATTCATTTTATATTCATAAACTACATTTATAAAAAAAAAACGTTTAAAAATATAAAAGGGACCACGGAGACCCACCGGTGTCGGGTACAGGGACCAAGCCACCGGTGGTTAGGGCCTCAGAGACAGGAACTTCCTCACGATGCGTGCCGTGTCGAGAAGAACTGCCTTCTGAATCAAGGACTTGATCCAGCTGCCTAGTGCGAGCCTCTTTAGGTGTTGATCGAGGCTCTTGGCGATTAGCCCATTTACCGACACGACTGTCGGCACAATGATCGCCGAATCCACATCCCACATGTCAACAATCTCGTGAGCTAGGTCCAAATATTTAATCTCCTTCTCTTTTTCTGCCTTCACGAGATTGCCGTCATGCGGTATGGTGATATCGATTATCATTGCGAGTCGCTCTGCTCGGTCTATCACTACAATATCAGGCTTATTGGCTACAATAGTCCTGTCTGTAATGATAGACCGATCCCAGTACAACAATGCACGACCATTCTCGAGAACTGGGTCGGGCACATATCTGTAGTACGGTACCTCTGAACCAACGAGATTATATTTAAGGGCTAGTTGCTGATGGATTATCCTGGCCACTTGGTTGTGTCTGTGCAAATACTGACCGTTGGCAAGACTCGAACAACCGGACACTATATGCCTGAGGGATTCCCCGGGTTGGTGACACGCCCGACATATGTCAACCGTCCCATCCCTCAGAATATACTTCCGGTAGTTGTTTGTCATGACAACTTCGTCCATAATTGCAAAGACAAAACCTTCGGTTTCTCCAAAGAGATCACCGAATCGCAGCCAGGAGATGGAAGCTTTAAAATTCACATCGGGCCCATGTAAGGCCCGGTAGAATCGTCCATGCAGCTCCTTGCCCCTCCATACTTCCCGTCGGTCCTCAGTACTAAGTACTGCCGGTTTGTGCCAGTTCTCTCTAGCCAGAGCGAGCGGGGTAAGTCCGGTATCAATTGTGACTACATCACGATGCATATCCACACTCATCTGCAGAAAATAATCTCTGAGGTTGCACACCTCGCGGTTGTGGAGGGTCTTAGCACATAAAAAGCCTCGACCCCCACATTTCCGCGGGATGTACAACCTCATTACCGATGAGCGTGGATGATGCATACGAGATGCAGTCAGCATTGAACGGACTTTTCTATCCAGGGCATCTAGTTCAGTCTGGGTCCACCTGAGTATGCCGAAGGAATACATTAGGACTGGCATGGCCCACCCGTTGCAGGCCCGCACCTTGTTGCCACCTGATAAAAGACTGTTAAGTACTTTTCTCAGGCGGCTAAAGAACCGAGCCTGCAACGCCTGTTTCATGTCAGTCTCAGATATATTCAAAGACTGCGACATACCCAGGTATTTGTAGGTCTCAGTCGGGGAGAGGGATCTAAGTTGTATGGAATCTGAGAGTTGTATCCCTGCAGATTCCATAATCTTGCCTCTCTTCACATGCATGACCGCACATTTATCCACACCAAATTCCATCCTGATAGAATTACTAAAGGTTTCAGTTACCTTAAGTAATGCAGTCAGTTGGAATTTGTTGGCGGCAAATAATTTCAG
Source organism: Euclidia mi (assembly GCA_944739405.2). Classification (NCBI taxonomy): domain Eukaryota; kingdom Metazoa; phylum Arthropoda; class Insecta; order Lepidoptera; family Erebidae; genus Euclidia; species Euclidia mi. The sequence goes on along the minus strand of OX123184.2, from coordinate 13,420,221 downwards.
GTCATCCATGAAAAGGAGGTGAGATGTAACATGACCTCCTCTCCTGAACTGATAGCCTAGCCCTGAAGCCTCTAATAAGGTACTTAGAGGGTTCAGGGCCAGGCAAAACCACAAAGGACTCAGGCTGTCGCCCTGGAATATACCTCGCTTGATCATTATGGGAGCGCCGCAACCCAAGGTCGATCGACACCCTGGATAGCGCAATACAGTCCTCCATTGCCCCATACACGCCCTTAAGAAGGTGCATAGAGTTGTATCTACTTTGTACAACTCTAGCACCCTCAAAAGCCACGCATGAGGCACGGAGTCGTATGCCTTTTTGTAATCTATCCAGCATGTCGATAGATTCTTCCGGTTACGGCGCACCTGTTGGCTAATGGCCATGTCTATCAGAAGGAGCTCTTTAGTACCACGAGCCCCACTCTTACATCCATTTTGAGAAACAGATAAAATTGAATTATCAAATATATGTTTAGATAATTTCGTTCTCAAAATGGATGTAAGAAGTTTATATAAAGTTGGTAAGCACGTAATTGGCCTATAATTCTTGGGGTCCGTGGTACTACCAGACTTATAAAGTAGGTGTGTAACGCCGGATGTTAAAAAATCAGGCAGCGACCCTGATTCCAATGATGATTGAAATTGAGATGCTAAGCAAGCATGCGAACTTCGGAGCCATTTAAGCCAAAAATTGTGCAGTCCGTCTGGTCCCGCTGACTTCCAATTTTGTAAAGGACGGACTGCACTGGCTATGTCGTCAGTTATTATATTTATTGGCTCCATAGATGGAATTCGTTCACATGCTCGCTCAACATCCCCAATCCAATCACCCTCTTCATGGTTGACGGGCATCGACCAGATGCTGCGCCAAAATGTGACAGTGGCATCATCATCCGGTCGACACCCATCACCATTACTGGCCGAGGAATCAGGGTGCTCCCATCCCCGGTACACACACTTTTCGTCTCTTTGGAATGTGCGATTCAGGCAATATCGATCCACTCTTTTTTTATATCGCCGAATACGGTTTGCCCATGCATAAAGCTTTTGTTTTAGCAAGTCGATGCGCTCTGTAACTCGAGACAAATAGTCTTGGGAACTGATACCAGTTCCCGCGAAGGCCCGAGTCACAAAGCGCATCACTCTCGGTCGTGTATTACCGGTTTTAAAAGATGACAGCTTGCCAATGAGTGCCCTAGTCTCAGCGATACGACTCTCAATCCTGCGTTGCCATGCTGGCACCATAACGGACCGTCGAGTAGCGGTATTATCTACAGGAAATTTAACTCCCGCTACTCGACATGCCGTAACAGCCGCACAATACAGGATTGACTGTGTATCGCTGAGATTTTCACTATTGTCAAAATAGATTGACAATAGTGAATCCAAGGCACTCACTAGCGCTATGTTTTTCTTATGCATGGGCAACCGAGGCAAACGAGGCCGAATACTTGGATTCATGGATCGGTATTCCCCAATAGCACATTCCAAAGCGCTCCTTAACTGATCATTGTACTGGGTACTTACATGAGAAGTCTCGTCATCTACCTCTTCATCGACGACATTAAGCTGTTGCTGTTGAGCAATCTCTGTCCCAGTTTGCGATGAAGAAGTGATGGGGAGACTTCTCCGCACGTCAGAGCGAAGTCTCTCAAGCACGGTATCATCCAACAGACGACACCGCTGGATGGCCCGCACTTGATCCGATAGCCGTTGTGTTGACACGTTGACAGCTGGCTCAAGCGCCTGAAACAAAGGCAGCATTCGATCACGGTACGCACTGAGGTTAGTCCCTCCCTCTGTGGCCGCAAAATATGCCCGCATGACGTTTTCATTCATTGAACTTGTCCATCTCATGCGGTGCACATCACCACCGGTAGCGGGGGCCCTGTTCGAGACCGGTGGGCCTCGGGGTCCCAAGCGTGTCGGTGGCCGGCCTCTCCCACGCCGACGTACAGGTGGTGGCGACGTCGGCGGAGAGAAATACTCGTCGCTCGACGAGCTCGACGCCTCAACACTCGCCGACGACGCTGGTGCAGGTGCCGGCGGCTGTGAGGCGGAGCTGAGCGACGAGCCCGGGGATCTCAGGCGTGCAGCAGCTGCTCTTGTCAACATTTTCTCATGGTTTTATTTGTATTCTCATTTGTATTCTCATTTCTCAAGTTTCTGTTTGTTTATATCCTTTGACATTATATGTCATTCATCTTCATAATATTTTGGCAATATTTTCTTAATATATTTTACGGTTTCTTTGATTTGTAATAATGTTTATCATAAAAAGAAGTCCTTGTAATATTGTAAATATATAACGGCACAAAACTATGAAATAATATACAAATAAAAATTTCCAAGAGAAAAAATTCCGTTTTCTTGTTGACGTGTTGCTAGGACGTCAACATTCATTATTATTATTATTATTATTATTATCACCTTTATTTAATATTTCTCTCATACCATATTAATACATTTTTAAATATAAAAAATACATTTAAAAATATAAAAGTATGTTATGGAAACCCACCAGTATCGGGAACAGGCTCCAAGCTACTGGTGGTTAGGGCTCTAGAGAAAGGAACCTCCTCACTATGCGTGCCGTGTCCAGCAGTACTGCCTTCTGTATCAGGCCCCTGACCCAAGGTTCCAACGCGAGCCTCCTAAGATGTTGGGTGAGGCTCTTGGGTATTAAACCGTTCACTGTAACGATTATCGGCACAATAATTGCTGAATCAACATCCCACATGTCAACAATCTCGTGAGCCAAGTCCAGATATTTTATCTGCTTGTCCTTCTCAGCCTTCACGAGATTGCCATCATGAGGGATGGCAACATCAACAATTATTGCGCGGCGCTCTGATCGATCTATCAACACAATATCAGGTTTGTTGGCAACAACAGTCCTGTCTGTGATGATAGATCGATCCCAGTACAACGTGATATGACCATTATCCAGGACAGGCTCCGCCACATACCTGTAGTACGGCACCTCACCATCTATAAGCCTGTATTTCAGAGCAAGTTGCTGGTGAATGACCCTGGCTACTTGGTTATGCCTGTGCAAGTACTCACTGTTAGCAAGACGAGAACAACCGGAAATGATATGCCTGAGGGATTCACCAGGCTGGTGACACGCACGGCAAATATCAGTAGTGCCATCCCTCAGGATATATTTCCGGTAGTTATTCGTCTTGATCACTTCGTCAGCAATTGCACAGACAAACCCTTCGGTTTCCCCAAAGAGGTCACCGAAGCGTAGCCAGTTCACCGAGGCTAATAAGTCTACTTCCGGCTCATGTAGAGCCCGGTAGAACCTGCCATGAAGCTCCTTGCTCTGCCAAACAAGCTTGCGATCGTCTGTGCTAAGCACTACAGGTCTGCGCCAGTTGTCCTTCGATAAACTGAGCGGGGTTAATCCGGCGTCCACTGCGACAACGTCCCGATGCATATCCACGTTCGCGTTGAGAAAATATTCTCTGAGGTTGCATACTTCGCGGTTGTGTAGAGATTTGACATTTAAAAAGCCACGACCTCCACACTTCCGCGGAATATACAACCTCATTACGGACGAGCGTGGATGATGCATCCGGTAAGCTGTCAGCATTGTACGCACCTTTCTGTCCAGGGCGTCTAACTCAGTCTGAGTCCACTTGAGTATGCCAAAGGAGTACATCAGAACCGGCATGACCCAACCGTTGCAAGCTCGAACCTTATTGCCACCTGACAGAAGACTTTTCAGTACTTTTGTCAGGCGGCCAAAGAAACGTTCTTGCAACGATTGCTTCATGTCTGTCTCGTTAATACATAAGGCCTGTGACATACCCAAGTATTTATAGGTATTGGTTCGCAGAAGTGATCTGAGGTTAATGGAATCTGAGAGTTGAATCCCTTCAGATGCCACCATCCTTCCTTGTTTCACATGTATCACTGCACATTTATCCACACCAAATTCCATTTTGATAGAATTACTAAAACTTTCAGTAATTTTTAGTAAATCCATCAACTGTGAATTGGTGTGAGCAAACAGCTTCAAGTCATCCATGAACAACAAGTGGGATATGACCTGACCACCTCTGCGTAGCCTATAACCTAACCCTGAACCCTCTAGTAATGTACTAAGAGGGTTCAGCGCTAAGCAAAACCACAACGGGCTCAGACTATCGCCCTGGAAGATACCCCGCTCAATTTTAACAAGTTCGCCATTTCCCTGGATCCGTCGGCATCCTGGATAGCCAAGAACCGTTTTCCATTGCCCCATACATGACCTTAAGAAGGTGCGTAGAGTTGTATTTATTTTATACAACTCCAACACCCTCAAAAGCCATGTATGTGGCACAGAATCATACGCTTTCTTGTAGTCTATCCAACATGCCGCCAGATCCTTTCGGTTACGACGACCTTGTTGGCTAATGGTCATATCTATAAGGAGGAGCTCCTTAGTACCACGAGCCCCCTTCTTACATCCATTCTGAGTGTGCGACATAATGGAATTTAACTCTATGTGTTTTAATATTTTAGCCCTCAGAATAGACGTAAGAAGTTTATAGACCGATGGCAAACATGTAATCGGCCTATAATTACCGGGCTCTGTGGTACTACCTGTCTTATGGAGCAAGTGGGTTACTCCAGTTGTCATGAAATCTGGGATCGATCCAGATTCTATGGCTGATTGAAATTGGGATGCTAATCGGTCATGTGAACTACGTAGCCATTTCAGCCAGTAATTGTGCAGTCCATCCGGTCCTGGAGATTTCCAATTGGATAACGACCGGACTGCACTAGTGACATCTTCGCCTGAAATGACTACGTTATCCATCTCTGGAATATGTTCACATGTCCGTTCAACATCCCGAATCCAACCACCCTCAGTGTGACCAATAGGCGCCGACCATATGCTACGCCAAAACCGGTTTGTGGCGTCTGTATCCGGCAGCTGCCCATTAGCCACATCTTGGTCTGGTCAGTCCCAGTTTCTATAAACACACTTTTGGTCCCTTTGAAATGTACGATTCAACATATATCGGTCCACGCGTTTTCTATACCTGCGTATCCGATTTGCCCATGCATAGACTTTCTGCTTTAGGAAGTCAATGCGCTCTGTGATCCGAGATGTATATTCATGAGGACTGATGCCAGTCCCCAAGAAGGCTCGGCGCACAAAGCGCATGACCCTGGGACGTGTATTCCCAGACCTAAAGCAGATTAGCTTACCGATAAGTGCCCTTGTCTCAGTAATACGCCGCTCAATTCTGCACTGCCACGCCGGGACAGCAGATCTTTGTCGCATGACAGTATCATGTTCTTGAAACTTGACACCTGCCATACGACATGCCGCTACGGCGGCGCAGTACAGAATTGAGTGCGTATCACCAAGATTTTCACTATTTTCTAGAAAACTAGTTAATAGCGAATCAAGGGCACCTACCAGCGCCATATTTCGTCTATGCATTGGCAACCGGGGCAGGCGCGGCCTAATTGTTGGTGACATGTACCGATATTGCTCAATCGCACATTTCAAAGCATCCATAACCTCCTCATTGTACTGAATACTTACGATACAAACCATATCATCCACCTCCACATCGGCATTATTACCCGTCCGCGGTGTATCTGTGTTTACGGGAGCACTAGCGGGTTGGACGTGAACGGCCTGGCTCGTAGGTAAGTAGTCTGAGCGTAGCCTATCAAGTACGACGTTATCCAGCTTATTACTACGCTGGATAACTCGCACCTGATCCGACAATCGTTGAGCGGTAACGTTGATACCAGGTTCCAAAGCCTGAAACAGAAGGAGCATGCGACTGCGATACGCAGTGAGTTTAATCCCCCCCTCTGTAGCCCCAAAATATGCGCGCATGACGTTTTCGTTGATGGATTCTGTCCATCGCATGCGCTGCACATTACCACCAGCAGCAAGGACCCTGTTTGAGACCGGTGGGTCTCGTGGTCCCAGGCAGGCTGGTGGCCGGCCTCTGCCTCTCCGACGCACAGGTGACGGCGACGACGGCGGCGAGAAGTACTCGTCGCTTGAGCTCGACGCAACTACAGCCGCTGGTGATGTTGGCGCGGGCCTCGATGGCTGCGAGGCGGAGCTCAGCGACGAGCCCGGGGTTGTTGTTTGTGCTCGTAATTGTTTCTTGGCATTTCTCGTCAACATTTTCCGTTATTTATTTGTATATTATCTTGCTGTTATTTCTTTTGACAGTTTTAATGTCATCGTAACTATATATTTTTTCTAAATGTTTTGCTTGTGGTGTAATAGACATATTTTTATTTAGATACTTATTTCTTTGATCTTTCTGTAATTCGGATTGATTTATAATATATGTATTAACTTTCATAAATTATAAAAATTCAAAAATATAAACAACAAAATTTTAGACCCGGTGTTGACAGCTGGGGTTGCCACTTTTTATTTATTATTATTATTATTATTATTTTGGTCAAGATTTTGTATTTCTCAGCATTTAAAGAATGCCGGTAATTTAATAAAACCACGGGCCTAAGCCAAGTGAGATTCATTTAGGGGATTCGGTTCAATATTTAAGTCTTCCTGTAAAAATTTTCAAACTATTCTACACGTGTTTAATATGGCAGCGTTTTGCATAGTTATATATGTATTTGTAGGCAATTCTATTTGATGTAGGTAGTGATGAAGGTGTGTCGGTATTATACCAGTGCAAGAGAGCACCAGAGGCACTATATAAACTGTATTCATCTTCCAAATTCTAATAATTTCCTCTTTTAAATCTGTGTATTTATGTATTTTTTCGGTTATTGTCTTTTGTAGGTTGTGTGTATTAGGGACTGCTATATCTATAATGTATGCGTGTTTATTTTTTTTATCTATCATGGTTATATCCGGTCTATTGTTGTGTATTGTTTTATCAGTTAATATTGCTCTGTCATAATATATCTTGTGATTATTATTTTCAAGCACTGGTTTAGGAACATATTGATAGTAGGCTACAACTTTAGGTGGTAAAAGGTTATGTTTTATAGCTAACTTCTGATGAATAATATGAGTAACTTGATTGTGTCGGTGGGTATAGTTGGTCTGAGCTAAGTTTGGACATGCACTGGTTATGTGTTGTATAGTTTCGGAGGCGCGATGACATTTCCTAAATTTATCATTTTGAACGGTAGAATCCTTTACAATATATTTTTTGTAGTTTTTCGTGTTAATGACCTGATCTTGTATGGCAATCATGAAGCCCTCAGTCTCTGGAAATAATGACCCTAATTTTAACCATTTATTTGAGGCGTCTATGTCTACATGTGGCTGTTCTAAATCATGCAAATGTCTTCCATGTAGTTCTTTCGAGCGCCATTTATTATTCTTGTCTATGATATGATTGAGTGGGGTTTTATAAATTATGTTCCTGTTGGATAAGTTTAGCGGAGTACAACTTTTGTCGAGATCTACTATGGCTGAGTGAATACTGCTAGTCATGATTTTACTATAGAAAAAATCTCGTAGGTTTTGAGTTTGATATTCCCATAATATATTTACATCTATAAGTCCTCTTCCTCCCTTTTCTCTCTTTACGGAGATTCTTTCAATGGCTGACTTGGGGTGTAGGTAGTTGTGATGTGTTAAAGTGGTCCTGATTTTAATTTCTAAGTTACGGATGTCTGTACGTGTCCATTTAACTACACCAAATGAAAATGTTAATATGGGTATTGCAAAGGTGTTAAGGGCTTTGAAAAGATTTTTCAAGTAAAGTTGTTTTCTGCATATTAATTTCAATCGGTTTGTGAACTCAGTGCATAGATCTTTTTTTATTTTACTGTGGTCGATGGTGTTGGACTGGTGAATACCTAGGTATTTATAAGTATCTGTAGGTCCCATAGATTCAAATGTATTAGGTTCGTCTGCATTATAATTAATGTTATGAACTATCTTACCTCTGTGAATGTGTAGTGTGCGGCATTTATCTAGGCCAAATGACATGCTTATATCTCTACTGTACTGCGCGGTTAGTTCTATTAGAGACTGTAAGCATTTTTCAGACTTAGCAAATAATTTTATGTCATCCATATACATGAGATGAGTTATGGTTATACATAGAATCAATAGACGAACACGCCGCATATAAATATTTGGGATACAACCAGACACAACAAATACATTACAAAGAAACAAAACAAAGACTAACTCTACAATTTCAACATAGACTTAACACAATATTAAAAACACAGTTAAATTATAAGAACACTATTAAAGCTATCAACACTTTTGCTATCCCATTATTAACCTACTCGTTTGGTATAATAAACTGGACCAAAACGGAACTCAAAAATCTGCAACGTAAAATAAACACCACAATGACCAAATTCCGTAAAAATCACTCTAGATCTTGCTTACAAAGACTGACATTACCCAGAAACGAAGGAGGCAGAGGACTCATTGACATAACAAATGTACACAATAGACAAATAACTACTCTCAGATATTATTTTCTTACCAAAGCAGCAACATCCACACTCCACAAAGCAACATGCCATAATGATAAAAAGTGTACTCCTCTTAATTTGATAGATACAACCGAACAGTTAAATCAAAAATTAATTGACGACAAAACTAAGATTTCAATATGGACTCAAAAGTCGTTACATGGGAGACATCGGCACGACCTAGGCCTACAAAACGTCGATAAAGAGGCATCGAACGCATGGCTCAGCCGAGGAGAACTCTTCCCAGAAACCGAGGGGTTCATGATCGCAATACAGGACCAAATAATTGAAACCAGAAATTATAGTAAATACATCATAAAAAATATACAAACTGACTCTTGCCGAAAATTTAATAGCTCTCCAGAAACAATCCAGCACATAACAGGCGCATGTAAGTCCATAGTCCAGACGGATTACAAGCATCGACATGATCAGGTAGCCAATATAATACACCAAAAGCTTGCACAACAATACAAATTCATTGATTCCCCAACAGCCTACTATAAATATAATCCTAAAACTGTTCTAGAGAATTCTACTACCAAACTATATTTTGACCGAGCCATTCTTACTGATCGGACCATCCATTTTAATAGACCTGATATCACCCTAATAAACAAAACAACTAAAACAGGATACCTAATAGACATTGCCGTACCCAACACACATAACATTCAGAATACAATAGCAGAAAAACTCACAAAATATATTGAGCTCAAAGACGAAATCATAAGACTATGGCACTTACAAAAAGTAACTATTGTACCTATTGTTATTTCTACAACAGGGGTCATACCAAGACAGTTACACCAATCCCTTAAAACTTTAAACTTACCAGCAAAAACCTACTACCTGCTACAAAAAGCAGTAATACTTAACACTTGCAGACTAGTAAGAAAATTCCTACAATGCGAACCGGACGGTACTCAACCTTTGACCAACAATAACACCACACACACCTCACAGTCTACCACTCAAACTATGTCTGATGCTCACTTGGCTTAGGCCCGTAACATCAGTCTGTCACCGGTTAATTAACCGAGAAAACAAAAGAAAAAAGAAAAATAATAATAATAAGCCCCCCAAATCCAACCATACGTCCGAGTCGACCATCAGACACACGTGGGGGGCGGACACGCGATGTATATGTTACTGGCGCGGCCAACATGGCTCTGGGAACCCATTCATCATGGAGACTCGATCGAAAAGAAAATTGAGAGGACCGCTTCCCGGGGGCAATCGCCGGGGCACACCTGGAGCTGACGCTGGGTGTCACAGCATGCAAGCCGTCAGTGGTGAGGAGTTGAGCAGGCGGGCTCCCACCGGGTCACCCGAAGATACTTCAGCCGACCAAGACCATTATGACAGACAGACTGACTGTATTACAATATTTTTATAAAAGTACAAGACAGAGGAGGATTAGTTTCACCATCAAAATATCTATTACACATTTTAAAAGTTACAGTAAAGGTTGTACGTGAAGGCAGCGATAGCCTGTGTGCAATAGCTGAAAGTTTGTGATGATTGATGAAAACACTTTTCTTGAGATATATAATTGTATTCAAGTATACTTATTTTTCGAAGAAATGTTGCAGTATAGCTGCTACATCACAATAGTGCAAAGGCTACCTTTTTTGCAATAACTGTCACCCACATCGGCGAATACGTGGGCCGAAGCTAGTCTGTAAAATAAAAGTATCGATAAAGTTCTGACGTCACTATGTTTATGCGTCACAATATTTATACGAATAAATCAAAATGTTTATGAACGAAGTATCAAAATGACCAATGTCAGACCTTTGAGTGATGGGATCCCTCCGTCTATAACATAATATATATATATATATATATATATATATCAGAGAGGTTGGACTAGGTTTAGACTAGAGAGAACATGCTTGCTATATTTCCTTATACCGAACGTGCAACATGTAATGTCAGTTGGTCTTAGTTGGTTAATCATAACGTTAAATTACGCGTCTCGTTTAAAGAGGCATAGACTCCTTACAGACTGACCTTTGACTGCATTCTCTAACTAGCCGTGCTGTCAAATCCCATCAGTAAGGAGTGATGGGATTTGACAGTGAAAGTATATATCGATGTTTTTTGAATGAGGGATAAATACGGAAAAAAAACTATCGGACATGAATGTAAAACTGTAGCTGGAAGCGACAGCGCGCCGCGGTTGCTAAGTTGGCAATAAACAAAGTCGTCCAGCGGTCTAATTTTCTATCAGGTGTTTGATAGTAAGCGCAGTTTAATTACATAATTTACTTAGATACCTACCTTAAAAGTAGCGTCTATTAACCTAAAGCCTTGTACGGACCAAGCGTTCCCGTGTACGCGTAATCTAGGTATGTTGACTACGCCAACTACGCGTACAGGATTATGATCGAATACTACGCTTTGCTGCAGTTACAGACTATAAAAGCATACACCAGGGACGTCTGATAATTTGGTTCCACTTTAAATATTTAGAATACTGATACACTGGTTGTGCAGACATACAAATTATGGAAATTACAGTTTCACTTATCCGGCTTTGAATCGTTATGACCTGCATCATATTGCGATGTAGGTAAATCGCATTAATCACGCAGCAAAGGAGATGATACAAAAATGTACTCTAATGTTTATATTTACTGTCTTAATAGTTATCTTGTTTCTAATGAAGGTATATTATGTGAATAAATAAAAACAAAAAGAGTGTAATTTAAGTTTGAAGATATTAATAAACTATAATAATTACAACGATTTTAATTAATCTACCTACTTCTATATTATTTATCATACTCGTATTAGTGCCATCCTGACTGATCAGACGTCTTGCCTTGTATACCGCTATATAATATTCTACCATATAATATAACATTCTTCCACATTCACATAACACCATCTGGTCCCAAACTAAGCATATCTTGTACTGCGGGTATTAGACAATCGATAAACATACAAAGGTATATACTTTTTGTAAATATATTTCATATCATAGCACCACTCAGACCAAGACAAACATCCATATTCATGCACACAAATGTCTGACTTGAGCGGGAATCGAAACCGCAAGCTTCGACGTGGCGAATCATTTGTGCTGGCGTATCACAAATTGGATTACCTCCAACTCTAAAAAAATCGAGCAGTGTCCAACGTAAGTGATAGCAAGCAACGTGATATGAGGTGACGCAAACAAATTGCCAAAGCCTGCCGCATTAGCCAATCTGGTATAATTCGTACAATACATAATCTAAGTGACAGTTTCTTAGCATCGCATCGCAACGCATCGCTCATTAGTTTATGAATACTTTTTGTCAATAGATTTCATAGCTAAAACGAACAATTAAACACGTGAATTTTTTTATTACTGTCTGTCTGGAAAGTCTTTGCAAAGCAATGTCAGGCGTCGACAACAAAAACTACAATTTCAATATTTTAGTTGTTTAGTTCTACGGCTTAAATATATCGACACATACTAAAGTTAGACATTTGACCAAAAATATTTATCGATAAATCATAACTGTTACGAACAACGTTCTGTTTCTTAACTCTATGTTTTGTCTACTGTCTGGCTACCACATGCTACCACAAGACTGCTATGAGAGCGTGCTGCTAAACCTATCGATAGCTCTATCTATCATACTGCATGTGCCATTAGAAAGAAGATATCAATCATAGCAACCGCTGTTGTTATTTTAGCGTTACTTCTATAACGTAATAAGGTTATATTTCTAAGTCAGTTCGTCTCCCTTGCACAGCTGTCACAGCGCGACTGCCACGCCACCAAGCGGCAATTTGGGTCACAGAACGTTTGTCTACAGAGTGCCCATAAGAAATGCGGCTCTATATAAATATCTATGCTCTATGCTATAGTCTGCGAAGCACATACATTATAACAGGTGTGTCGAACTCGTAGCATTTTTCCACAATTTTCCTGACGTTTAATATTTGTTCACGCGTGCCTTTTCCCTTGACAAAACCAGCCTGATCTTGCGGGATCCGCCAGTCAAGATAATACCGGACCCGGTTGTTATTGATTTCTAACAGGACTGTGCTTGCGTGACAAATTAAAGCGAGTGTGCAACAATTATCACATTTTTGGTCGAACCCTTTTTATGTAGTGGAAGGATGATCGACTGAGTCCAAGCCTTGGGCCACTCGCCGTTCCGCCATACGTGGTTGCAGATGTTGTGCAGTGTGTTAACACCTTTTTCACCCAGAGCCTTCAACACTTCAGTTGTCATTTGATCTGGACTTGGCGGTTTGTTAGTTTTTAACGATCCAATGGCCGTTACTATCTCCGATCTTAGGAGGTCGGGTTCCAGGTCCAATTTAGCCCATATGGATAACCTGGACGTCTGAATGTTTAGTAACTTACTAAGCGAATATCGTATGACGAGGTACATTTCCAAATTTCATTTAAATCGTACTAGCAGTTTAAGAATTATATTGCTAGTCAAAGTTATTTGATTTGTAATCAACTTTAAGAAGGAGGTTATCATCCTGACTGAACCTCACATAAAGCTGCGCGTTGATTGGATATTGTGCAGCTTGTAGCTTATTTAAGATCCGCCAACTTGTGTGGCGCGGCCTATAACCAAGGTGGCATCAAGGGCAGTAACCAAGGGCCATCAAGGGGCCCAACCAAGGAAGCATGAAGAAGAAAATAATTGTTTCGGTAATACCAACAAGCTTTATTTTTGCCGAGTTATTATGCATTTGATATATAATTGACAATTATAAACATAACTATCAATGATAGTTATGTTTATTATTGTCAATTATATGTAAAGCTTTTGTTGATAGCTTTACCTAATTCAGCACTAAAATAATTTTATTGAAGGAAGTACGAGTTACGCAAACAAGACATAGTCAACATTTCTTGGTATATTTTTAGTAAATATATTTATATTATATACTCTTTTATACTTTCAGCTTAAAATGTTATTACAAGTTATTTACTTAATAAGTTATTTACTTAAAAATACTCATTTACCTATTACCTATTAATCATTTTAATTAAACTTAATGATACTAGTTACTTGCTAATGAAAGTATCCTGGCACTTCTTTAATGTTGTTGTGTTTTTTACTTCCACTTCACATCACAAGTGTTTTTGCATCCGCCCCGGGGCTAGTCAAAACGGTGTAAACAAAATCACGCTGCGGGCCTCTAACAGGTTGTAACCCGCGTGCTAACTCTGCCCCCTCACACTAGCCATCTCCGTATTTGCGCCGTATTGTTGGACGCAATTAAATCGCTAATTAGAATCGATAAAAACTTTTTATTATACTGAATAAGAATTACGGAAGCAATATTATCGGCACGATGTATGTAACCAAAATAATGAATATACATCTCTCAGTAGCGGCCTCTAAAATTCGCGCGGCACACTGCGGAACTAAAAAATACGCCGAAATTCACTCTCGTGACAAAACTACGTCCATGCCAATATTTCACCCATGCATTGTACTGATCTTTTGATGGCTCCTGGCTGAATTTGAGCGATGGTCAATCTTGCGTCCGTATACAGGACGCAACAAGTCAGTCGGACGCAACATCATCGGTAAAAACCGCCATGTTGGACGCAATATCAACATGGGGATGTAAATATATATATATATATATATATATGAGATGAAATTGCATGGACATCTTTACAAGTAGAAAAGACAAAGCGAACGCCAGAATTAAGATGAACTTTGAGATGATTTCATTTTAAAGCAGGTGAAATAGGCGAACCTAAACTAAATTCAAAAATAAAATTTCAAATATATCTAATCAATTAAATAGCTTGTTGAATATTGACTTGACGAAAAATATTGCTAGCGCCAGAATCACGAACGAACCTGTTTCAGCGAACCGAATGTTCCTAGTCGGACTAGCAATGGAAAAGATTGATGGCGCTACCAGAACCCATGATCAAGGCGCGGGAAACTGTGCCGAAATATCGGCACCCTCTAGAACATTGCAGTGGTATATTTCGATAAACATTTAAATCTCACCAAAGAAAAGTTGTTTATATGTTTGATTTTGAAGGCTACTTTCTAGTATTATCATTGGTTTACTCAGCGAAAGAAACGATTCTCTTAAGAACATTGACATATACTCTAACGATAGACGGAGCATTCCCCATAAATATTTTGTTCAAATTGTCTAATGTATGACGTCTAATTGTACTAGCGCAACACGCAGGCGCAAGCAGCGCCAATGACTTACAGTGTATAGTTATTATTATAGCCAATCAACAACAACAAGTCCTGGCATCTTACTAATGAGTATCCAATAGTTCTCTAACGCTACTGGCTGCTTATTGTCATTTGCAAAGATTATTTACTTCAAAGAAGAGATGTTTTCTGTCTACAATATTTCATCAACATAATAAGAACAGTTTATTTATGAAAATAAAATGAACTAATTGCTGGGGGTTTATTTAAGTAAAAAAATAGAATCTATAAACATATTATTCAGGTGTTTTTATTACAAAATAGAAAAATGTATTCGTGGGCGTAAGTTCAAGACTTGCCTTAGTTGCTTCACAAATAATTCTAATTTTTAAACTTTATATTTATCTTACTATGAGAATTGCTTAAGCATATATACCTAATATATAAGGCAGGATTTTTTGTCATTCTGTAAAGATGCCCTTGCTGACCACAGTCACAGACCACCTGAGTTCTAAACCTACACATGTGGCAGATGGCACTATGTGCTACCATAAGGAAACCAACTATTTAAAAAAATCTATGACGAAGTGGCCTGAGTAGCTTAGTCGGTACGGTATTGACACGGTTCGTCGTGGTCGCGGATTGAATTCCTGCCTAAAAAAAATATTTTGAATTGCAGTTAAATTTACTCTAGCAAGAAATGCTCACAAATATATTTTAATAACTATTCAATTACCACCAAACACAATTAATTTTGTGGTTTTTTGTCTATTGGTCGGATAATGGAAATCAAGATCTGTTTTGGTCTCATGGTTCAATATTATTTTTGCGTATTTTTCTATAACTGCAAATGTGTACCTACTATGATGAAGTGTTGAAATATTCGTTAATACGGTCATTACGATCAACTTACCAAAAAATAAAAAGAACACAGAATTAAAAAGCTCTTAAAACCACAATACCTTCACGAAGTCTGGTCTTGGTCATATATTTTACCTACAATCACTTGCAATGTATTTCTGCATAGTAGTTAGTCTATGATCGTAAATGACGTCACATAAAAATAAAGAAATACATTTTAATGTGGTATAGATACATTTGTGGTTTATATATGATACATTTAACTCTTTTATTTACATAAATAATTAAAAATATTGACTAACGCTACTACAGATACAAGTTCTGATTCAAATTAATCGATATATCGTCGCCACCCAGCCAATAAACGAAGCGGACCCACACCGCAGGAAAGTCAAAGTGACACTAGATTGCTTTGCCGGTATGTTCATGCAAAGCATTTGAACAAAGCAAATGTTCTGAATGCTACATCTAGTACTTTAGTACATATATATCGATGCTTAAGAATTTCTTTCTTCTGTCGGTACATAGGTACTAACGAACCGATTTCCAAACGACATGTGAGGATTCATTAATGCACGGAAAAATGTGGGACGGCGATCGTTTGTACCTCAAACATGCGAGTTTTATTTCTAAAGCATTGGATTTGCCCCTCCCTCCCTCACGCCCTCTGTCGAGTCCCTCTTGAATTAACTGAACCCTCCGGAACATATTCATCTCTGTAGCGCTTGATTTTTTAAGATTGTTGGAATACGAGTTACAAATTATTTGTAAGTACCTTATAAATAAATACTTCCTGCTGCCGAGTAGGAAGTACAAATTAAATAAGTTGACTTAAAATTATGAATCGTATCGTAGTATCTGCAACATATTTTTATATTGTGGACGTTTTACCGTATTCAATAATATAATGATGGCGGCAGTAGCCTATTGGAGAGATTAGCAGACTGCTACGTAAAGGTTCTCGAGGTCAAACCCACTTGGCTGCGGCGCGGACCACTGACTTTTGCTACAACTGCACATTAAAATTGGTAATTATCGCTTGATAAATGGTGAAGGAAACCTCATGAGAAAATCTTTAGGAAATCTTTCTGAGTCATTTCCATAATATTCTCGAAGTGCGCCAACCTTGGCAGTGTGGTGGAGTATGGCCTAATACTTTTCATAATGACAGGCGGTTTGTGCCCAACAATGGAAGAGAGTATAAACGAGTTTTGTACACCCAAGTAGATGTAATATCCCACTTAAATGATTTCCCATTAAATAATCGTTATGTGTCTTTTAAAAAAGACATAGACCATATATACTGACTAATTATTAATAATTGTTTACATTTAACACAGCTGAGCTTAAAAGAAATGTTACATTTTTCGAGTGTGAGTTATGTATGAGATATTTTGACACGCTCAAGTGTTTTCAAAAATCAAAATCAAAATCATTTATTCATCTAGGCCACAAAGTGACGCTTATGAACGTCAAAATTTAAGTTAATTACTTAATGATTCTACATTTACATTTACTGCCACGTTCGCAATGCAATAGGTAGAACCACGAGAAAGAACGGGCAATAAAACTCATGGCCACTCTTTTCAAACAAATATAATGGTGGTACATTTTATTTTTGTAAGGAGCTGCAACTGTTTCACATTGTAGACATCTACTAGTAAAATTTTTAGTAGCTATTGATATCATACTCAAGCAGTAAATGATGTTCATATGGTAAGCCTCCCAAAGTAAATATGGTGAAACAGGAGCATCCACTTACGTCTTTTTAATGTAGGCAACTCGCGAACATGGTCAGAACTATAGTAGAATTGAATGAAGCAGAAAGTAACGGTATTATGAAACCAAAGCAATCGACAACCTATTAGTTAGCCCATGACCACGAGTTACCCACATTTTACAAATTATAATGAAACACACACACACAAGTTATAATGAAAGTGTGGAACATGAATGCAAAATATAGTATGAAATGAGAATATCGTAATTAACTACACTATAAAATGAAACTACAAATTATTGACCTAGTCAAAAGCGAACAACTACTTCCAAGCGCTCCTGTCATCAAAATAATCCTTCAAACTGTAATATGCCTTATTTATATGATTCTTTTTAACTTCTGCCTGAAACAAACTTAATGGCAAGTCTAAAATATAAGTTGGTAATTTATTGTATATGCGAATACTGAGCCCAATAAAAGAGCTATGCGTTTTGTGCAAACGAAAATACGGAACACATAATTTATGTCTATTTCTAGTATTGATATTGTGTATGTCACTATTCATTTTATAAGAATTTATGTTTAGTCTTACATGCATAACACTGGCATAAATATATTGTGACGCTACAGTAAGAATACCAATAGTTTTAAATTTTTCTTTGAGTGAGACTCTTGTCTTTAACTGGTAAATGGCCCTAACTGCCCGTTTCTGCAATATAAAAATATTTTGGATATCAGCAGCTCTACCCCAGAACAATATGCCATATGACATAGCACTATGAAAAATAACTAAAATAAACCAATCTAGCCGTATCGACATCGGTCAACCTACGAACCTTCTTAACGGCATAAGCAGCTGAGCTTAGTTTCCCTGAGAGATATGTAACATGCGCACCCCATTGTAACTTCGAATCAAGTGTTAATCCTAGAAATAATGTGGATTCAGTTGTTTCGAGTACATCGTCATTTAAAACTATGTTAGGACCAAGGTTTCTGACATTAGGCAGAGCAAACTTAACACATTTTGTTTTTTTGGCGTTCAGTACTAGATTGTTTACATTAAACCATTTAGTTACTTGAATGAGTGCACTGTTTATTTCGTTAAAGTGTTCCTTATTTCTATCTTCTTTAAATATCAAAGAAGTATCGTCAGCAAACAGTACAACGTCACAAATGTTTCTCAAGTAAAAAGGTAAATCGTTTATGTAAACAAGAAACAAGAAAGGCCCTAGGATGCTGCCCTGTGGCACTCCTAAATCAACAGGTAAGCCACTGGATTTTGAGCCATTTATTTCAACACATTGGATCCTGTCACTTAAGTACGACTTAATGACATCCAATGCTTTAGTCTGGACGCCGTAATGTCTAAGCTTGCACAAGAGCGTCTCATGGCAGACACAATCGAATGCTTTCGAAAGGTCGCAGAACACACCAACAGCATTTTGGGAATTCTCCCAAGCACTGTAGATATGTTTGAGTAACGCTACTCCTGCATCTGTTGTCGAGAGACCCTTGGTAAAACCATATTGCTCACCATGAAGGAGGCTGTTTTGATTAAAATGTCTTAGTAGTTGCTTGAGTATGATCTTTTCAAAAATCTTACTAAAAGCAGGTAGTATCGATATTGGCCTATAATTACTAGGATCAGTCTTATTGCCGGATTTGAACAGAGGTATTATTCTACTATGTTTCATAAGATCTGGAAAACTGCCAGATGTAATACACTTATTGAATAAGTTGCTTAAATAAGGAGCCACTACATCAATTATACTTGTCAAAACCTTAACAGAAATGACCCAGAGATCACCTGTATTTTTAGACTCTAAAGACTTAAAAGTATTTATAATATCGGTAGAACTAATACTATGAAATTTAAATATTACTTCACATTTTCCTACACTAGACTCTAATAGGTTTTCTGCGACTATAGCTGATGATTTTAATTCTCTAGTAGTAGTAAGTGGTATGCTAGCAAAAAAGTTATTAAATATGTGTGCGACTTCTTCGTCATTATGAATTAATTTATCATTATCAAGAAGACTAAAACTATTACTTCTTAATGTTGTCTTACCTGTTGTTTCATTAATAGCTCGCCAGGTTGCCGTAACTTTATTCGAAGATTGTTTAATTTTATTCCTAATGAATATAGCTTTAGCTGTATTGCACACTCTTTTAAATATTTTAGAATAATTCCTAACATACTCAGTGAAGTTTAAATCAGAATTGTATTTTTTCATACCATACAACTCATAAATTTTTGCTCTGCTTTTGTAAATACCCGCAGTAGCCCACTCATTAAAAGCTCGAGATTCCCTAATTACTTTCTCCTTAGTCTTAAAAGTATTCTGAAACGTGTTTTGAACTATATTAAATAAATTGTTAAAATTCTTATTTGGCGAATCTATTTCTATTAAGTCAGGATTCATAGTATTCATTCCAATCAAAACTTTATTCCGGAATTCATTAAACTTATGCCTAGGTAATGGCCTAACCAACACTCTCTGTATGATGCTATCATTGTAATATGGAAACCTAGCTAATTGACCACAGTGATCCGAAGTTAATTCAGAAGTAACTACTCTATCTGAAACAATACAATTACTAAATATGTTATCAAGACAGGTGAAAGATGTTGCCGTGATTCTAGTTGGTTCAAGAAATAAATTTTTCAAATTAAACGATCTAAAAAGGTTTAAAAATCTACAAGTCATTATTGAATTTTCAAGAATGTTAACATTAAAATCACCACAAACTATAATCCCTTTCTTATTGCTCCTAATTTTACTAATTGCATCTTCCATAACAGATTCAAACAAATTAATGTCACTTAATGGAGGACGATATACACATATAATAATATGCTTCAGTGCTTCTCCTAGCTGCTGTAATTAATCAAAATCGTAACATTATTTTTAACTGTTATTTGTAATGTATGCTTTTAATATTTGTAAACGAGAGTCAAAGGTTTAAGCTGAAAACCAGCGCTTGGTTATTTTCCGGGACCCAAGCATAAGCTGACGCTTTTGCTTTCGGTATTATAGTTTATTTTGTAATTAAGATTTTGCTGTAATACTGAAACCAATAAACTTGTAATCCATTCTTCAATGGCTTGATGGATTTCAACATTTAGGTCGAAAAGTGTCTTAGTGGTGGAAGAGACGAAAAGTATTTATTTTTTGTTTGAAGGTAATGTTTGCAAAAAAAGAAATTAACAGAAAATTTATAAGTTAAATGTTTAACCATCGCAAATTGCTATCACTATGTAGCAACGGACAGAGCAAATTTTAATAATATGAGGCCCTACCCTAGAATATTCAGTTGTTTACCTACTAGATAAAGCTGTTTTCAATTACGCACAAGTAATTCAGGTAGGTACCTATGTATGCTTTGGCGCCACAAGACCGCGGACAGCGAAGGCGGTTGCAGGCTAGAATGTATAAATTAAAACTAAAAGCTAAACTTTAAAAAATTAAAGGTCGACTGCATTACTAACGCAGCTTAAGATACTTAATAATAGTGTAAAACAAGATTTTTCTTGCCAAAATATTTGCAAAATTATTTCAAAATATATTTATTTGTAAAAGTTTGGCATGTGGCGCTAATATTCCTGAATAACCCGCCCGACGCACCATGAGAAGGGCATAAGGTAAAATAAATATATATGTAGCACTGTGTCGAATGCACTGGAAGTAGATTGCTTTTACATTGCATTTAGAAACTATATAAATTACTTCTAATCTCAAGTCTCACACGACCCGGTGCGCAGCGTTGGAGAGCTGAGTCTTCGCGCCGGTGCATAGCCGTCCTTGGTCGTCGGATATATGTGTGTGCAATATCTGCAAGCTGACTTGGCAAAATTACTAACTTATACTCAAAATCAGCAGTCGCTTACGCTATCTACTGGACTGCCTCCGTGGCCCAGTGGATAGCGTATGTTACTGTTGATCGAAGGTCCTGGGTTGTATTCCCGAGTCGGACAAAAGTGTTACTGGGGTTTTCCGAATTCTCAATGCCCGGTAACAGCAAAAAGCTCGCCCCCTATTACGTTGGACCTAAAAATTCATGGTAAAATGTGGGTGTAATATTTACACCTCTGCCTACTCCTTCGGGGATACAGGCGTGAATCTATAAAAAATACTTAAAATATTTAATAATTCTTAGTGAGACCTTACTTGTTGCTAACTTTTTCTAATTTTTCAAGAAGAATAAGTACACTACCTTTAACTCGCAACAGAATCATAGAAAGGTATTGTCACAAAAAATATATACGAGCCGAATTGAGAACCTCCTAATTTTTTTGGAAGTCTATATACAACTATAGCGACATGTACGAAAACACGTTAATAATATCATTGGTTTTAAACGCATAAAGTTCACAGTAATGGCTATACTTAACAGTAAATATCATGCACACTGATCAAGGTGGCATTTTAAATAATTAACAACAGTGCTACGGTATGCTTTTTCATTCGTGTTAATGATGGTTTAAAATATTCATTGAGACAATAAAACTATACAGAAAACAAGAATGTCCTTTAAACTGTACTATAAAATTAAAATGTATACATGTTTTGTTTACATTACTTTTTACCTAGATAGGTATATGCTCTTCCAGATACGTTGAAATATAATCTGTATATAGACTTATTTCCTTCTCCAAGACAGTTAGTTTGGCTGATTTGGCTTGGCTGGCAGCCAGCCTAATGCTAAGAAACGAGACAGCAGAGAGAGGAGAGTCAAAGTCCTCTCCTCAACCGCAGTAGGGAGCAGCCTGTGGAGGGCGAATGGGGAATTTTCAAGAGTACCAGTGGTTGTTCCAGGGAATGCAGGAAGAAAGCTGACGACCGAGCTCATTGTCGTGCCAAAGGAGAGGCCCACGTCCAGCCGTGGACTGATACAGGCTGATGATGATGATAACCACTGAATCTGGCTAGTGGTAAACAATTGGCTTTTCGAGAGAATTTGAACATAACTAGTGAGGTGTATTCAAATATTCACAATACTCTACACCGTAGTAATGAAGAATGTTACTAGGTTTACCAAATCGCTTGAAATTTTGTCTCAGTAAAGCCCGTATGTGTAAAAATACACTACTTTTTGTTGTATTCAAAAATACTTAGTACTTTTGATTTTATAGGCATTCAAAGTTTACAAAAATGTCGAGTCCCGCTAACAGCCAAGTGACCGCTTGTGACGTCATGTCACAACGCGCCGCGCGGGTCGCGCTCCACTTAGTATGAATGTATGGTTATAGTAGGTGTAATAGCTTGCGCAGTATTTTATTCTGTTTTCGTTCGCGTATTACGTTATTAGTCTAAAAATAGTAAATATTATTCGATTAATAAAATGAATGAAGGATTCGAAAAAGGGCAATCGGATAATCTACCTAAAATAGAATTAATGGTTGCGCATTATTTATCAACAAATAGTGATTTCGTTGCCGCTGAAATGCGAGGAATGAAAATGCAAAGGTAAATAAATTTTCCTTGCTACTAGGTACTTATGCTTAATAGTTGATCTGTTCTAAAATGTTTTATCAAAACAAAATACCCAACTAGGTAATGTCGTAACTCGTAATAGAAGAATTTAAATGAATACATAGGTACATTGATTTATTGCAAACTAGCTTCCGCCAGCAACTTCGCCCGCGTTTCCCCAGGAATTAAAAGTAGATATGTGTTATTCCAGACTTCGTCCAGATCCGTTTAGTATTTTTTGCGTGAAAGATAACAAACACACACTCACAAACTTTCGCAATGATATTAGTAAAAAGTAGGATAGGTACCTACCTAGGATAATATAGATGTAGTGGGTTGAACGCTATAGATTACCTACTAGTACCTACAGTAGGTACCTACTAAACCTTTTTTATTTGTCTTTTTTTACTAACAAAATACGTAAGGCCATTTTATTTTATTTTATTTTATTTCTATTGCAAATGTATCTATCTAATGTAGATGTTTGAACAAAATACTTAAGGCCATTTATTTTTATTTGAAACTTATTTCAGATCGGCAAGAGACATCTATGGCGATGATCTATTGGTTATTTTCAAGTAAAAAGAGTAGGTGATGTTATGTACGGTTAAATGTAGAATCACGCCAGAACACCGCGTACGTACCACACCTTATCATTGCAGTTTAGAATGCAATGAAAATGATCAAGAAACTTTAAATGTAACCTGCGAAGATTGTGCCGCCAGCAGAGGTGGCTGTAAACATACTATAGCATTTTTTATGTGGCTACATCGTCGAAGCAAGGAGCCTTCAACGACTGCTACCAAGTGTTATTAGAAAAAATCAAAATGTTTCTTTGACAAACTAGCATTAAAACTTTGAGAGCTTCAAATACAGTGTTCTCTTTCACATTTTATATGTGAAAATAAAGAAGTTGAAAAGATGTATACTTATTCATAATTTAATTAATCGTTTATCTCCAAATGGAGATAATGGATCTAACCTCTTCGTAGCTTTATCATTTTTTTCGCATTTTAATATACACCTATATTTAATATACAACTATAAAAAACAACTTTTCCGGCGAAATGGTAGTTGTATTTTTACATTTAGGCACAACACGTCATGATTTCTTAGTACCTGGATTGGATATTTTAGAAGTATTTAGGTATTATTTCAACGGCACGGGAGCGCGACCGCGAGCGGACTGAGTGAGCCAGACTCAGCGTGTTGTATGATGACGTCACACCGAGACGGCAGCCCGCGTCGTGCGGTTACAACTTGTTTTACTTCTAAATCGGAAACTAATTAACGTATCGAAGTAATTCTTTCACTAGTATTTTTTATTTTTGACAGAGAATATGGAGAGCTAACAATCAAAATTAGGTAACATTCTTCATTATATGTATGTATACATGAGTAACATTACATTTTAACAATAATCTATTCCAATAGATACACTTATTACTCAGTAATTGGTATTAGTATTTCAGATTCAAATAAAAACAAAGCCGACACTATTAAACGCTATAGTAATCATCACCCAAACGCGCGCAAATGGCTTCACAAACCCACTGAAAAGAAACTAGGGCTTTCATCGTACCCATCGTTTAGATATTATCGAAATAACGTAGACTTTGCGCTATCGTTTCTTAGAATTGTTCTGAATTCTACAGTAATACACGTTTAATAAAGCTGAACTGTTTACGAACTCAACTCAGGAATTGATAATCGAACTTGGAAATATTACATTTGCAGTAAGTGTGACTTCATATGAATGTTAGAGAACTACATTATTAAATTTTATCCTGTGCTTAAAATTTCTATTAACCATTATAATAACATTCTTCCATTGCTGGCTGACAAACAACGCACAGCCGAAGCTACAGGGCGCAAGAAACTTAAAGCCATGTATGTCAAAGGACAAGGGGAAAGGGAAACGTATTTTGGCTAAACCTTTCTCAGTGCCTAACCCCGCACTAAGAAGGGATTGTCCGATATTCCCAGAGATCGGTATCAATCGGGCAGATAGCTGCGGTTATCGTCTAGTTTTTACATAAACCAATAATTATTATATACATACATCATCCGTATTCAATATTACAGACAAAAATCGTGACACATTTCCACACAAAGCTATCTCTCGAATTCGAAGGACAACAAATGAAAAATTTAAAAGACTGCGATGTGGTGGCATTATCTGAACTGCACAAACAGTTCACATTGACAGTTGGCGCAGATACGCCAGTAAAGGCTCGGCCGTGATCAAGTCTGAGCCTTGTCGGACGCGAGCCGCACAAAACGAACATCAAACCAGGTTTCACCAGACATTTTATCTGGATTCAACAAACTGTGGACTATGTTTATAAAATCGATAAGATTTTATAAACATAGTCCACAGATGTTGGAATTACTGGATGTGATTTAAATTAATGTTTTATTACATTATTTTATAAGTAAATACTTTATTTTTTTATTAGTTTCTAGAATTACTTCTAGTCAAGACCCATCCAAGTTTGAGGAGTGATGTACGTAAATATTAATCTAGAGTTTATTTCATTTTTATTGTCTGTATTTATCTTAGTTTCGAAATAAGATTGTAAGTCTTTTAGAAATTGTAACAGGCACTAAAACTGTTCACTCATTCACTCTTCCTTTCTCGTTCAGTCCACTCTCCTCTGGAATGCCCTCCCTCTAGAAATCAGGACGTGCAAAACGAAGTACAATTTTAAGGCGAAGGTAAAGGAGCTTTTGTTGGCAAGACCAGCGGATGTGTCATAGGATCTGTATCTTCATTTCTATTCACATTACTACTTTGCTATTGTATGTACCTACTGTATTGTATTTGAGTATGGCTTTACGTATTTTTCCTTTAATTCTTATATGTATATATTGTTTATTGCATATATATCGTATTTAGGTAGTATAAATATATGTGTATATATTTATGTATATATGTATGTATAGTGTATGTATGTATATTTATTTAAGAATTATATTATATTATTATACCTATATTATAATTATAGTAAGTATTTAATACACCTACTACGTTTCTCAGCACCGCTCAAAGGTAGACTGGCGGATAATGCCCAAAGCATTAAGTCAACCTGTACACAGTTTAGTGTATAAATAAATAAATAAATAAATAAAACTACCGACATGCAAAATAAAAACTCGTCAAGTGACTCTTTCCTCGAAAAAATTCCCATAGCTTTTCATCTTAAACCACTTTAACACCAAAACAGCCTCGAAAAATATATTTTTCACAAGATTTGAAGAATCTCAAGCGCGATAGAATAGAAAAACGACAATACGAGTCATTCGTTCGGCAACAATTCAATTAGACGGCAATTAGCAGCTCTAGAGCCCAAAGGCTTCCAACGATCCTTAAGCTGACAAAATATAACGGGTAATGAAGACGAATTACTCCGCAAAAACAAGTGAAAGGGATGTAAAAGTGGCGCTACGGGGGGATATGGAAGATGGTTATGGCAAACGTATGTTGGTATTAAGACCTAAACTCAGCGTGAATAAGCGAGTTGATAAAACTGCCGTAACAGTGTAAAATCGTTTGGAGACAAATTGTTGCCAAGAAAAGCAAACAAAGGCAGCCTATCCTACTCTCTACTACACTGCCTAACAAAGGCAGTGGTAGGATAGGCGAGTTATCACTTCTCTACTTGAGTTCGAAAAGTTTATTAGGAAGAAGGAGATTAATAGGTTATGCTAGATTTCTTAAAACCCTGAATGTGGCCTAAACTTAGTTTTGACCTAGTTTCAGATAATCTTTAGCGATTCAAGAATAATTATTGTATAAATGTAAGGTAAGTAACACTCGGAGCGGTGGCACAATCTCAACATCTGTACTCTCAATGTGCCCATAGCACTGTTTTAACTTATATAACATCATTACAATCGGAAAATGTCCTTAGAATAATCCATAATGTTTTTACCTATCTGTAACTGCTTCAAGTGCTTTCAGTATAAACACATCCCACATTTGTGCTTTGACAACACCTTTTAGTAAAAGCCCACTAGTTTTCAGATGACTATAAAAACACCCTTCTTCTACGAATTTGGTGCATTACCAGAACCTTGTTTTCTAGCAATAACTTTTCACCAAATATCTGTTTTGTAAACAGGTAGGTATTTGTTCCTTTGATACTTTGAAACATTTTTTAGGAAACGGTTTTCTAGGAAGCTCTTCAAAGAATGCTCTTTGCAGGATTAGTATTGTAGCTAGTAGTTGTGATTTAATTGACATGAAAGTAAATTAATATGGTAGAATTACTTACTAAAATGATGTAGCATATACAGTATTATTTTTGTTAGTAAAACATATTTAAAAACACAACTATTTAACTCAACTATTTGACGGCGCATTACCAGCGCCTCATTATTATTTTACGTCGGAACGGGAAATACAGATTTCATGAAACGTCATCACGTTATTTATCTGCACTGGGCGCTGACAGTGTTCGTGTGGACTTGTCTGGCTGGCGAGGAGGCATTCAGTCAGGTCACCTGGTTGACAGTACATCATGAATCTGTCCTCGGTTCATTAATAGACTTGCAAGTGAAAGTATTATACTATAACTGTTAAGATAGTGCCTTTCGTGTTTTAAAGTAGTCCGTGTATTTTAGTAAGTGCACCACAATTAAGCTGCGCCCGCTGGCCGATATAATCACTTCAGAGTTCCTAACTAAGTAGGAACTCTGAAGTGATTATATCGGCCAACAATCTAGCTACCCGCCTACATATTGAATCAAGCAAGAACTAACAACTATCAAAATGTACGCAATCTTACCACCCGATACCCACAAAATATTAGAATTAAATGCAATGTAAAAAGATCTTTTCGAATGTCGATGTCTAGTTTAGGTTCACACGACACATCAATTATTGATATTTAAAATTCAAAACGGGTTTTATTAGACTACCCGCCAAAATTCTAAATATACTTTACTTTGAAGCCTCCCCGGAGGAGGCGCCGCTCGAGCCACGTCTTTTTCGACGCCAAGTGCTGTCCAACTACCTTTTATTCATTTTCTGTCCCCCTCTTGAGGTTAAGACGTTTCTACTTGAGATTCTTTTTGGAATTTCTTGTGTATTGTTCTTGGGAATTGGGATGCAACTGCAGATGTGCAGTTTCCGCCGCGCGACGCTGGTTAAGTGGTTTTTTTCAGGTTGTTGTATTAGGTAAAGAGACGTCGTTGTTTGCGTGAAATAAGATCTACGAGACAAATGTAAATATCACATTGATAATATGGCTTATACTAAGTTATATCACGAAAATAATCATTGCTTATAATCAAAAATATTGGTACGAAGGTTACATAATAGATCTTTAAATTTGGCACGGTATTTTCTTAATTACCCACCGTAAATAAGTTACATACTTATCCAAAATGAATAACAAAGGATTTTTGCCGTAGATTGTTTATATATTTTTCACCTGACGTATAAAAGCATGGATGCACAACACACGATCATGCCTCAGCGTTGTGCCGACGATATTTGTGCACAATCATGGTGACTGAACGGCTGAGGATTAATTGAATTTTCATTTGAACGTGTTGTTACTACCGCAAGCATACGTCAGCCGGTATGTGCCTTTCACATGTAGTATGAAAGAATATAACAGTGGTTATATTTATAAAATCATTTGAGACTATGAAAACCAAGGTTGTATCTATTAAACCTGGCTAATTTAATAAAAATAAGTATGTACTTACACTAATCACGAAATGTAACTGGCTATCTCCATTATGTATTTCACTCTTATTTTACGATCTTTATTATAACGATGGGCTAGTAGTCAGTGACATTGACTGTTAGGCTAAAGATTGTGGGTTCAATTACATACGTCACGACGCCGACGCTTCAATTAAACGTTGCTCGTGGATCACTCCAGGTTAGGCACCAGTCTCGCACTTGAGAAGAAATAATAGTAATCTAGATAGGTGCTTTTCCTTAACGAAAATAAGGTCACTTACCTTTCCACTCAAATGCGACAGGTAACAGAATAGATATGTCTAATTATAAAGATATCTTTGTCCAAGGCAGGCTAAGTGTTATATTCTGCTCTTATAAAAATGTACCTTACTAGTTACCTATTCCCACCGCCAAAAGGCAAGTATATACCAAAAGCTTAGATAAATATGGCACCTACGCTGATACGCAGCCGTGGTCTACATTATTTCCGAGCGCACAGCAGACGCCGACAATAATGATACTTGTTAGCTTTAGTTTCAAACAGTGGCCGTTCCGAAATTTGTAGGTACTTCGACTCCTCCAGTGGCTGAAAGGACTTTGGAATTTGCTAAACATTTGCAACAGCGTCCGGCGTTTGTGCAAACTTAGAGTATGTGCAATAAAGTCTGCAGCTTTATTTATTTGATACTATTAAGTACTTAAAACTGAGTAGAGTTAATATAACGATAACAACAGGCAGCACGTGTTTTAAGAGGTTATTTACTTCATATAAAACTAAATTAATATTTGTTTATTACATGAACCACCTAGGTGTTCGTCTAATGCACGGAATATTTGATGTTATTTATTGTTACTTTTTTGAGTTGAGGAAATCAGACGGCAGTTACTCTGTGGAAAAGTGATATATTGTCAAATCTTAAAAGTTAAAGCGTACCTACCTCGGTATGCAACGCGAAATTATTGGGGATGCATCCAAGGATAACGATCAGTGATGATCAACCTAGATGTTTGGAGATTACCACAATAAAAGAAACAAGAAATCAGACAGGTTCACGATTTTTCCTTCACCGTTTACAAACAATAATTTACTCTTTAATGCGCTAATTACTGCAAAATTTTAGCTCTGCACGCCGAGGGTTAGAATAGAACCCGAGACCTTCTACAAAGCAGTCTGTTAGTTCCTCCAAAAGTCTGTCGCAGCCGCTCTGAAGCTACAAATTTGCTTAGATTCAATTAAATAAAACTATTTGTTTTAATCCAAACATAAATAAGGACTTAATAATTATTATGTAAGTATGTAAAATGCCTAACATCAACAAAAGTAAATAAATCACTACTTAAAAAGATATAAATGCAACTATTCATTACGACAATCTTTTGTCAAGTGCAATTAATAAGCACAATGAAGGGCTTCAGCATTTTATAAGTCTTACAACAAAATAGCTTATAATTTGTCAAATAAATTATACAAATGCAGTACGCGTTATAAAACTTCATAATCTAATAAACATTGTTAATGAACGCCATTAAAAAACAGACGACATTATTCTTATCTCTTAAAGCGTAAACTCGAAATACCTTTATCAAGAATCAAGCGCAGGCGCGGCTAAATTTTAAACGAGCTGCTCCATCAGCCAAATTAATTTTCACAAAAACAATTTAAGTGCCCGCAATAAATTGTTTCACTTCTCTCAGTAATAATGTAATGTGAGCCCGCCTTATAAACAACGGAACTCTTCCCCGCAAGTGTTTATTTGGTTTGGAAAATGCAACGAGACAGTGTGGTCTCCGAGTTGCGAGCGATACAAAATACATGATTATTCGAAATCCGCGGGACAGCACCTACTCAGTTCAGCCGTACCATAACGCCCACTGCAATGCCAATTGCTAGAATAATATCTAAATTGAAATATTAAGCTCCCAACAACAAACCACAGTCAACTTTAAAACAAAGGCATAATGTTTACATTACAAGGTTGTATTACAAATGAAAACGTTACCGTCATATTATTTGATGAGTACGGAACGAGAGTCCTGAATAAATTTGCAAGTGGTTTACACGATATAGAAAGGTATGCTTTTAGTGGCACTTCCTTGTTTTAAATTAGCAACAGTTGACACAAATCTGTAATGGAGACTCACTAACGAATATTATGCTTTGAAGTGATGTGGGTACGTTTTGTTTAGTACAGACCTGCTGGCGGCTTTATTTTATGCATAAAATGCAAATGTAATAATTAAAAAGGTAAAACTTTTTGACCAGCACTTAGCTTACTTTGTAAAGGATACAAACAGGCAGAGTGGTTTTATACTCATAAATCAAATCGAATAAATCACTTCAGAAACGCCTAATACTGCGCTTTTCAGACGCACGCCTGAAACTACAAAATTTGAACAGTTAAACAGAGTATCTGCAATACTCAAAATTCACTAACCGACACCAAGTGATCATTTACAAGGTCCTGGCTTACTTAAACGAGATATTGTAATTAATTTTATTTAAACTCAATTATCAACTTATTAATCTAGCATAATGCTCGAAATACCGGATTGTTTCCTAGCAAAAATTGCAGACATTTTATTCTTATCTTCATAAAATAAAGTTCAAGTGGTAGTGGTGATATTCTATGATCATTAAACCACAATTAATAAGATTTGTATGTACAAAATTTAGAATTGACAACATTAGTAACATATTCATCTGTTCATACTTTAAGGTTGGCATATTCTGTTTCTATTTGGACTGAATGTAATTTATAATGAATTTTGTAACCTGGATCAGGTATTTGGCTAAAGTATTTTGTAATCTTATTTCATTTGCGCTACATTTAACATCAGTTAGTACAGTAACAACTGATAGAGCAAGGAATATATCAATAAGACACAATTTCAACACTACAAACAAATGTCCGAAGCACAAACAAAAAGGGTAAACAAAGCGCTCATAGTTCGAGATGGAGGCATTCCGATCATTTGTTTATCGAGCCACAGTCACGTCGAACTAAAACTTCACGCCCTGAATCCATTTCGCAAATAAACAGTCCCCACGAGTTCAACCGAAAAGGCTTTCGCATATAAATCTTCGCGACGAAAGCGACAATACTATGTTTGTTTTATGGCGAGCGGAAAATTTACAACATCTCGTAATTACTATAATCTTGGCAGGAGAGTGTGAACCCTTTGTGTCACACAGTGTTCATCAATTTACGGTGTCGTGGCTTATGACGTATTGCCATAATGCCTAACAATGTTGACAAATCCCAAGTTCTCTCGCAGTACCTACGGGTTGACGGGGTGGGGTGTAAATGCTAATTGTTGTGGCAAGATATACTGAGCCGACACGACAAACTGTGACATAAAAAACAAGATATTAATGTAACACTATCGGTGTTCAAGTCTTAGTATTGAAAATATTAAAGAAGATCGCTATTTACAGCCATTTAACATTCATTCTAAGAATTTTAGAAACATATAGATTGATACTCCACACGTCCGTTAATGTACATAATTACGATTCTAAAGTACAAATCTATAATTAATACACAAACATCATCAGCATTAGACCATTCTTCTTTTAAAAACTGTAACAAGAACTCAAACTTTCATAGCTCCAAAACAAAACCTGGTCAAGTGACTCTTACCTCGAAAACATTTACCATAGCTTTTCATCTTAAACCACTTTAACACCAAAACAGCCACGAAAAATATATATTTCACAAAATTTGAACCATCTCAAGCGCGATATAATAGAAAAACGACAATAAGAGCCATTCGTTCGGCAACAATTCAATTAGACAGCAATTGAGCTCTAGAGCCCAAAGTCTTACTTACGGGGATTGTGGAAAGTGGTTATGGCAAACGTATGTTGGTATCAATAAATAAACTAGGGGTAAATAAGCGATTTGATAAAACCGCTGTAGCAGTGTAAAATCTTTTGGAGAAAAATTGTTGGCAAGGAAAGCACATAACAAGTGCAGTGGTAGGGTGGACGAGGAATCACTCAGCTACTTGAATTAGAAATATCAGCGATTAATGTTCATGCAACATGGTTTACCTGCGACAAACTGGCTTTCGTCAAACGTTAGTATGTAATAAGTAGTAATAATAATCTTTCATAGCATGTGACAAACGGAATTAATAGATTATGTTAGACTTTTTGATAACCCTGAACTTATCTACATAAGAGTTTATTAGATACAGATGCTCTTAATTGATTTAAGTATAATTTTCGTTCAGTAACACACGGAGCGACGTAATCATTTTTTGATCTGAGCCCTCAACGTGTCTATAATAGCAATGTCTTTAAACTAATACAACATCTTTACCTACAATCGGACAATTTCCTTAGAAACATCCAATGTTTTTGCCTGTCTGTAACTCCTTCAGGTGTTTTCAGTATAAACACAATGAGCTTTGACACACATTTTGGTAAAAGCCCACGTGTTTTTGAATTACCATAAAAACACGCTTATTCTACGAAGTTGGTGCATTACCAGAGACTAGTTTTCTAGAAACAACTTTTCACCAAATATCTGTTTTGTAAACAGGTAGGTATTTGTTCCTTTGATACTTCGAAACGTACGTTTCCTAGGAAGCTCTTCAAAGAATTCTCTTCTCAGAATTTGTATTGTAGCCAGTAGCTGTGATTTAATTAACATGAAAGTACATGTAGTCAAATGAATATGGTACAATTGCTAAAATGGTGTAGCATATTCAGCATTATTTTGTGGGGTAAAAGATATTTAAAACACAAATATTCACTCAAATTATAAATCAGACAAGAACTGGCGATCATCCACAAAAATATACGTAATCTTATACCCGATAGCAACAAAATATTATAATTAAAATATAAGGTATAAAAGGACCTTTTCCAACGCCGACATCTAGCTTATGTTCACACCACACAACATACATAACTTCACGCCTTTATCCCCGAAGGGCTAGGCAGATGTGCATTACACTCCCACACTTTGCCAGCTATGTTTCGGTCCCAATGTAATAGGGGGCGAGCCTATTGCCGCAACACAACCATTTTTGTTATTTAAAATTCAGAACGAATTTCATTAGACTACCAAATTTTTCTCAAAATTCTAAATACACGTTACCTTTAAGCATTTTAAAACAAGATGTCTAGTAAAAAAACGTATCATGTTATAATCGGGCCGGCGTTACAGCGTGAAATTGGTCGGTTCAGCGAACTCCCCAGAGGGGGCGCCGCTCGAGCCACGTCTTTTTCGACGTCAAGTGCTGTCCAACTACCTTTTATTCATTTTCCGTCCCCCTCTTGAGGTTAAGACGTTTCTACATGTGATTCTTTTTGGAATTTCTTGTGTATTGTTCTTGCGAATTGGGATGCAGCTGCAGATGTGCAATTTACGCCGCGCGCCGCTGGTTAAGTGGTTTTCTTTAGATTGTATTATAAGGAAAAGACATGTGTTTGTAACCGTGAAATAAAACTGAGACGGTACATAATGTAAACATCACATCTATAATGGGTATGGTTTAAATCTATTTGTATCACAAAGATGATCGTTTATTACAATCAAATCTTTTTTGCCACAAGATTACATATAAGATTATTTTCATAGGGTAATAGAACATATTATGACAAGTACGTGACGTATAGAATATAAGTTAGTCGAATCCATGAACATGCTGATGTTTATTCTATACACCTCATATATCTTTACTTTTTGCACGATATGTTCAGAATTACGTACTATAAAGAAGTTACATACTTATCCAAAATTAATAACAATGTATTTTTGCCAAGGATTGTTTCCTTATTTACCACCTGATGTATAAAAAACACGGATGCACAACACACGATCATGCCTCAGCGTTGTGCCGATATTTGCGCACAATCATGGTGACTGAACGGCTGAGGATTAATTGAATTTTCATCTAAACGTGTTGTTACTACCGCAAGCATACGTTGGTTGATAATGTTGCTTTTCATGTGCAAAATGAAAGAACATACGCTGAGGTTGTTGTCATAAAATATCTTCAGACTGAAAACCAAAGTGGTTTGTATTAAAACTGGTTAATTTAATGAAAATAGGTCATTGATCTGTTTCAAAACTAGATTAGCAAAGAGCACATAGATTTGTTGCCATGTGTTTGGGTCCGTGGAACTATTACCGTCACATTGTAATTAAGTGTCAAATTTGTCGACACGAAAAGACAACGATCGTAAAAAGGGTATATACGCAGTGAAATATTTGCTATTCACGAAATGAAATGAAATGAAATGAAATACTTCTTTATTTCATATAAACTTTGCAAGTTCTTACGAAACGTCATTAAAAAAAATATATTTTATACAATTATTTTTGTGTGTCGAATTAGAACAGCTCAGTCCCAAGCGTTTTGGTCGTCTTTATATTCCGATATTTTATAATATGTTTTTGAACACAATTTCGCTTTTACAATAATTTTGAACTTATTTATAGATAGGTTTCTTATATTATAAGGGAGCTTGTTATAAAAGCGTATACATTGCCCCATAAAACAGCTACTTATTTTGTGAAGACGAGTGCTATGAACTACGAGATTATTCCTGTGTCTTGTATTTACAGAATGTATATCACATTTTTTACTAAATTTGTCAATATTTTTATGTACATATAACAGATTTTCATAAATATATTGTGATACAACAGTTAAAATGTTTATTTCTTTGAATTTTTCTCTTAGAGTAACTCTTGGACCGAGGTTGTAAATTCCCCTTACAGCTCTTTTTTGCAGAACGAATATTGTATTTAGGTCTGCAGCATTCCCCCAGAGAAGGATCCCATACGACATTAAGCTATGAAAGTAACTGAAATTAACCATTCTAGCTGTTTCTAAATCTGTGAGGCGTCTAATTGTCTTGACTGCATAAGCTGCAGAACTGAGTTTGCCCGATAGCCTTTCAATATGTGGACCCCATTATAGTTTGGTGTCGAGCATAATACCTAAAAACATGGTTGTCTCGACGGGCTCAATCCTAAATTCATTAAGTTGCACATTGGTTTCCATTTGTTTAACATTAGGCACGTTGGTAAAAAATCAGGATATTTCATTTCACACTTAAGTTTATTGTTTATCACCACATATTTTTGTTGAAAATTACAATAAAATCGCAAAAATACATTGAAATTCACGGTGTTGTCAATGAATAAAATATTGCTTTTTTTGTCAACAAGTGACCTTTTGTCTCAAGCGCAACTGAATAAAAAATTGGTATGTCTAATTATAAAGATATCTTTGTTCTAGCAAAACAAGGTTTATATTTTGTACTTTCTAATATTTCTATATCAGAGGGAACAAATTGTAATGAGTCTGACAAGTCTACAATACATCTGCATAACAAACACAAATATAACTGTCAACTTCTTCCACCGCCAAAAAGCGAGTCTATACCAAAAGCTTACGAAAATATGGCGCCTACGCTCATACGAAGCCGTGGTCTACAACATTTCGGAACTCACAGCAGACGCCGACAGTAATGATACTTGTTAGCTTTAGTTTCAAACAGTGGCCGTTCCGAAATTTGTAGGTACTTCGACTTCTCCAGTGGCTGAAAGGACTTTGGAATTTGCTAAATATTTGCAACAGCGTCCAGCGTTTGTGCAAACTTAGAGTATGTGCAATAGATTCTGCAGTTTTATTTAATTGATACTATTGAATACTTGAAACTGAGTAGAGTTAATATAACGATGACAACAAGCAGCACGTGTTTAAAGAGGTTCTTTACATAATATAAAACTAAATTAATATTTGTTTGTTACATGAACCACCTAGGTGTTTGTCTAATGCACGGAATATTGTTAGATACTTTTTTGAGTTAAGGAAGTCAGACGGCAGTCACTTTGTGGCAAAGCTGATATATTGTCAAATCTGGTTACATTAAAGCGTACCTCGGTATGCAACGCGAAGTTATTGGGAATGCATCCAAGGATAACGATTAATGATGATCAACCTAGATGTTTGGAGATTACCACAATAAAAGAAACAAGAAATCAGACAGGTTCACGATTTTGCCTTCATTACTGCAAAATCTGCCTCCGTGGTTCAGTGGATAGCGTATGCGACTGCTAATCGGAGGTCCCGGGTTCGATTCCCGGGTCGGGCTAAAGTGTTACCGGGTTTTTCCGAGTAGTCAGTAGCAGCCCGGAGTCTGGTGATGTGCCCGGTGACGGCAATAGACTCGCCCCCTATTATATGGGACCTAAAAATTCATGGCGAAATATACATACATACATACATATGCTCACGCCTTTTTCCCGTCGGGGTAGGCAGAGACAACAGATCGCCACTTGCTTCTATCCTTGCAAACCTCACGTGCTTTCTCTACATTCATTATTCTTTTCATACATGCTCGCCGGTTGCGGGTGCTTCGGACTTTTCCGTTTTTCAAGACGTCCCCAATTTGGTCCACGAACGTCTTACGAGGTCTGCCGCAACCGGCTTGCCCATACAATTCTGCAATTTATATTTGATTTGTCAATCTTTCTTCACTCATTCTCTCCACGTGTAGAAACCATTTCAGCATTCCTTTCTCAATCCTTGTTACGACATCTTCTTTCAGGCCACATCACTCTCGTATTACTGCATTCGGAATTCTATCAATCAGTCTCACCCACACATACTACGCAGTGATCGCATCTCAACTGCGTTAATTCTGCTTTCATGCTTTTTTTGCCATACCCAACACTCACTTCCATACATCAAGGTGGGCACCAGCACTCCATCATGAACCGCCAGTCGCGCCTTTTTTGGCACGCTTTGGCCGTTCATAAAGGCATGCAGCGCTCCATTCACACTGTTCCCCGCTGTCACTCTCCTTTCAGTATCACCTTCACATCTTCCATCTCTTGTAAACATGCTTCCCAAATATACAAATCTTTCAACTTGTCCCACATTTTCATCTTCAATCGTAATATTACACTCGGTCAAACTTTCATCCTTCTCAAACACCATCACTTTCGTCTTTCTTGCATTAACTTTCATACCTTTCGCTTTAAAACTCTCGTTCATACAGTCCATCATTTGTTGCAACTCATTTGCCGATGATGCAAGAATGACTTGATCATCGGCGTATAAGAGGCACTTAACACGCAACCCTACCATATCAATCCCGCAATAAATTTCCCTCAAATCTTTCATACAGCTATCCATGAATAAGTTGAACAACCAGGGCGAGGCTGGACACCCCTGTCTAACACCTTTAGAGATGTCAAACCAGTCCGTATAGGCACCATTAATTCGGACACAGGCCCTCGAATCCCTATAAAGAGATTTTAGAGCCCTTATTAAAAAGTTGTCCACCCCATACATAGATAGCACCTTCCATAGTTCCTTTCTATTTACCCTATCATAAGCATTTTCCAAGTCTATGAACGCGCAATATACCTTCTGGTTTTTTGCCAGACATTTTTCGGTAACGCAGCGCAAGGAAAAGACTTGATCCGTACATCCCATTCCCTTCCGAAATCCCGCTTGCACATCCCATATCTTGTCATTAGTCACGTTTACTACTCTA